>JAJJMB010010889.1:303120-401819 GCA_023531105.1 Papaver atlanticum | reverse complement strand
ATGGGACATCAAATCACCTAAGCTAAGCATGACCCATCTAATCAAATGACAACCAATTTAATCAAATCATATTTCAATTAGTTTTAATGCAAAAGTCATAAAAAGAATAAAAATAAATTTACCCATGTATGAAGTTCGGCCTCCTCCGTCGTCCCAGTGTTGGGGTTCAACTCATCATGTCGAAAACACACTCAAAATATGTATTCATGGCTCAAAAAGTGTTTACAAGAAGAGAAAATAATGAAACAGGAAATCTGCAACAGCACAGGTGCGTTACAGACCGACTGTTTCAACTCTCAACTGTTATGATGAAGATAATCGTTACAAATCTGAAGATAAATGTTGCAGAAGAGGATGAAGAAACTGTTACAATGAAGATAAATGTTAGAAACCAGTTGAAGAAACTGTTACAACGAAGATAAATGTTGCAAACCATACTAGATTTCTATAGTCAAGTATGGTTTCTTGAGCTAAAATTGTTGAGAATAAATAAGTGAACCTTATATTATAAAGATTGGCTAAATCCTTAGTCCCAGTATCTCTAGCACCAATTGTAATATCATTGTGTATTTCTATTAAATTTAAAAACTCAAATCTTCACAAGTCTTAGAGTTCGAATCATTTTTACTACAACTTCAAAATTACATCAATTTTTGGCGCCGCCGACACGGATTTGTTTTTAGATCTAGAGTTTTTAGATTTTTATTCTTTTGTTCTTTTTTACGTTTCTTGGGTATTTGTCTTTTTGTTGCAGGTTTTGAATCAAAGAGGAATTGGAGACGAAAGACATGGGGGATTAAAAGCTAGACAAAGCGAAAAGAACGGAAAAAAGACGAAGATGTTTTGAAAAAAAATTAATTAGATTTTTTTATTTTTAGAAATTGTAAATCGGACTTTATTTTTGTAATTTTTATTTTTGAACCTTTTTATTTTTATTTATTTATTTTTATTTTTGGACTTTTTGGACATTTTGGGACTTTTGGACATTATTTTTAAACCCTACGGAAGGGTACCATTAAATATAAACTGTTTGCAGGGAAGGACGATGGTTACGATACTGTCTCGACCCCTCGGGTTCGCACACTGACATAGGAGTTGGTGGCCCGAGTCGACTTCAGCGGTTCTTCGCCCGTCTGGTACGGGAGGTAAACTTTTAAACACCCGTGAATCCCCTGTCAGCAGGTTTACTGTCTTCCTTAAGGTGCATATATGCTGAGGAATTGAATACGGACATTTATTTTCCTAGTAAAGGGCAAGGCCTGGCCATATAAGATAAGAGTTCGGATTTCATCACCGTTCTCTTCTTGCCCGCTTTAGGAAAACGATAACAAACGCGATCCCAAGCCTAAAATCTTGATTAGAACGAAACCGATAACGTAACGAGCTTGTAGGAAAGTCGTTTGAAAGGAATGTATTGGGTATCTTGTTATCCTAACTCAAAGTTCAGGAAGATTACTGTAAGTCGATTAGAGCCTCCTTGTAACCCAGGGAAGCGTTGCCAAAGAGGTGGGGGTATCAAAGCTCCTCTGAGCTTCCCCTACTTCTCTTCGACTTACTTTATTCGGATTGTTCTAGAGAGGTTTTCTAAAACTATACCTAGTTGCCTCTTGGAAGGATAGAAGCTGGTCTAGAAACAATCTAAGGGAGCCATCATGCTTGTTGTTTGCTAGATTTTATAGGTTTGATTTGGTCAAGTCATCCTTGTTTGTGATTGTGTAGAATTCCCTTGCAATTAAGAATGCCGAACTGGTATGATAGAAGCCAATACAATGAGTATCGACTTGAATTTGAATATGGACATCATCATTTTTATGACTATGGTGGGAATAGTAGTTGGGAACGCCAACCTTTTCAAGGTTATGGTTCATACCATGGTGATCCCAATTACTATCCACACACACCGGTCATACGAGCAAGAAAATAAGGATTATTATAGTGCTAGTACCTCGTCTTTGGACAATACAATCAAACTGTTGAAAACTAGTCCTTATTTTGATCCTTCTGTTCCTATTTATGATCCTTCCGTATCTTTAGAAGAGTCTCTTAAGCAGTTAACTGAGCAAACAAATAGGTTTATGTCGGAAATGAATGGACAAACTGCACCATTGAGAAAACTTTCTATAGAGGAATCCCTCAAGCTGATGGCTGAGACGAACGAAAGACTTGCTCGAAATAATCTTAATTTCCAATACAGTGTTTCCAATAATACCCTTGAAACTAATGATAGTTATTTGCATAATCAAGATGACGAGGTTAGAATTGGTAACACTACATGTTTAGATGAGGTTCAACCATTTCCATGCTATTATAATGACGATTATGATGAGGATAGTGTTGATGAAGAATCTGAAATATGTAGGCATAGTGATCAGGAATTTGTTACTCCAATTGAGCTTTATAATGATAATGTTATTTCTAGTTCAAATCCAAATAATTTTAATAATTATTCACCTATTCAAAAGGACGAGGATTTGTCTAGAGATATCCCCGGTTTAGACGATGTAGTTTTTCCTTTTGATTATGAAGCTGATAGTGGTTTAGAGGAATGGGTTTATTCTGAAAATGCTGTTTTAGAGTCTAGCGACTTAGAAACAATAGTCTTAGACAAAGAAGATGAACTCGTAGAGCTTTTAAATTTGAGTGAGGATACATCACCTGAGTATAACCTAGAAGAAGCAATTGACTATTTTCAGGATTCTGATGATCTAGAAATTAGGGAAATTATAGCTAGTCTATCCAGAGACACCCAAAACTCTAAGTTTGGGAGTGATTATCATTCTCCATGTTCCTTACCTTTAGCTCTTACAAATATCCCTCACTTGGGACTTGATATCTGTGCCTCGACCATTTTACAAGACTACCTTCATACTCGTTTTCCCTAACTTAATGATGTCCAGGAAGAAGTTCAGTCGTTAGAAACCCATCCTCTGGTTGATGTGGTTTGCCCAGGCTATGATACCCAGATTGACTTTGTTTTCCCACCAAATAGTTTTCTTCCAACTGTGGGAACGTTTATATTCCAAATGTGTCGAATATTAAGTTTTGAGACTAAACCTAAATGCTTTAGGAAATTAGAATCGACACATTTGCTTAAAAATGACCATCACTTTTATCGTGGTCAATTGTGTAAGTCAAATTTGATTGACTTTAAGGATCCTCAATTATTCAAGTTATTATTATGTTCTTCTAAGTTTTTATTTGAGTTTTTCCAGACTCTAGGACCTAATAATTCGGATCCCACCTATGAAGAAACGCAACCAATGAAAATATTTTATTTAGACCCTTTTATAGAACCTGAAACTGAACCACAATTAGATATAAATTTATTAATCAGGAAACTAGATAAGGGCATGCTATTCTTGTTCACCTTCTTGGTTTATTGCAGTTTCCTTTTGTCAACTCAATTTAGTTTTGAAGACCCACAGTTATTCCGACTATTGCTATATGATTCGAGGTGACTAATCCTTTCTTAGTCTGGTTGAAGACTTTAAACTTAGCACTCCTTGGGAGGTAACCCATTCTCATGCAACACGGTAATATCTTTCCTTAACTCTTTTGCTTCAAATGGTAACAGTTTCTCCTTGTTCATGCTTTTAATTTTATCTTTAGAACATTGAGGACAATGTTAGATTTAAGTTTGGGGGTATGGGAGAAACTTTTTAGTTGCATTATAAACTCCAGAGCCTAGAAATTCATGCCTATTAAGGATGGCACTAACCAATCTAAGTGGATGGAAGCATTTTGGTTTTAGGAGTTGAGGAACCAATCTGAGTGGATGGAAACATCTATATAGAGTCTATTCATAAAAGCACGGAGCTCAGGTGTTAGAAATAACATGATAGTTTCACCGTATCTCGGAATAATCTTATTACTTCTGTTTTTGTTTTTGTTTTTGCAAATTTTTATGTTGATGTCTGCTTGGTTGAAATAGGGTGATTGAGTTACTAAAAAAAAGTGACAAGACCAATTAGACCAATCGGAATAAATATTAATCACAAAGAAGTGTATTGATGCCGATCTACTCAACTAATCAATCTAATCTATCACAAGGATAAACCGATTATAGTTGGATCCCTTTCCAGCCGAAACAAGTATTGTGCACACCAAAGATTATGAACCCAAAAAGTCTTCTTGTCTTCAAATCTTCTTTAATCTTCAATCAGCACCTGCACACAATCAACTTGAATCTCTTGTGATCAATCGCACACAGAACGGAGTATGTTAACGTTGGATTATCACAAGACGTCTTTAGATCTACAAACAGTCTAAAGATCCCCATCGAAACTTCGATCTAGTTTGAATGAATCTTATATCAGGAGAGAAGATTCTCAAGCATAAACAAACTAGGTGCAATCAAAGTTCAACCACCGTTAGTCAATCAAATCAATCGAAAACTAAAATAAAATGCAATTATCTAGTTTCCCACCAACGGTACCAATAGAGCTTCTCAATCCCAAAGAAGTCTTTAAACTTAGTGGCCGTAAAAGATTTCGCCTAATTAGGTTACTTTCCTCTCCGAATAGGCGGCTCCACCAGTAACAACACAACTGAGGTAGTTTTGCTGGCTCCGAGGATTAGTTTACTATGAATGCAAACTTAAGTATTTATAAAAAAAGGAAGTTTGGACACCAAGGAATTTCAAAAACCGAATATTCTCAAAGATATGTAATAAACACAAAATCGGTTTTCATAACTCCTGGAAATGCACCGTCCAAATATTGACTGAAATCCCAATAGAAAAATCTATAATCAGTAAATGCACATTACTAATTATTATTTTCTAAAGATATGCATTTAATTGCTGGAGATTAAATAGCATATAAAAACTAAGAAACCTTAATTACAAGATTCTCAATTTATTTCGATCCTGGGATTCTCCTTTAGCTATTAAGGAATATCTTTGAACAATTAATGATAAGAGTTACTGCACATGTTCAAAGTATGTCGTCGTCCTTACTTCGCAAGTCATTTTTAATACTGACAATCTTTGAAACGATTTGCCACACTTCCAAACAAGTTTAGAATTGGTTCGTCTGAATTCCAAGAACTATGTGATTGATTATCCTATCAAATAACCAATCATGGGTTTCACGGTTCTACCAAAACAAGTTCGGTTCTACCTCCATGTGAGTACTGTGCATAGTCACACTAGTTACCAAAATTCGGTTGACTAGGTACTAGGATCGGTTCCCCACAACTTATGGTAACTACCTGTATTCGGTTGCACATGTCCATAGGATCGGTTCCCCCAAAACTACAAACTTGTTGTACATGTTCATAGGATCGGTTCCCCCATCTACTAAAAACGTGTTGCACCTCTTACAAGGATCGATTCCCCTCTTGTAAATTTGTTGCACCTCTTACTAGGATCGGTTCCCCAATTGCTAGATAAAAGTTGTTATTTACAAGGCATCGATCATACCATCTTTAGTGATTACTTAAGATCGGTTTCACTAATAAAAGTCATACCAATACATAAGTCAGGCCTTGTGAATAGTTTTACCAAGATACATAAACAAGTTTATGAGCGGTTATACTAAACACACATATTGGTAATTCAAAATAGATTTGCAATGAATAACAATACCAATAAGCCTAGCGATTTCCCTTTCGATTCACAAAACGAGTTTATGAACTTACTTCCTTTAAACGAATGTAAAACATTGTTTCCTAGGATGAAATCTTCACTCATACCCATACATAATCACAATAGCATTCATACGATTATGTCAATGTCTTATATACAAAGTTTAATGGTTAAGCAATAAACCTCGTATTGTATTCCTTAATACTATGTCTAACTAGAGTATCATACACAGCTTCGCAGTTATGTTTTCAATATGCACGACTTGAAAGATACGTTCGGGAATGAAACGGTTCAAGTCAAATATTACTAACCTCAAGAGGAAGGATGATGTTGTCGTTGTAGCTCCATACTTCTTCACATTCTTCAAGTCTTCATGTAATACTTGTAAGTCTCATATCCTAAAACTTTCAAGCTAACCTATACAAAGTTGACTCTAGTATATAATCAAGCGACTCTTTAAATGAGTTTTGATTCACTAAAATATGACAACCAAACTTGACATACCAACGCTTGGTGGGTTCAACCGAGCTATGCTCTAACATAAGGGAAGGCAAAAAGTTAAAATAAAAACAAAAAAGGGAGAATGGTTAAGACTCTTGTTTTGACGTTACACGGAGGACTTGGACACATGCACATCTCATGGTTACAGTTTTGGGGTTTTATCCTTTTCTACATTAGGCGAATTAGAAGATTATTTTATTGTTTTTTTGAACATGTGGAGAAATTGTTTAACTATTATGAAGCTAATTCTAAGATATGCGGTTTTCTTTTTCATAGCGTAGGTGTTGCTATCCAACCCCGTGTAAACTCTTACTTGTTTTTCTTTATTCATAAATAGATATTTGATAAAACAAAATAGATTAAAAAAAAAAAAAGATTAATCAAGGGTATCTAAGTAATTTAACCACCCACTATACACCTCTTACAACCCCCACACTAGTTAGGGTCATCACTTTGTACGCCCTAAAATAGGGTTTTATTAAAAAGCTAGAAGGCTCAACTAGAAAAGCCCAAAATATCTAAGCTTTTCTTTATTTCCTTCGATTTAACTTAATCACAAATCATGACTTCTTTTTGTGATGATTAGTCAGTTGATCTATTTGTTCATTTCTCCGTCTACCTAGGGTGATAGACTTGTTATAAAAGACTGAAATGTTTGCAGTTGGAGCATTTTACTGCTATTCCGGAATGTTTGGCACTAATTGAATTTAGGTCTAATATAGCTATTTCCTATTGATTCTTTATATTGTATTAACATGCGCATTAAAACGGTCATATCAGCTAAAAATGGATATTTTAGGTATTTTAGGAAAGATATATAATCTATATAGGTGTTAAAAAAAAGGGAAATAATGGTTTGATCCTATTTTATGTGGTCCCAAGTTAATTTGGTCCATCAACAAAAGGGAATTCTATTTGGTCCTTATTTATTCAAAAATATTAAAGTATCTAAAATACAATTTCTCTCTCTTATTTTCTCTATTCTTCACGTGTTTTTTTTTTTTTTTTTCCTGTTTTCTCACTTTTTTTTCTCTCTCTCTTCTTAACATTAATTAATAAAAAAACATAAAAATGAAATATCTTTAAAAATATAAGTCGAAAATTAATAAATTTTATATATTCGGAAAGGTTTCGTCGAGATCTACACAATGAGTACCCATTATACTATGTTTCGAAATTTTAATTTTTTCCGCATAATAGTAGTTCATATCCAAGAATGAACACTATTTTAGAACATGGTAGTTCATTCTACTTCTAGCAATTCATTTCGTAGAATGAACTCGTATATGCTAGCAATTTGTTTTGTAGAATGAACTCATAAAAGTACTTCATTATTAAGAATGAAATCACAATAGTAGTTCATTATTATAGTTCACATTCTAAAATGAACTCGTGATAGATGTTTTTATTGTCGAATGAACTCATAATGGTTGTTCATATTGTAGGATTGATAATTCATATTGTAAAATGAACTCGTAATAATAATCAAGTATTGTACGTAGTTCATATTATACAATGAACTCGTAATAGGTGTTCATTATGGTAGTTCATATTATAAAATGAACTCGTAAATGATAGTCCATATTATAGAATGAACTCGTGATAGGTGTTCATATTGTAGAATGAACTCCTAATGGCATTTCATATAGTTAAATGAACTCGTAATAATAGTTCATTATACTAGTTCATTTTGTAGAACGAACTCGTATATATTTATTTTTTAGCCTAAGGATAAGGTAAAAATTAAAAGCTCTGAAACATATCAACAATGGTACTCGTTGGAAAGCTCTCTTCGAGGGCTTTCCGAATATATAAAATTTATCATTTTTTGACATGTGGTTCAAAAGATATTTCAGTTTTAAGTTTTTATTTATTTATTTTTATTAAGAGAGAAAAAGAGGAAAAAAATTGCATTTCTGCCACTATTAAAAGATTATGACATCATTGATGATGTCATTCCGCGTGGGTATTATCCACTCTAGGACCAAACAATGATATTTAGGACCAAATAACAATATATATTTTAAAAAATGACCAAATACACAGTTGACTGGGTCAACTGGACCAAACTAACTCTAATATATTATTATTAGGACTAAATGGTATTTCCTACTTAAAAAAATTACATCAAAGGGCTCCAAGAACATTTTGTCCAGGTCATCTAAATGTCAAAGACGGCCTTTGAAACAATTATTCAAAATTGAGTACATTTAACTGGTGAGCCGCGTTATGAAACTCAAAAGCAGACCAATAGGCCCTTTCTCAATTAGATAAGGAACGATGTTTTTGGGACTATCCCAAAACAGTGGGGGACTACTTAGTTATTCAAATGTCCACCCTAAATTTTAAGGGGTGTCCTAAAAGATTAGGGAAGACTAATCTTCCCTTATCCTAATTAAGATTATAACTAATCCTAATAACCCACTAATTTAACCACTACCCACTAATCTAACCCCCTAAATTAAAACCAAAAATAAGTTTCAAAACCTTTTCTTTTCTTTTATTCTTCTTCTTCTTCTTCTCCAACATCAACCAAGAAGTCTGATTCGAGTAAAATGAAAATCCGCAGGTAATTTCCTTCATACCCATTCCTTTTAATCGTTTTTTGTTGAAGAAATCGATTAGAAATCATCAAAAACCATAGAAAATGGTAGTTACAGTATAGATTTCGGCTAGGAGAAATTTTGAAAACCCTAGATTTTGGTAACCGAACTTTCAGTATGAAGAACAGTTTGGCCAAGTAAGAATTTTTAGGTAACCGAACTATGTAGTTCGGTAAGCTCGCAAAAAAAAAATCGTAACCGAACTCTTTCTTTATATGCGGAATTTGAGTTCGGTTTTGTCGATAAATTTATATAGGTAACCGAACTTTGATAAAATATATTTCGGTTACTTCGCAATTTCTATGGGGTAACCGAACTTTGATATGTTAACACCAAACTTGTAGTTCAGTGACTTCGCAACTTATACCAGATATTGCGATCTTTCCGAACTTGTTCTTTGGAATTTTCTATGGTATAGTTCGGCAACATAATTACTACACTCGACTAAACCGAACTACAAAGTTCGTTTAGCTATTCAATGATCATGATTTGCGATCTTGCCGAACAAAAAGTTCGGTAACAAAGGGACTAAACTCGACTAAACCGAACTATTAACTGTATACTCTATAAAATTAGTTCGGCAACGTTTTCTGGAAAAAGATAACCGAACTCTCAAAAACCTCCATTAAAACAGAGTTCGGTTACCTACGTATGCTGAAATGAGTAACAGAACTGCACATACAGGAGAGTTCGGCTACCTGTTTTGCAGAATTGCTAACCGAACTACTTTGACCTAGCCGAAATTTCTTCCTGAAATTTTCGATTTGGCCAATTTTTTGCACAATTCAAGCTACATTAACTAAGAGCCATACATGAGTACCCATAACTTCATCTTCTGGTTGTGGCTGATAAAATTCATCATTTGGGTTCTTCCTTCTTTTTCTTCATCTTTTTTTCTTCTTCTTCTTATTCTCTCTCAATAATTCTGATTCTAACAAAACTATCCTATTAATAACTCACTAATCACTAACTAATCAGTAATTAATCATTACACTAACACTAACTAATCAATAAACTAACTAATTTAATTACCAAGGGTAAATTTGGTATTTAAAAAATAATAGATAAGGGGTGACCCAAAATTACTTCAAATATCCACCGCCAAATTTGAAGAGTAGTCCCCCACTGTTTTGGGGTAGTCCCCAAAACATTGTTCTAGATAAGGAGCTTTTAGTGCGGCCCGCCAAGAATTATTGTAGTAGCGAAATTTTTTGATATCTGAGTGGATATACTCTATTTTTATAACAAGGCACCAAATACCATCCAAATTATATATGCATAAGCACATTTCATCCAAATTAGTCTTCGATTGTCCATCCATATAAGTATACTTCAAAATCCTAGGTAACTAGTTTCAAATATGCCCTTAGTTATGATTGTAATACTATACGAAAATTAATTTAATTTTTAACGTGTCTTACTGTTTGAGTCCACCTAGATAGGCCTGTCAATATTTGTCCGATATCCGGAATCCGTTTCCGATTATTCGAGATCCTATAGGAATTTATCCGTTATATCGGATATTGAATACGGATATTTATCGAATATTTCTTCCTTAACCTATCTATATCGGATTAGGCTCCATCCATTACGTTAATATCCGATAGAATTAGGGATATACTTGTAATTTTCTAATTCCATACCATCTAATATTACCAGTCGAGTCTCTCGAGTATACTCATTTCCTTTTCTTTTTTTCCAGTTCTCTTCTTAGTTCTCAGTTCAGTCCGTCAGCTGATCACTCTCTCGATCAATCACTCAATCAGTTGTTTATCAATCACTCACCTGCTCAATCAGGTACTAATTCTCTTCTATTTCCGTGTTCGATTTTTGTGTTCGATTGTCATGAAATTAGGGTTTCTGTCTTGCAATCAAAAATTAGGGTTTGATATGACTTACATGTATGGATGAAATTAGAGAAAGATTTGAGATGGGTTTAACTTAAATAAGAATATGAGGCATTGAGGTTGAAGAATAACTCAATATTGATAGTTATTAGTTTAAGGTTTGACTGAATTGATCTATTTTTGAGATGGTTTATAAGGTGGTTTGATTGAATTGATCTGTTTACACTTGCAGTATTCTATTTTACTTTCTTTATGTGATGAATCTGATTTCTATCTTTTGGGTGTTAAACAGAAGTTAATTTTGACATTGGATTTACATGACAACAAAGACAAGCAAAAGGCTCTGAAGAAGGTTTCTACTCTATCAGGTATCATAAGTAGTTATTATTCTCTTGGAATTATGATTCTTAATCTCTGATATAGGCAAGTTAGGTTGTAACTTAAATTGAAATTGAAGCTGGTTGGTAAAGAATGTTCTTGAACTGTATTGTATTTGATCTTAATTACTCAGTTTGAGATGAATGCTTTTTAGTATTTACTGTTGATAGTTATGAATGCTTTTTTCATTTATTTGGTAACTTACTCTGTGTTTAATTTTAATATAGGCAATTGCAAAAATGTTTAAAAAACCAGCCAAGGGCAAGACAGTTGCAACCTCAAAGTCAACCTCTTTGCCTCAATTTCAATCAAATGACATCATTTATATGGATGGTTCACAATCACAAAGTGAAAGTGTTCAAGCTTCTGCAATTGGCTCAACACATGGTACCAGTGACACTAGGACATTACCAGAACCAGAAGAGAACCCATCTGATGATACCATGCCAGGCTCTAATAAAGATGATGAAAATAGAGAAGCTGATGAGGATCCATTGGTAACTTCTCTGAAGAAAAGACTTAGAACAACAAGGTCACCTGTGTGGGATGAATTTGAAAGGGATGTTGAAGTAAGACGAACAAAAAACATGTGAGGGAAGATGTTGTACTAGGTACATGCAATTATTGCGAGAAGGTAATTGATGCTGGTAGTCAGACTGGTACTACCAGGTTGTCTAATCATCTAAAGACTTGCCGAGAGAGACCACAGAACAAGGATGGACAACAACAAATTACTTCTTCACTGAAAACAGCAGGTAACAAAGCTGTAAAATTAGCTAATTAAAAGTATGATCCTGCAGTTTCTAGGGAATACATGGCTAAAATGATTGCTAAGCATGATTACCCTTTAAGCATGGCTCAACATTTTTACTTTAGAATGTTTTGCAAGTCCTTGAACCCTGCTGCTAAGATCATGTGTAGAAATACAACTAGAAGTGATGTGATGAAGTATTTTATGAAGAGAAACAAGAATTGCAACTAGCATTGGATAATTTGACCTCTAGATGTAGTCTTACAACTGATATGTGGACTTCTAAGCATACTAAAGATTGATATTGTTGTGTAACATGCCACTACATAGATGATGAATGGAACTTGGTGAAGAAAACATTAGCTTATATTTTAGTGCCATCACCACACACATGAGATGTTCTCACAGAATGTATTAAAACTTGCACTCTTGAATGGAACATAGATAGGAAATTCCTTGCTTTAACTGCTGATAATGCTGCTGCCAATGGTGTGATGATGAGAAACTTAATTAGGTGGCTAGAGAGTAAGGATTGCCTAGTTATTGATGGGAAATTGTTTCACATAAGGTGTGCCAACCACATTCTTCATTTGGTTGTCCTAGATGGTATAAAAGTTGCTGCTAAGTTTGTGCAAAAAATTAGAGATTGTGTTAAGTATGTTAAATCTTCACAAGCTAGGAAGGAGAGATTTGAATTGGCTATGTCACAAGTTAGGTTGTCTGGAAAGGCAGTTATTCTAGACGTGGACACTAGGTGGAACTCAACTTATGTTATGCTCAAAAATGCAATTGAATTGAGAACAAGGTTTGAAAGATTAGTTGTCCTTGATCCTGAATTCGAGTGTCTACCAAGTGCTGACCAGTGGCAACAAGGGGTAGTTATTTGTGCATGTTTAGAGGTGTTTAATGATGTTTCAACCAGGTTTGCAGGGATGAAGTATCCAACTGCAAATCTGTACTATAACAGGGTATATGAAGTTAACAAGTGCATCAAACAATGGGAATACAGTGATTATGAGTATATCATAGAAATGGGGTTGAAGATGAGGGAAAAGTTCGATGCATATTGGCTTGACAGTAATTTGGTTATGAGCATTAGAGTTGTGTTAGATCCAAGATACAAGGCAAGATGGGTAGAGTATCGTTATAAGAACATGTATGGATCCAGTGGCTATGCAGTGGAGTATAACAAATTCAAAACACAATTGACAGCTCTTTTCAATGCATATGACTCACAAAAATCAAATGCAGATGAACACTATTTTTGCGCTCGCAGCTCTGTCTCTAGCTCAAGTATGATGGATTCAAGCAATCTAGATGAGGTACGTGATTCTGATTATGATCAGTTTATGATGGAAAACATGGAAGTTGAGGTGCAGAAATATGAGTTGGACAAGTACTTAGAAAAACCAATGCTTAGCAAAGGCTCACCAAAAGATGAGTATTTGTTTGAAATCTTGAGTTGGTGGAAGCTAAATGCACCTAAGTACCCAACTCTTGCAAAGATGGCAAGAGATGTCTTGGTTATCCCAGTCACCAGTGTGGCATCCGAATCAATGTTCAGTGCAGGTGGTAGAGTGCTTACAACACACATAGCTTCATTAGATCCATAGCTTGTTGAAGCATTGTTGTGCTTAAGCGATTGGTTGCCAGATTTCTTTGATGAAGGTAACATTTCTTCCTCTCTTTTTTGCTTAAACTCAATGCATCTTTCATCTGTTATTCTTCCTAGTTTCTATTATTACTACTTATAGTCATAGATGTAGTTGTATATCTTATATAAATGTTGACTATTTATAATGCAAATATGGAAATCGAAGAATACTGAAGACAAGAGAGTTGGAGACTGGATAGGCCTACTTATCATACTTGTGTTTCTTTTCATGTATGTGTGAGTGAGAGACAGAGACATAACTATTTAAGAGTTGGAGACTGTTTACAGGTTTTTGATTTTTTTTTGGTCAGAAACGGATATTGTCGGATATTTATCCGATATCCGATAGCTTAACATATCAGAATCGATATCTGATTTTGATATCCTATAGGATATTATCGGATATCGAATATCGGATTCCTTAATATCCGAGGGATATTCTTCCATTGACAGGCCTACACCTAGATTTCTATCCTACTTTTGTCGTTGCGCATTGTGGGATGTCAAGGAAGAAATCAAAATTATACAGTAAAAGTTGTAAACAATTTGAACTCTAATTTCTGATGTAGTTAATTGTCATGACGATGTTGCGGATACAAAATACCGCTCAACCAATAAGAATGCGAGAAGATCATTACTTAAAGGAGAAAATAACAAATCCACTACGTCACTACTGACGAACGCAATGACGTCACCAGAATCACACTTAACATGTGAAGTCAAACACGATGATAATATATGCGCGATAGTATCGCTCTCTTAGATCCGAATTAAGGGGATTTATTAGCTGTCCTCCACTATGTAACCTCCTATAAAAGGAACCAGAAGCCATTGTAAAAGAGAGAGACCTTTTTGAGAGTTTGGGTGAGGAATTTAGGAGAGAGAAAGTTATTTATCCTCCAAGTTAGGGTTTTCTCATATTACATTTGTATTTGTTCATGTTCTTAATAAAATTAACTTATAGATTCTTCCACCATGTTTAGATTTACTTGATAGTATCACTTGGGTGTAGCTTGTAGGGTTTCCTGCAACTACATTTTGGCGCTAGAAATCAGCTCGGATGAGTAAGAGGAGGGTTCCTCACCTATGAAGTATTTTTTTTTTTAAATGGTTTGAAAATTGTTTGTTTTGTTTTAAACATTTAAAGTTTGTCATTCGTTTTGGTGGTTTTGGATGGTTTTCTGATTTCTAGATCTAAGAAGAAAAGTTTCAGTTCTTCCTAAAAAAGGTTCTAAGTAGTTGTTCTTCTAGATTTCAAAAACACATCTTATACTTTGTCAAAAAGAAATAGGGTTTTAGGTACAAAGATGGTAAGAGTAGCGTCCAGAGCGGAACATGTCATAGCAGCAAGAAGAAGATATGATGCAGAATAGCGAGAATTTCAGGAAGCATTACGCCGGAGCAGGCAGGAACACAGAGCAAGAGAGATAAGGCTAAAAAATCCAATGCAAGATGATAACGTCAACCACATAATACTAAAGGAATTAGAGGAAATGAGAGCGATGATGAACACGCGAAAGGAAGGAGGAAGGAGACAACTCGCAGAAGCGATACAAGAAGCAGGGAGATCACCATTTGTGCAGGGGATAAAATATCCAGTGGTACCAACAAAATGCACCCTACCTACATTCACAAGCATCTTTTATGGAAATACATGTGCGGTCCAACATATCAAATCATATAACTTATCTCTTCTACAATGGGAACATAATGATGCAGTATTATGTAAGTACTTCTCAGCTAGCCTAGCAGGAGAAGCCTTAAAATGGTTTGATGGTTTACCTGTGGGAACTATCTCATCATTCGATCAGCTGCAGAGCATATTCCTAGGAGCATACATCAGCAATAACATGTTACGACCAGGAATTAAAAAGGTACTCAGCTTGAGACGGAGGACAAATGAAAGTCTACGTGACTTAACATCGAGATGGAGAACAATGTGCAGTGAAATGGAAGGAAGAGTAAAAGAAAGAAATTTGATCCTAGCTTTTATTAACGCTCTATTTCCCACAGATTTATTGTACACATAGATATTCAGGCTTAAAGATACAATAGAGATGAAATAGCTGCGAGAATATCAGGAGGAGTATATCGCTCTTGAAGAAAAGAAGAAGGAGATAGAATCATACCCAGTTGCTGTTACAAACGCAAAGTAAGGAAATGCGAGACACTTACACTGCAATTCGATCATCCACTCGTTTAAAAATATCGAATATTTTCACGACAATGTGTTAAGCCGAGTGCACGCTAGATATAATGATGGGAGAGAAATACAGAGCATAGCACAAATGTCACCCTTACATGAGTGGCAAAAGCAACCAATCTCATTCAGTACAAAAGATGCTCCAGGGGGCGGGGAATCACATACAAACTCGTTGGTTGTTAGTATGGAGATCCAACCAAAGTCAAGGTGGGAAGAAGAAGAAGATGATAAAGAAAAACCAACATGGGCGATAAATAGAATCCTCATAGATTCTGGTAGTTCAGTGGATATTTGATTATATCACGCGTTTAAAATAATGGGCGGCAACGGGTCAGAGCTCATCCCATCCACTTGCAAGATATATGGTTTCAATGGCTCAGCGAACAAACCAAAAGGAGAGATCACGTTGCGCATTCCACTCAAGGGCGTAACTACCGAAGTTATATTTTGTGTGGTCGATGTCGAATCTTCCTATAATGCTCTGATCGGTAGGCCTTGGTTACATGGCATATTAGGCATTGCGTCCACCTTTCATCAGTGCATTAAGTTCCCCTTGCCAATAGGCATAGGTATGATAAGAGGATATGTAACAGAGGCAGTAACATGCAACAAAATAGATATTGAAAAAAGGGAAGGGCGCGTGTTCAAAACAAGAAACTGGAGAGAAGAGGCGAAGCAAGAGAAAAGGAAAGAGAGGTTAATGGTTGATGCAATAAGCAAAGGCGAAGAAATGGGTCAGACTAGCAGTCATGCGGAGGCATCGAAATCATCCATGAACATTGGCATCAATCCAGAGGGAGGGACAAGTGCGAAAGATTCGCACACACAAGATGATGAAGACTCAACAAAATGGGCAATACTTTAAGAAAAGAGGGATGTGCAAGGAACAAAAACACAACAACTTTTTGGGAGGATTATCTTTAGAAAAAGTATTGATGATGTAAACGAATAAAACAAAGAAGAAAGATTTCAACAATGTAATGATCAGAGATATAAATGCAAAATGAAAAAAAATTCTTTTTCATACATACTTCAGAAAAATACAAGTAGAAGATAAAGGCAAACATAAGACCTTATGCTAAGACCTCAATATGATGCAATATATATTAAAACCTCTAATTAGGGAGGCTAGGCATCCCACTATGGCGTGCACCCTAGTTCGCGTAAATGCAAGAGGCAAAATTAATAAGACCTAACGCGCATCATAATTGGGGAAAACCTAGTAATGCATGGCCCATGGGAAAGCCATACCAACCCTGAAACCTGAGCCATGGAGAAGTTGGGGCGAAACAAAAGACTATCCAACAGAGACTCCTGAGTTAACACCTCAGGGCAATAAGTTCTCTCATAATGAGTGTAGAAATACGATCAGGGCACCGAGGTACATGGTTGAGCCAAGGGTGCCTAGGGCGTCTGGAGCGTTTCCATCCATTCTTGGAAAGTCCTGGCTACGATCCACTCGGTCCTCAAGAAACTCCAACTAGGGTGCACTACACCAAAATCAGGACTTTATCACAGTGTAACCTGTCATAGTTTATTTTTCAGTCACTGATACACCTGTAATAAGTCTTGTACAATTATAACTGTTAATAAATTTCTTATTTGTGATAATGATTAGGAATATTAATTTTTTTTATTAGTAACAATAATATTTGTTAACAATTATCCAGACAATCACAATTATAATCTAAAATGATGTTTCCACCCAAAAATTTCACCACATCTAAAACGACCCCAAATTAATAACTCTTAGGATTTTTCTTGTCACTACTTTCGCAACATTTATACAAAATAACAATTTTATTAAATTTCTAAAAACCAATATTTATTTATTTATAATTTTAATTTTCTTAATATTAGAAAACAGAATCAAGACCAAGTCAACAAGTCATGACTTTGTAGGAAATTTGACTTTGACAAATACCAACCTTTTCTCTCGATTTTGTCCACAAAACCACAATAGAAATATCTGCTTCTTCTGAAGACTATGAAAATTACCAGATTACCCTTATCAGAATAAGTGCAATAAAAATTCCGAAGATTGTGAAAATGACATATTATACCCTTACCAGAAATAAGTGCAATGAATATTCCGGAGACTGTGAAAATGACCAGATTACCCTTATCGGAAATAAGTAAAGTAAATATTACAGATTGTGAAAATGACCATATTACCCTTACTAGAAATAAGTGCAATAAATATTATGGAGACTGTGAAAATGACCAGACTACCATTATCGGAAATAAGTACAAATATTAAAAACTGTGAAAATGACCATATTACCCTTACTGGAAATAAGTGCAATAAAATATTCTGGAGATTGTAAAAATGACCAGACTGCCATTATCGAAAATAAGTAAAGTAAATGTTACAGACTATTCAAATGACCATATTACCCTTATTGGAAATAAGTGCAATAAATATTATGGAGACTGTGAAATGATCATACTACCCTTAATGGAAATTAGTGCAAGACTGTGAAAATGTCCACACTACCCTTATCGAAAATAAGTAAAGTAAATATTACAAATTCTGAAAATGACCATATTACCCTTACTGGAAATAAGTGCGATAAATTATTATGGAGACTGTGAAAATGACCAGACTACCCTTATCAAAAATAAGTAAATTAAATATTACAGACTGTGAAACTTACCATATTACCCTTACTGGAAATAAGTATAATAAATATTATGGAGAATGTGAAAATTACCAGACTACCCTTATCGGAAATAAGTAACGTAAATATATTAGACTGTGAAAATGACCGTATTACCCTTACTAAAAATAAGTGAACCATAATGACGAAAAAAAAGTGTGGGGTCGGATAACCAACTACGATTTACCAGTTCTACTGTCACCAATTACAACTGCAGGAGCATCTGATTTTCATATGTTGTATTCTTCATCTACAAAAAAACACCCGAAAATCCTCAAAATCAAGAATCCTAAAAATTTAGTTAGATCCACAAAATAAAATTAAAACTAAGTCATTCTTAGTAATTGAAGACTGTGTAAAAAAGATAATGAAACCCATGTAAATCATGTGTATAACACGTGTAAGTCATAAAGAGGAAAAGATAACAATGGACGTGGAATGTAAATAAGAGGATAATTAAGATTTTTTTTAGCTTGGATGGACAGATAACATTTTGAGGAACAAACATTATATCGTACCATCCCAATCTCATTCTAGCCATAGACATCCGAGAGATGTAAGATTTGTAACGTGCCTCTAATCCGGTGCATACACACCGGAAGTATGTAATTTGTTGTGCGTAAAATTCTCAACAACTGATTTATTTTGGTTTATTTTGTGATGTAGCAACAAATAAAAAAGGTATGCGCATGAGGAAGCCTTGCTTTAGAAAATTGAGTGAATTGCTGAAATAGATGATATAGATTACGCACGTGCCCGAACTTTGCGGAATGTTTTTTCTTCTCGCAAGGCCTTTCTTAGTTGATTTAAGTTAGTCTTGAATAGTGAATACCCTTGAGACAGTATCAGGTCGGTCTTCCATTCTCTGTCTAGTCATCAAATTTAGAGATTGTTTAATTTACGTTCTCATGGGTCTTATGAAGTAATGCGGAGAGTCCCTATATATAAATATGGCTATTTGCATTATGCTAGTGTCTTAACATGTATGTGACAGCCCTTCAGTAAGCGAAGAAGGGTAACACAATCCATTTTTCCAACAGATGCAGGTGATATGTCTGCATGAGTTCTTGCTAATTCCATTCCTTGTGACTAAAGCACTCTGGCACTGTTGGTGAGTTTTATTGGCCCTTTTTTTCCCCGGATGCAATGAGCATCAATTTAACTGGCACCTTTCAAATTCTTGATGACTATCAATTTTCCATGATGAATCATTGTGCAAGATGATTATTTTCGTGTAGCGACCGCTGATGACATCTTTATACAACTGGTTTCCATTGATTTTCAATATCATGTATGGTTGTGAAAATATATATAAGAGAATTGTTTTCCAGTTATGTATGAACGCATGATCAATTTCCATTTCAACATCATGAACTGATTGGTATGTGTTCGGTTGACTTGGGCAATTGCTAGTGATTCTTCTAAGGGATTTTTACTTATAATCCTTCCATTCTAGTGAACAACATGATGAGAAAATGTGTGGTGAACGTTTCCTTGTGTTTGTGCCTCTCGTTTCGAAAAAATAGTCTGAAAATAAAAAATGGAACCCAGTTCTTTTGCCGATACCATAACAATACCAAACTGGAACCCATTCTTTTGTTCTTTTCAGAAACCATAACAATACCAAACTGGAATCCAATCATAATTGTTACCCGACATCAAACAGATGTTATCAAAGCCAAATGTAGCGCCAGAAAAGAAATATCCACTACCCAAAGATTTCCCCGATATGTTGCCTTATATGTAGGATCCAGAAACCTTTTTTTGAACAGCGTAGATATCCAAGGAATTTCGAAATCGTACTTAAGACTCGTGGCATCATATTTCAAAAGATCACTGGACTATATAAGTTTACGATGATACAACCCTCCAGTTAAAAAAAAAAGATCGGTGCATGATGTTCATAACTGACTAAACAATGAAGAACTACATGACTCAATATTGTTTCCAAACATTTAACACGTCATTGAGAATTCAATAAAAATATATTTTGTGAGTCAGATCTAATGTGAGCGATTACCTTGTTTCGCAATCTTTTATTCTTTTGTATATACTCTGATAGCTTTGCCGATAACCCTAAAAAAGTAACAAATCTTAAAAAACCCAAAAGAAAACTGATGATTTATAAATAATTCTTACTCAAATTTATTTACTTTGGATTGATTCACGTAAGAGATGCTCGAGTTTAATTATCACTTTCACAATTGATTGGTCTGTTTCAACTACCGTCAGTATATATAGATTTTCCTCCAAGAGTCGTTACTCTGCGAAACAGTATTTGTTGCCAGTAAGTGTTGCGATTCGATATTGTAAATTCGAAAAGGTATCGAATGATTGTCGACGGGTGAACAAATACAATTTGGTGTATTCTTGGAATTGTGAAAGGATGGTTTCTTTTCAATTTTGATAGTGACCCTTGGAGTAGCCAACTGGACTTTCCAATTTGTAGTAGCCAATAAGATGCCGCTGACATGGAAAGTTACTGCTAATGTGGCTTCATCAGAATCCAGATTGATTGTGAGGACGCCATGTAGCGACTTGGGGGTCCCTAATTATAAGAAAAGATATACATTAATTGGATTACATCATAATCATGATCATAAACAAAATTAAATGCAAATTTATTTAAATCCATTTTTTAAAGTAAAAAACTAAATACTAATAAAATTCTTATAATAATGCAACTTTTATAATTAGTGAACCATAATGACGGAAAAAAAGTGTGGGGTCGGATAACTAACTACGATTTACCAGTTCTACGGTCACCAATTACAACTATACGAGCATCTGATTTTCATATTGTATTCTTCATCTACAAAAAAACACCCGAAAATCCTCAAAATCGAGAATCCTAAAATTTTAGTTAGATCCACAAAATAAAATTAAAACTAAGTCATTCTTAGTTATTGAAGACTGTGTAAAAACAATAATGAAACCCATGTAAATCATGTGTATAACACGTGTAAGTCAGAAAGAGGAAAATATAACATTGGACGTGGAATGTAAATAAGAGGATAATTAAGAAAATAATAAGCTACAAAAAAATTATGTATTGATTAGGACACCAAAATATGACCTTTATGATGGAAAAAACTGAACAAACCTTTTCTGGTGCAAAATTTCTCAATGGATCAAAATTTATCCAGAATTAGTACACATTTTTCAGGCCCAAGTAATTCTTTGATGATTAATTCATGCATCACCTACACCGTGATATTGATGATTTGGGAAACGAATAAAAAAGTGTGTTCGAGACCTTGACGAAATCAGGCAGTGGACATGACTTGAGATATCAACAAACATAGAACAATAGTACTAGCAATCCACGAAAAATTCCTTAGTACTATAAATTACATCAATTGCTCATCTGACCCGATCTGTATACAACACCTATTAGTATCAGAGACAACAAATTTTTGGGGGTCTCTTGCAAAAATAAATAAATTATAACACAATAAAACAAACATATCTAGCACAATTTAATGTCAGTTATTACTCTATAAACTTCCTTCCAGTTAAACCAAATTTAAAAATTATTTACATGAGACTTTTAGAAAATCTGGAATTTTCAGCATGAACGATTGTAAGGATATGTTAGAGACCAACCGTGTTATCAGTAAAGGTAAAATGTAATAATAAATAAGAAAAGTGCAACATTACTTTTTTCTCTATTTCTATTAGACATTACATAGTATCAACAGTGCCGTTACGGCACGGGTTATTTCTAGTATCTATGCAAAACAAAACAATCCCGACCACAAAATATCTGAATTGGTACCTACCGTAACAATATTGGTTCCCGATTGCCGTTATTTCAATGGTACCTCAACCCAATTTCAATTAGCCTTTATTTAGATATTGATTATATATTAATTAACTTTTATTTAGATATAATACCAAGTTTTAAAACAACACAACATCCAATCTGAACTAGGCTTACAAAATGCATTAATCAAGGATGAACTCTCTATGCTTGCTTTAGCAAATGGAGATTCATTTCCGTAGTCATATATTCACATGACTCCAGAATTCCAACCGGATCAGGCACATTTTCATTAGCCTTTTCATACTTTACAGACCACTTCACCAAACTTGCACCATTAGCAGCAGTACCAGACTTGGGAGTAATATCCAAATTGAAATGAAAACTTCTAAAGTCTTTCATGAGATTTCCCTCCAAGATAGTGTATGTAATCGACCTATTTTTATTGTCGACTGCCGTTATCTTCTCCTTGGTCACGTTTCCACCCTCTGAGATTATTAACGCATAAATAGTCTACAGATATCAATTTCCTAAATAATTTTACAATGCATAAATATATAACGGGACTAATTGCGCCACATAGTTCCTTACCCGAAAAAAAATTCCACACAAACACTGTGCCTAAACGAATTTCTCCGTCTCCAATAACTTCTACGCTTTCAAGCACATTAGGAAGATACTTCGGCAGTTTGGGTGCATCACGGGTGAGCATACGGTACAACTTATCTGCACAGCACTTGGCCTCATGCATTACCTCAAGCTTTTGAATGTGCGGCATTGTACAATTAATAATTTTAGAAAGGTTGCAACTAGTTAACTTTGTATGGTTGTGTGTGCAAGAGGAGGTGCCGTACTTATTTATATAGAATTCAAGCATCTATATATCTGGACTACCTGTAATAAATGATTAACTAATTAATCAAATTGGATTAAACAATTTATTAAGGCAATCGTATAGAACAAAGCGGTTCTTCAGCCTAATTGGATCCAACTGATAAAGAAGATTCAAAGTTCACTCTTATCTTGAATCTGATTCCTGCATAGCGCCTTAGTGGTATGGGGCATATGGAGAGACCGCAATGATCTAGTCGTTGGGAAAAAAATTCTTTGGAGTTTGGTCTTTGCTGGTTAGCTAGGTACCTATATTTGTTTTTGAGTAAGTAATTTATTTTATTTTATTTTACGTACGATCAACAAATAACATATAGGTGGATGGGATGTAGCGGTACCGTTAACAGGTTGGCAAACCAAATGAAGAGTTGGTGGAAAATGTAGATACCTGGCTCGACACACAATCTATTTTCATGTGTACAATACCCTTTAATCAAGCCGCCAAACAAGTATGAACCATTTTCTTCAAATATTAGTATTATTCATTTTCCTTAAACCTGGGACTAAATTATTAGTTGCCTGAATTTTGAGTTCACAAGAATTACATTCACAACCATTACAAAGTGTTAGACATATAACAGACGTGACTAATTAAGTCACATATGTATATGGTTTCCTAATAAGTTGTATCTTGTATTTATAAAAAATATTTTGTTATTACACTTTATATATTTTGTATCTCTTATATTCCTTGTATCAAAAGGAATATCTATTGTAATCTTTGATATATAAATACATAAGTATTCTTTTGTGTTTCTCATCCATTGAGAACACCCTAAATCTAAGTCTCAACTTGGTATCACCTTGGTTTTCCGCCAAGGGCCTGTGTTTCTATCTCTTTTTCAGTCTTCTCTTTCTGAATCAATTTTTTTTTTAGGTCATCATGACTCCACAACCATCCAAAACTCCTCAACTCACCATCTCCGATGAGGATTTTTCTTCTTGGACTAACATCCCTTTTGCTAGACTCCATGGAGCTATTTCTGAAAAGCTCAATGGTAACAATTTTCTTCTTTGGAAAGCTCAGTTCTTACCCTATTTGCAAGGTTATGGTCTTGAAGGTTTTGTTAATGGTTCCATCAAGTGTCCACCGGCTCAAACTGAAGACACTTCGTCAAACCCTAAGTTTCTCTCTTGGACTCGAACCGACAAGCTTCTCCTTGGATGGATTTTATCATCGTTGACATCTCCTATTTTAGCTAAAGTAAAGTCTTGTCAGACGTCTTCTCGGGTTTGGACTAAACTTGAGGAATTTTTTTCCTCTAAAACTGATGCTACGCTTATTCACTTAAAGTCTTCTCTTCAAACCATTACCAAAGGAAACTTATCTATGGCTGACTACATACAATCGGTTCGTAACATTGTTGATTCTCTTGCTGCTAGCGGTCATGAAATTTCTAGTACCGAATTTTTTCATTATGTTCTAAAAGGCCTTGATTCAGCCTATGAGAGTATTGTTAGTTCTCTGATTACAATTATGAGTTTGATTACCACTGATCAATTTGAATCCGTACTTTTGTCTTATGATCTTCGTGTTAATGCTCAAAACAAATTGCTTCCTACTCCACATGAAGCAAATATTGTGCGTACTAATAGTCCCAGTGATGCACCTCTCACAAACAATGGCACCCCAACTACCATCTGCCAGATTTGCATACAACCCTATCATGATGCAAGAAATTGTTGGAAGCGTTACGATGAGAACTATTATCCCCCGCGTCGTCCACAACCAAAGAATGGTCCTAAAAGAGGTGGTAAAAGTCACTCTTCATCGTCTGGACCTCGTGCTGCATATACTGCTACCCACAATCCTATCAATATCTATGATTGGCTTCCTGACAATGGTGCAACAAATCACATGACAAATAATCTGGGTAATCTTCAAACTCATTATGAATATACCGGTCCCGATCAGGTTAAAACTGCTAGTGGTGCAAATCTTTCTATATCCCATACAGGTAATGCTGTCTTACAAACTCCCACCCGTAAGTTTGTACTTTCTAATGTGCTTCATGTTCCACATTTGTCTCACAATCTTCTCTCAGTATCTCAATTTTGTCGTGACAATGATCTGGTTTTTGAATTTTGTGATGATTTTTTCCTTGTGAAGGATCGACTTACGGGGGAGGTAGCACTTCGGGGATAGCTCCGTGATGGTTTATACACTTTTCAGCATGTGACTCCAAAAGCTCTTGTTGGTGAACGTGCCTCTATTCAAATCTGGCATCAACGTTTGGGTCACCCAATGCTTCGTACTGTTCAATCGGTTGTTTGTCATTATTGTCTTCCAGTTTCGAGTTCTAAATTTTCGTTTTTTTTCTCATGTTTAGAGAATAAGAGTCATAAATTGCCTTTTCAGTCTAGTACTATGGTTTATGATCATCCTTTAGATTTGATTATGTCAGATGTTTGGGGACCTGCTCCTATTTTATCCAATGAAGGTTATCGTTATTATATTTTATTTGTTGATGCTTTTAGTCGATACACATGGATATTCCCTATGCATGCTAAATCTGATGCAGTGTAAATTTTTATTACATTCTCTAAACATGTTGAAAATATCTTTAACACTAAGATTAAGGTGTTTCAGTCTGATAATGGTGGTGAATATCGAAAGTTTACTAAAGTTTTACAAGCCAATGGTAGTCATCATCGTTTTTATTTCCCTCACACTTCCGCACAAAATGTCTTAGTAGAACGTAGACATCGTCATGTTGTTGAAAGTGGTCTTACTTTATTGTCTCTAGCATCTGTTCCATTATCTTTTTGGTACGATGCATTCTTTACAGCCGCTTTTCTTATGAATAGAGTTTCCTCAGCTCCGACTGGTTCGAAATTTCCATATGAATTGCATTTTAATCGTGTGCCTGATTATTTATCATTACGCACTTTTGATTGTCTCTGTTTTCCACATCTTAGACCCTATGATACCACAAAACTGATCCGCGTTCCTCTCCTTGTGTTTTCCTAGGCTATAGTGCTCATCACAAAGGATATAAATGCCTTCATTTACCCACTGGTCGTGTTTATTGGTCTCGTGATGTCGTCTTTGTCGAAGACAAATTTCCTTTTGCTGCTACCCCCGCTGTGCTACCTTCATCTCCGTCGCCTTTATAGGTATTTTCCTCACCATCTTCCTCCAATATATTTCCCACTGTTTTATCTCATTTGGACTCTACTATTAATGGTTCCAATCCACTTGAGTTGTTCGGGATACAAACTCCGGCTGCAGAATTGAATTGTTCACAACACAGTGATGTCCGTACACCAGCTTCCGCCTCTATACATCCACCTGGTACTATGCCGCATGCTACTACATCACCTGGACATGGACAGCAACAACTGACAGCATCATCCCGTACTGATCCAACAGCCACCAGCAGCTGCAATCGGTCCACTTCAACACCGGCATTTTCAGCATCACTCATCAAATCATTCCAGCACTGCTGAACTCTGCCAGTGATACTCTACAGGAGACAATAGGTCTGACAGCACCTGACCTACCTAATCAGACAGCAGGCTGTAATACTCAACAGAAGACAGCTTCTGACGCTGTTATTTTGACAGCACTATCAAGGTAAAGAAACATATGTGATTGTTCTCCCTTGGATAATTCTGGGAGAGAAAGAACTCCTCTATTTATATTGCTGTGATATATGGGAATATTGATTGTACAATATTCTCTAGCTATACAATTTACATAAATACAGAAATAAGAAAATCCTAATTGATTATGACAGAACTTGTTTCCTTATCTTGGTTAGCTTTCCTTTTCTTCCGAAACTCTTCCAGATGTAGGTGTCGACACAATATCTCTGACACGCCCTCTCAAGCGAATGTCTGTGCCAACAAGATTGAGTTTGTCTCGTAATAGTATAAACCGTGGAGTAGAAAGGCCCTTGGTTAGGATGTCGGCAATCTGGTCTTGTGACGATATGATTCTGACAATAAGTTCTTTCTTAGAAACCATGTCCCTCACAAAGTGAAAATCAATTTCAACATGTCTACTGCGGGTATGAAATACTGGATTGGCAGTCAAATATGTCGCACCTATGTTATCGCACCATAGAGTAGGAGGTGAAGCTAGAGGAATGCTGAGCTCACGAAACAAGGAACGGAGCCAAACCACTTCAGATGTTGCAGTTGCAATAGCTCGGTATTCAGACTCCGTACTCGATCTAGAAACTGTAGGCTGCTTCTTGGAGCTCCATGAGATAAGATTATTGTCGTAGTAGATAGCATAACCACCTGTTGATTTTCGATCATCTAGCGAACCTCCCTAATCTGCATCTGTGAAGATTGATAACATTGGAGGAGAATTACTGTAAAACTGCATCCCGAAATTAAGTGTATGCTTTAAATACCGCAATATTCTCTTTACCAAAGCCTAATGCACTGTGGTTGGACTGTGCATGAACTGACATGCTTTGTTTACCACAAATGCTATGTCTGGATGTGTTAGCGTCAAGTATTGGAGAGCCCCCACCGTTCTGTGATACATAAAAGTATCTTGAAAAGGTTCTCCTGAGTCCTTAGTGAGACGAGTATTGGCTGCAATAGGAGAAGAAATAGGCTTGACGTTTTGCATATTCGTTCTTGTAAGAAGGTCGACAATATACTTCTGTTGAGATAAAACTAAACCCTTTGAGTTTGTGGTAGCCTCAAGTCCAAGAAAGTAGCTGAAAACACCTAAGTCTGTGAGTGCGAATTCTCCCCCAATCAACGAAATCATACGAGAAATGACACCTGAATTGTTGCCAGTAACTAATATATCATCCACGTATACTAGAAGATAAACAACCACCTTACCATCTTTATAAATAAACAAAAAAGGATCAGTTCTAGATCCCTGGAAACCAATGGTAAGTAAAAATTGATTCAGTCGAGTGTACCATGCCCGCGACGACTGTTTTAACCCATAAATGGACTTTCTTAGTTTACAGACATGTGTAGGATGGGAAGAATCGACGAAACTTGGTGGATGACTCATATAAACTTCCTCGTCGAGAACTCCGTTAAGAAACGCATTATTGATATCAAGTTGTCGAATAATCCATCCTTGAGATACAGCAAGAGCAATAATGGTACGCAAAGTAATAAACTTCACTACGGGACTGAATGTGGTTGTATAGTCAACCCCATATTGCTGATTAAACCCCTTCGCGACGAGTCTAGCTTTGTAATGAGCAATTGTTCCATCCGCATGTCGTTTTATAGTAAATACCCATTTAATTCCAAGCACATTCATGGATGGAAGGCGAGGAACCATAACCCATGTACCGTGTTGAATATGAGCATTAACTTCATCCGTCATAGGGTATCGCCATTTCGGATGCTTGAGAGCTTGAGAAGCACATGTCGGAATAAAATCATTGTTTTGAACCTCGCTGGCTAGGGCTAACGGATAACGGTTTGCAACCAATACTTTCTTCTTGAAGATCCCTGATTTGGAGCGAGTATGCATCCCTTGTGTAGTGGTAGTATTAGTGGGAAGGGAAATAGCAGTTACTGGAGGTTCTGGACCAGGTGCGTGTGTTGTAGCCACTTCCAGTTGAGTCTCGTTCCCATCTGTAGGTGTCAGAACTGGTGTGGCTTCATTTATGATCGGCACTTCTTGGACAGGAGCACTAGAATTTTCAGGAGAAGATGTATTTGTAACAGAAGTTTCGACAATGGTGGGTTCTATGCGAGCATCAGGTACAACTAATGTGGGGAGATGTATATGTGTTGTTGTAAGTTGTGTAGGTGGAGCAATCACCTAACCTGCAAAGGGTAAAAGAGAATCATCAAATAAAACATGCCGAGCAATAAACATGCGTCTTTGAGTTGGTTCATAACACTTGTAACCATGATGCCGCGAACTGTAGCCCAAAAATATGCACCTAATCGATCTATAATCCATCTTGTGTTTATTATAAGGACGTAAATAGGGGAAGCATGCACATCCGAACACTTTGAAAAACTGATAGTCTGGTGTCTTTTGAAAAAGGACTTCAAATGAGGATAAATTCTGTAATGTAGGAGTAGGTAGTCTATTTATCAGATACACAACAGCCTCAAAAGCATGATCCCAAAAATGAGTTGGAACTCTTGCATGAGCCATTAGAGTAAGACTGGTATCAACAACTTGTCGATGCTTTCGTTCAACCGCACCGTTCTGCTCGTGTGTATGAGGACACGAAACTCTGTGTTCAATCCCAAACTTAGTAAAATATGATTCCAGTTTCTGAAATTCACCTCCCCAATCAGACTGAACTGCTTTGATAGTAGTAGAAAACATGTTCTCTACAATTGCCTTAAACTTCTCAAAAATTCGAAACACATCTGATTTAAAAGTGATTGAGTAAATCCAAGAATACTTTGAAAAATCATCCATAAATAAGACATAATATTTCGAACCAGACGTTGATATAGTAGGTGAAGGATCCCAAACATCTGTAAATATTAAATCTAGAGGAGCTTGAGAGATTGAGTGAGTCATTTTTAATGTTTGTCGATGACTCTTACCCAAATTACAAGCTTCACAGAAATTAGACTTCCTAGTGTTACTCACAGGTAACTTATTTTTATTTAAGATAAATTGAACGATTTTATAGGCTGGATGTCCAAACCGATGGTGCCATACTTCTTGTGTTGTCTTTTCCCCAATTCCAATGAATGCCTTCCTTGATTGACTAGATACTGTAGAAGAAAGGTGATACAGACCATCTTTACTCTTGCCTGCTAGAAGAACTTTCCCCGACGTACGATCCTTAATATAGAAAACATCAGGATGAAATTCAAAATAAACATCATTATCTTTGGTAAATTGACGAATAGATAATAAAATTTTCTTTACTGTAGGAACATGGAGTATATTGCTTAGTTTGAAAGAATGGGATTGTGCATCAAAAGAAGAAGACCCTATATGAGTTATTGGCAAACCTGAACCATTCCTAATAGTAACAACGTCATTTCCATTATATTCAGCACGATTTTGGATGTTTCTCAGGTCATGGGTAACATGATGGGTTGCTCCTGAATCTGGATACCAGGATGGATCCATATAATTGTAGCCAAGAACATGAGTTGCAACATTGGCAGCAGCTGAGTCAGAACGGTTTCCTCCTTCAATAAAACGGTTGTAGCAATTAAGTGCAGTATGCCCATATCTGTTGCAGATCTGACAGATGGAAGGGGGTGAAGGTTGATAGCGATACCCAGGATGGTTATTGCTCCCACCACGGCCGCGTCCACAACCACGACCACGAGTATTATTGCTTCCTCCACGATTAGGCATTGGTTGTTGGTTGCGATTCTGAGCATGAGCAGCGGAAAATGGTTGCCTCTGAGTATTGTTAACATCAGGAGAGGCTAGTTCAGCAATATGTTGATCTTCCAAACGAATTTCATGGCTAACCAAGTATCCTTGAAGGTCAGCAAACAAAACAGGCTGAGCACGTGTGGTCATAGCCGTAACAAATGGACCGTATTCAGGGCCAAGTCCATTGAGAACATACAAAACAAGCTGTGAATCAGAAATTGGCTGAGAAATAGCAGCTAAACTATCAGCATAAAACTTCATTTTTGTAAGATAATCAACGATACTCAATGCACCCTTCTTGGTGTTCACCAACTGCAGCTGGAGATGCATCATACGAGCTTGAGAGTTGGAAGCAAAAATTCTTTCTAGTCTTTGCCATGCCTCTCGAGAGGTCGTCACTCCGAGCATCTAGTGTGTACACTCTGTGACAGAGAGGATAGAATACTGCTAAGCAGCAGTTGATCCTTCTGTTGCCAGGTAAAAAACTCTTGATTAGCATTCTGAACAGCTTCAGTTGCATCTGGTAGCATTACTTCAATGGTGGAAGGTGGGCAAGGATTTGATCCGTCCAGAAAACCCATGTAATCATGGCCACGAACAAAGACCATGATTTGAGATTTCCACAACAAGTAGTTACTTTCATCCAGTTTGATAGTTAATACGTGATTGAAGTGGAAAGAAGATGAAGCCATTTGTCTGAATTAAAAAAAAATATATGAAAGAAGAACAGATGATCCCAAGATTGATAACCCTAAGCTATCTCGATACCATATCAAGGTAAAGAAACAGATGTGATTGTTCTCCCTTGGATAGTTCTGGGAGAGAAAGAACTCCTCTATTTATATTGCTGTGATATATGGGATTATTGATTGTACAATATTCTGTAGCTATACAATTTACATAAATACAGAAACAAGAAAATCCTAATTGATTATGACAGAACTTGTTTCCTTATCTTGGTTAGCTTTCCTTTTCTTCCGAAACTCTTCCAGCTGTAGGTGTCGACACAATATCTCTGACAAGCACCACAGTCAAACTAGATGTTGTCTACAACTCCACTAATTACTGCTAGCACCTCACCGGCGTATGAGTGTACCCCAACCGAACAGGTTGACTACAGCAGTCAGCACTCCACCTCTCTGCCGCCAACTGATGACGTCTTCTCCAGGGAACAACCGGTGTAGCGAACAGTCACTAATGACCAACCAATGGTAACACGGGGAAAGGATGGTATTTTTAAACCGAAAGTTCTAGCTGCTTCAAAACATGCTAACATCACTGATGATTTGTTTGAGCCTTCGTGTTATTCCCAGGCTAAGAATGATCCCAACTGGTGTCCTCCTATGGATTTGGAAATTCAGGCGCTTTTGAAAAATGGGACTTGGTCTAAAGTTCCACCTCCTCCTAATCAAAATATTATTGGTTGTAAATGGGTTTATCGTGTTAAGAGACGAGCTGATGGTACCGTTGAGCGTCAGAAAGATCGTCTAGTTGCCAAGGGATTCAATCAACAAGAAGGTATTGATTATGGTGAGACATTTAGTCCGGTTATTAAGCCATGTACTATTCGTATAATATTGACGCTAGCCTTGTCTTACCACTGGCCTATTCGTCAACTTGATGTTCAAAATGCTTTCCTCAATGGCATTTTCACTGAGGAAGTCTACATGAAGCAACCACCTGGTTATATAGATCCTCAGTTTCCTGACTATGTTTGTAAATTGCATCGGTCTATTTATGGTCTTAAACAATCTCCTCGTGCTTGGTATACTCGTCTCAGCTCTTTTCTTCAGAAACTTGGCTTTGTTATCTCTGTTTCTGATACTTACTTATTCAGTCGACGATCAGCTGAGGATATTACTTTTCTTTTGGTTTATGTGGATGACATAATTTTAACGTGATCTTTTATGGCATGTAATCAATCACTTATGAGTCCACAGTGATTTTGCTCTCAAGGATCTTGGCTCTCTTTCATATTTTCTTGGCATAGAGGTCACGCAAGCTTCTGGTGGGTTGTTTCTCTCACAACGTCGTTATATTGAATATCTTCTTATTCGTGCCAACATGCAAGGAGCGAAACCAGTCACCACTCCTTTTAGTACCTTCACTGATATCCACCCGGTTAATAGTCCTTTACTTTCGGATGTCACTTTGTACAGGAGTTTGGTTGGTGGTCTTCAGAATCTCTCTATGACAAGACCGGACATTGCCTTTGCTGTTAATAAGGTATGTCAATTTATGCATAAACCTACAGAAGCTCATTTGGTTTTTGTTAAGCGTATACTTCGCTATTTGCACCATACTTCTACCTTTTGGTATTTTTCTTCGTCCGGAAAACATTTTGGAGCTTAGTTTTTCGGCTTATACTGATGCTGATTGGGCGGGTGACCATCTTGATCGTCGTTCTACGAGTGGTTATTGTGTTTTTCTTGGTTCTAATCTTATTTCTTGGAGTTCTCGTAAGCAACGTACAGTCTCCAGGTCTAGTACTGAATCCGAGTATTGTGGTTTTCCTATTGCGACTGCGGAATTAATGTGGATTGAATCTCTTCTTCGGGAACTTAAGGCTTCTATTCGATTTCCTCCCACTCTTTGGTGTGATAACTTGGGAGCTACTTATCTCACAATGAATCCAGTGTTTCATGGTCGCACGAAACACATAGAAATTGACTATCATTTTGTTCGTGAGAGAGTTCACAATGGCCAGCTTGTTGTTTGTTTTTTTTCGTCTAAGGATCAAATTGCAGATATCTTTACGAAGTCTACTCTAAAGGATCATTTTTGTCGACTACACTCTAAGCTCAATGTCATAGACAACCCACTTAGATCGAGGGGGAGTGTTAGACATATAACAGACGTGACTAATTAAGTTACGTATATATGGTTTCCTAATAAGTTGTATCTTGTATTTATAAGAAATATTTTGTAATTAAACTTTATATATTTTGTATCTCTTATATTCCTTGTATCAAAAGGAATATCTATTGTAATCTTTGATATATAAATACATAAGTATTCTTTTGTGTTTCTCATTCATTGAGAACACCCTAAATCTAAGTCTAACCTCAAAGAAAAACAGAAGAAAAACAGATCAAACTGTGTTGAATTTACGTGATGGCGGAAACATATGTAGTTTACACTACTACCGAGATCTTGCAGAAATTAAGTTCAATTGCATCTAAAGGGAAAACGCTTCCACTGTCAGATGTAAAGGAAGATTACAAAAGCATACAACAGAAGTTGTGTACAATCAGGTCCGGTCCTGACAATTTTGTGGCTCTATGCAAAAAAAAATTTGTGGCCCCCTAACTCAAAGAATGGTACTCCTGACTATAATAATAGTTAAAACACTGGAAAAAATCAATCAATTTAAGTTATGAATAAGAAGTTGAGGCTAATGAGTTATCTGATAAAGCTCTTTGCTTTGCAACAAACCAATATCAAACTTTGTTAAGTTCAACACAGTAGTTTTTTGGTACCTCCTTGGCTCCTTTCATGATCTTGCAATTATTTCTTGCTAGTCCAGTAATAGTCTCTGATCTGCAAGGACTACTTATATTGCCTTAGACAGAAATGCTTATCAGTACTAATATTGATGTACAAACTCAAAAAGAGAGTTAGTAGAACAATTAATCCAACCGAATAGTACCGTATTGGATAGCCAGAAATAGTGATCACAATGTCAATCAATTAAGAGATTGAAGTCACAGTTTTAAATTTAGACCAAATAAAAAGAATTAGTTTAAAGTATTAGTCTAAATACACACCCTTGGCCCTTCCAATCAAAACAAAATTTCATCTAAATGATTTTAGCACTAACCAAAAACCACAAACTTCCTTAACTCCTTCACTCTGTGCATATCTACATAGAACGTGTACACACGTATGGGAAATTCCAACCGGAAGTCTTTAATGGCTCACTTATAAATAATGATTCAAATTCAATGTAAAGTGGTTAAATAGGCAACGAACAAAATAGGGTATTAGGGTTAAATCAATCAACACAAACAACAATAATAGATATAATTAATTAAAAAAATCATAAAATCAAAAGAACAAGACAAAGAAATTACCTTAATGTAATTGATTTATCAAACAAACCCTAGTTTTTTTCCTTTCTTTTCTCTCATTTTTTGTTCTTCTGATTTTTTAAGCTCTTCTTTTTTGTAAGTATAAACTTGAAAACCGAAGAGGAAGACGTGTTTCCTTGATAACAGGAAGACGTGTCTGGTTGATAGAACTAACTTTTTTTTTTTGGCCCCATACAAATTATTGTTTTCCCCTTAAAAAAAAAATTCTTTATAGAAAACACTCTTTTTTTTCCCTAATGTGGAGAACATGTATAATGTGGCCCCCTAAAATTTGTGGCCCAATGTGAGGCATTTCCTGCATGTGCCCAGGGCCGGCCTTGTGTACAATTCAAGCTCTAATTTACGATGCCCTTCATCGGCAAGACGATAAACGCGTAATACTTTGGTTGGAAAAGATCAAATGTGTTGTGCATGACACAACTGATGTACTTGATGAGTTCTTGTACGAAGCTCATAGATGTGAAATCCAAAAGTCTACTAGAAACAAGGTACATGTCACCAAATTCTTTGTAGCCTCAAATTTGCTTCGTGTGTTTTCAGATAAAATTTGTGGATTAAGCTTGAAAAGTTGTGATGGGTCTTTAGGAGGTAATGAGAGTCGAGAAACTTCTATGTTTGTAGACGATTCCGATATTGTTATAGGAAGATAAAGTGATAGATCTAAGATTGTTGAGATGTTTGTGGGTGCAAAATACCGCACATTACAATTGGAACGCGTAAACATCATTTCTATAACAACGTACATGTGAGGCATTTATACATTTCAAGCTAGAGGCATTTATACATTTAAAGAGAGCGAGGCATTTATACACTTCCTTGGTGCGCGTCATTTATACATTTCAAAAGAGCACAACAACATCAATAGAGCCGCGCTCCAATATCAATAGAGTCGCGCTCCATTATCAATAAAGTCGCGCTTCTAGATCCGAAATAAGGGGCTTTATTAGCTGTACTCCACTACATATTAGTTGTCATCCACTATTTAAATACATATATAAAGAAAAAGGAAGGAGAGAGAAAGAGAGGTCAACTTTATTTTTTGTATTTTCATCTTCTTCCTCCATCACAAAACTAGATCTAGAGCTCTACTAGAAACTCATTAATGGAGATACCAAATGTAATACTCATGTAATTTGAACACTCATAGTGAAGAACCATGGATGTAGATCACATTGATCGAACCGTGTAAAAAATCCTTGTGTCCATTTTATATTTTTAGCATTTCATCTTCATTTTCATGTCTAATATGTTTAGATCTATAGAAATTGTTAAGAGGTGTTAGTTGTAGGATTTCCTGCAACTACATTTTGGCGTTAGAAACACTACCTGCTGCTGGTTGGTTTGAAGGAGATTCAAAGAAATTAGCTACTGTGGGAGTTAGATCTCACTGGATCTACAAACTTCAAGGTCAAATATGGAAGTTTAGGCGAAAGGCTTATATTCTCAATCAACAAACGTCATCTGCAGTACAAGCATAAAGAGAGGGCGATTGTGATGATACAAAGATGCAGCCAAAATAAAATCAAAATGAACTACATCAGCAACTATTCAAACAGGACGAGTTCCCTCTCTATCTCCTTGATCTTAACTACGCATGTCTTTCCCTTAACTGATTTGAGCTGATTTGAGAAATCCTCCTCTCGTAACCCATGTCTTTCCCTTTTAACTTTCAGATCTATGATTTTATAAACGAAATCGCGAGAAAAAAATTCTTATTTTTTTACTTGTTCTTACACAAATCTTATTTTTCTTTTCAAAAACTTGATTCAAAATGGGTTTCAACTATATATTTCCGGAAATCATGTGTTACAAACCCACTTGACGAATTTCAGAAACAACTACTTATTGAGTTTTTGATCTGGTTAGGGGATTTGTCTTGTTGATGAAGCAGGACATCATCTTTACATACGCGGTCGAGAGAGGACAGCAAACTTGAAAAATTAACGAAGCAAGGAGTTCAAAGGACGAAATCAGGTAACTCGATAGGATACAGCTAGGAGGAGATGGAAAGAAGAAACAGATGAAAACGATAAAATGGAACAAAGACAAGAAGCAATGAATGAAGTCTCAACACCAGGCGATGATATCCCAGCAATGAGAAAGCGGATGTATGAGGGAACAGCCTATTACTAACTTGACTAATAAGCCGCAGGTACACAAGTCATCTTACAATAGCAGGGCGAAGAGGATGGAGGAAACTGCACAACCAACAACACGGAGAGGAAAAGAAGTTGAAAGGAGATATAATAATGAAGATGACAAAGACGGATGTACCAGTGAGGCACGATGATGCCCTAGGGCAATATATTCCCAAGCGTTAAAATAAATCTTTTGCAGGCGATGAAAATCTTCTTACAGCGCGAAGATATTGGATGGAACTACAGTTACAGGCGAAAAGATAAAACTCATCATTCTGACGTTTGAGAAAAGACGCACTGGTGAACGAAAGGAACAAAGACGTACATGCATCATGAAGAAGAGGAGCAGGTACAATCAATGGCGATCAAAGCAGCAACTGAGAATCGTAAAGGGCGGATATACATACGGAAATGGTAAAGAGCGATCATATGGTGAAGGGCGATCAAATCACTTCCTTGGACCACAGAATACCCCTTTCTCATATTCAACTGCAAGAAGTAATTTTACCAGATTCTTTCGCATGAAGCAATAAGATAGGAACAAGCGAACACAACCGCGTGAAGGAGATGCAGTAGCTGCTCATATTTTATTATGGCATTGAAGAATATAAAATATTTCTACCATGTACAGGTAATAACGAACAGGACAAAGACAACTTCAAACTGCCAGGGGCAAGAAGAAGATTAAGTAAACACGAAAGAATACTAATGTAGAGAACACAGTGCTAGAAAAATGAGCCAGTTCAAAAGTAAAATAGAGACTATACATAATCATAAAGAAAAGCAATCACCTAAGGTGGAGAAGCACTTACTGACAGCAAAAGAGAGACAGAGCAAGTATATGGTGGGACGGCTGCAAAAACCAGTCTACAGACGAATGAATGGGAGTCTTGCTGTACGAAGTGACGATGCTCGACTTGCAGAATTCAGCAATATGCATTAACCAAAAGGGAGTACTCTCACCTCATAACTATTCTTTTGAATTAAACAGATCAAGCACAGGCAACAATAAGAGCGATTAAAGGAACAACAATCGTCAAACGAAATAGGCAGCACTATCAGTATCTAACAAAAAAGCTTCGGAGATGAAGTGAGGAGCAACACACGATGAAGAAGAAACACCAGCCAAGACTACATCATCAACTCCTATGAAGATGAACCATCCTAAACCAGCAACCAACTCACAACTGACGCATAACTACGTACCAAGTGATTAAGAGGTTAAAGTTACTCGTCAAAATGGGTACAAAATGAACTGGGTCTATATAAATCACCATCATAAAAGTTAAGAAATCAACACAAAAGGAAGAAAAAGTCTATGGGCGATCATTTTAGTGTGAAAGTAATTCAAAGCAATCAACATCACCAGTCAACTCCACCAAAAAATGTACTACATGAACAACATCATCAATGATAAGACACGGCAGATCCAAAGCTACTTCGTCAATGGACAACCTAAAAGACGCAGACACAATGCGATAATGTTCTACAAGCCCAGCGCGACGATATTCTTTCTGTTACATTGCAGGGTATGAAAAGGGCGATGAAATAAAGAGTGAACATAAGGACGAAAGAAAGAAGGAGCAACAAATCCACTACCGGCAACGCACGGAGAAAAGCTACACAAAGAACAATTATCAGGGGGGGGGGGATGGATTGGTATGAATGGCCAAGGGAGGAAAAATACGTATACTATGCAGGTTAACAGGACGAAGACAAACTCTCCATGGAGAATAACAAAGGGCGATAACAAGAGATAACTTAGGCGAATAATAATGCTCTTACACAAAACAGGAACTAGCACAGTTGGTCCAGGGAGAAGAATACAAACTTGATGATGCGCGTTTGAATCTTATCCAACACTTATTTTTTACATATTTTCTTTAACTGCCCAGGGATAAGATTAGGTCAAATTTCAGCATTGTGCATTAATTTTGTACAAGAAAGTCTGCACAGTTGGTTCACAGGGTAGAGTACAAGCTTGGGTCATGCGTTCGAATCCCAACTTTCACGCGTATTTTTCACATCTTTTTGGAATACAAAGGGCGAAGATATGGATAAATGACAGTGCGGTTACATTCTCTCACAAAAAAAGAGCTAGCACAGTTGGTTAGGTGCTTTCAATTCGCGAAGCAGGATCGAATCTCACCTCACGCAAATTTTTTAGGTTGCCAAAGGCGAAGATAAAGTCAAATTCAGGCAGTGAGCGTTTGTGACGCACAAAGAGAGTTGGCATAGTTGGTTCCCAATGTAAAATGCATGCTGTAGGTTGCGGGATCGATCTCTGATTCATGCATTTCTTTTTTGCGAATATTTTCTACTGAAGATTCATCAAGCCAGTACATGAGTAACAGAAGCCCAGTTTATCCAAACCCACTAAAGCATACCAAACAGTAAACAAGCCATCAATTTAAGTTCGTAAAGCATCATCGACCACGACGTGTCAACCACATCTAAGAGTCGATATCAACGCACCAAGAGGAACTCAAAACTACAAACTCACATCGAGAGAAATAGAGCGCTACAACAAAAAAAAAGAAATGCAAAGAAGAGCGCTACAACAAGAAGAAAGAAGAAAAAGACAACAAACACAAAGAAAAGAAAAAAAGGAGGCAACCATAAGAAGGAAAATAATGACAAAATACAAATAGAAGAAAAGGCAAAAATAACACCTTATAATAAGACCTCAACAAGAGGCAACGAGATCAAAAACCTCATAAAGAGGCTAGGCATCCGATGGTGGCGTGCACCCTAGTTCGAATAAATGCAAGAGGCAACAATAAGACCTAACGCGCGTCATCATCGGGGTAAACCTAGAATGTATGGCTCGGGTGAAAGCCATACCCTCCCTGGAACCTGAGTCATGGAGAATAGGGGCGAAACAAAAGCCTATCCAGCAGAGACTCCTGGGTTGGCTAACGGCCCAAGGTACTAAGCTCTCCTAAGGAGTGCAGAAACTCGATCAGGGTGTCGCGGTACACGGTTGAGTCAAGAGTGCCTGGGGCGTCTGGAGCGTACCTGTCCATTCTTGGCAAGTCCTGACTATGATGCACTCGGTCCTCAAGAAACAGACAAGAGGCCACGAACACAACTGATTGTTGGCATAGCTGGATGGGAAGAGCCCACCCTAACCCGGTAGGGGTAAGCTTCCTTGAAGGGGAAGTTAGGGGAAATATAAGGATGACACCCTCCATTAGGGAGCTGAATTGTGTCAAAGACGGCAATGTCATGGGGCTTCTACTCACGGGAGTATCTAGGCCTGTCTCATTGTCGCGTAAAAATATCCTGTCGAGGCAATAATACGAAAGATGATAAGGAGAGATCAATGGACTATTACTTGAAAGAGTAATGGTCGCTTGCGATTTTGCCGCCCAACCAAAAAAGAATACCCTGGGCCAAGGATAAGACCTATTCAACAGGGGGAGGCAGAATAAAACCTTCACTTAGGGAGGAGCGTTAAGACCTCACAAGAAAACACAAAGACCTATATATTGTGATTATATTGTTATTATGCGATACTAATAATGCAGGAATGAACAAGGGAGTCAGTAATACAATGCGATACAATGAACTAAAGATGGACAAAGAGATAAAGGGAGAAAGATGAAGCACAAGTAAAAGAACATGTGAGAAACAATAAGCGCGAAGAGGAACGCATATACTAAAGACAAAGCCAAAGCAATGAAGAATGGAAGCAATTTGAAGTCACATCAACATTAACGCGGCACAATAAGCTAAGTAACACAAACATTATCCATACATTCCATTTAATCAACAATAGATAAGCATTCTCATCATATAAGCATCACACTCTCATCGTATAAACATTCTCATCACATAAGCATTTCATGGCATAAGCATTACACACGCATTTCATGGCATAACCATCATATAAGCGTTATAATCGCACAAGTGTTTTCCAAAATTTTATGGAATAATATCGCATGATAAAGATCAAAGGAATCAATACCATGCAGGAAGCAGAGGCAGGATAAAAAAGATGACATCACTGAAGAAGTATGCAATTATTTCATTCCATTATTTCGCGTCAACGACTTGAAGCAATTATACCACTGCATGAGAAGAAAAGATAAGGCAGAGGCAAGAAAAGAATGAAGGGAGGTACCAACAATTCAAAGAGAGAAGTACTCCACATCCACAACAACATCATCATCAACCATCACTAAAGCTCATCAACCTAAAAGCAAAAAACTCAAACAAGCAATTGGAATCAACCTCATACGCAAATGAAGAACATGGAACTTGGAAGAAAATCATCAACACCAATTGCCACCATCAAAACTAACAAAGAAGAAAGACTTGAAGAAACAATTCGCTCATCCAACGCTTTCTCAAAGATTCTTCCCTCGTAGATAAAGAACAGAGGCAAAGTATAGAGAATCCTCAACAACAATGGAGTACGCGAAATAGAAGTTATCTCACAGAAACCACACACGATAGTTCATTACATCTCCAACGTCAACAACCCACGAAGCATCATCCTTACAAGGCAAAACACACTCAAGCTCAACAAAATATCCAAAGCACCAAGCCCGTTAAAGCTTCAAGTTGTTCAACATCAACAACCAACCCTCAACCCCAAACAATATAATTCTCACAAAAGTTCAACACCATCTCAACTACTCCAACACCAAGTATGCAGAGGCAAAACTGAAAGCAATGAATCGTTCCATCAAGAACTCGTGATCAACAACAGCAAAGTTTCGGAACTTCACAAAAGAATAGAGGCAAGTACGTACTTTTTAAGTTTAGTATTATTTCGCTCATTCCTTCAACAACAAAGATCAAAGGATACACCAACACCACACTTCTCGCTCCAACAACTACAACAAGGCGGATTTTTCCTTAAAGATCGCTCTTCAAGCAATTTTCAATAAAAAATAGGCAAAATGTTGGTGCAAAATACCGCAAACTTCAATTGGAACGTGTAAACATCATTTCTACAACAACGTACATGTGAGGCATTTATACATTTCAAGCGAGAGGCATTTATACATTTAAAGAGAGCGAGGCATTTATACATTTCAAAAGAGCACAACAACATCAATAAAGCCGCGCTCCAATATCAATAGAGCCGCGCTCCATTATCAATAAAGCCGCGCTTCTAGATCCGAAATAAGGGGCTTTATTAGCTGTACTCCACTACATATTAGTTGTCATCCACTATTTAAATACATATATAAAGAAAAAGGCAGGAGAGAGAAAGAGAGGTCGACTTTATCTTTTGTATTCTCATCTTCTTCATCCATCACAAAACTAGATCTAGAGCTCTACTAGAAACCCATTAAAGGAGATACCAAATGTAATACTCATGTAATTTCAACACTCATAGTGAAGAACCATGGATGTAGATCACATTGATCGAACCGTGTAAAAAATCCTTGTGTCCATTTTATATTTTTAGCATTTCATCTTCATTTTCATGTCTAATATGTTTAGATCTACAGAAATTGTTAAGGGCTGTTAGTTGTGGGATTTAGAAGGTGCGGATGAGAAGGTTTCGGTGATTCTGATTATCGGTGGTGCAGGGATGGGGAAGACTACATTGGCTCGATTAGTTTATAATGACAAATCTGTCAAAGAACATTTCAAATCGAGAATGTGGTTTCATGGATCTAATGATTTTGATGTTCAAACATTTTTAAGAACTATCTTGGAATCCATTGTCCAACTTCGTTCTCATGATTACGTTTCAAGGGTGGATCTACTAATCGGAAAACTTCAAGAAAATTTAAGTGGGAAGAAATATTTGCTTGTTATAGACGATGTGCAAGATAAGGATTTGGAGAAGCTTTTTGAGGTGTTGAATCAGTTGTGCACTGTTGGTTCGAAAGGAAGCAAAATCGTGTTTACTGCTCCAAGTGATGATGTCGTCAGGGGGAAATTTCCAGTATACAAATTGCAGAAGCTGACGGAGGATGAATGTTGGTTTCTTTTCAAACAAAGGGCTTTCTGGAGTGCTGATGGAGAACAAGAGATCACAAATTTGGTTGCGGTAGGGAAGGATATTGCGAGGAAGTGTGATGGATCCGCAATGGCCGCAAAAACTTTGGGAGGTTTGATGCATTCTAAGAAGGAAGAGCATGCATGGTTGTCTGTCAGAGATAGTCATATTTGGGGTTTACACTATGGAGATGAAAATGGAGTTTTAAGGGAACTAAAACTGTGTTATGATCATCTACCGTTGCATTTGAAACAATGCTTTGCATATGGTTCAAAATTTCCTAGAGGCTGGAAAATTGAGAAAGAAACGGTGATTCAATTATGGATGGCAGAAGGATTCCTTCAGCGACCGTGTGATGAAAATGGCTGCGAAATGGAAATGGAGGATATTGGTATAGAGTACTTCAACAGTTTGTTATGGAATTCCTTCTTTCAAGTTGCTGAAAAAGATAGGTTCGCAGAAATCAAAGTGTGCAAAATGCATGATCTTGCATTAGCTGTTTCAGGTACTAATGATTGTGCAGATGAAATTGCAAATGTATCTGATGCGAGACGTTTATGGTTTGTGAGTTCTGACGAAGAAACAGATGCACATGCAAATTCTTTCGCGAACGAGAACAAATTACGAACTGCTTTGAAGAACATCGAATGCGTTTTCATTAGTAATAAGCATTTGCGAGTGTTAGATTTAAGCAAGGCTGACATTCCAGAATTGCCGCCATCCATCAAAATCTTGAAAATTTTAAGGTACCTTGATGTTTCAAATCCTAGAATATGCGTCCTACCTAATTCCATTTGCAGCCTCAACAACTTGCAAACTTTGAAGGTAGGCTCAAGTCTCTCACAGCTTCCGAAAGACATGAGAAAGTTGATTAACCTGAGACATCTTATAATGGATAATCGTGTCTGGGGTGACTTTCCAATAGAGATGGGTCGATTAAGATGCCTCCGGACGTTACCATTATTTAAAATAGGCGTGCACAATAGGTGTGGTATTGGAGAGTTAGAAAAGTTAAACCATCTTGAAAGGGATTTAATGGTCTATAATTTAGAGAATGTCAGAGATAGTAATGATGTTGTGCGATCAAAATTGAAAGGAAAGGAAAAGATTTGCAGCTTGGGTCTATTCTGGAATCGAAGATACGGTAATGGTGAATGCAATGATGAGGTGGTGTTGGAAAGACTTCAACCTCACCCCAATTTGAAATCATTGCAAATAGGTAACTTTATGGGTTGCAATTTTCTAGCATGGATGACTAACAGGATATCGTCGTCTCTCCCAAACTTGGTAGAGATCAATTTACAGGAATGCAGAGGTAAACAGATTCAAGGGTTTGGACATCTAGCAAAACTGAAAAGGCTCACATTATCTCGAATGTCTGATCTAGTAGACTGGGTGGAGTCACCGCCAACATCACATTTCCCATCTTTCCCTTGTCTGGAGAACCTGACCGTTCATTTGTGTTGCTATTTGAAGACAACGCCAACTTATTTTCCTTCACTGAAATCTTTAACAATAGCGTACAGTGACGCCGGGGCGGTAAGTTCTCTTGTGAGAAGCAACTTGACTTCTCTTACTTCATTTGAGGTAAATAGAATTTCAGAACTTACATCTCTTCCGCAATCAATTCTACAACCTCGAATCGAGTCTTTGAAGATTTTGAATTGTCCCAAGTTTCAAGGTTTTCATCCAAACATAGAAGCGGATGGTGGGCTGCAATCGTCAAACCATAACATCTCTAGTTTCTCACCAAAGATGGAGGTCCAAGGCTTGAATTCTCTCAAAAGACTAGTTATACAATGTTGCAAGGATTTTTTCCTGATTCTATGCTGCATTTCACATCTCTAGAAGAACTTGAAGTTAGTTTCTGTTCTGACAATCAACATTCCCATCCATATTCTTTTTCGGATACAGAAGAAGAAGACCAAGAAGAGTGTGCTAACATCCAGCAGCAATTTCCTTCGCTTCGAAAGTTAAAGATTGATAGAGGATGTAATCTCGAAACTCTACCTAAACAGATTCAATATCTCACCACACTACAAGAATTGGAACTTCGGTTTGTGGATAATTTGGTGTCTTTGCCAGATTGGTTGGAAAACCTTTCATTACTTCAGAGATTTGACATTTATAGCTGCAGCAAACTGATGAGCCTTCCTTCTGAGGCAGCAATGAAACGTCTAACCTCCCTTCATACGCTTGCGCTTCGTGGGTTTCCTGGAAACCAACAGTTTTTTCCAGTAGAAGGTATACAGCATCTCATTTCACTTCGGAATTTAGAACTTGATGGATGGTCACATTCGAGTTCACTGCCGCACCAGCTACAGAACCTAACTGCATTGCGTGAGTTAACACTAAGGAACTTAAGTGATCTAGAGGCTTTGCCGGATTGGATAGGAAACCTCAAGTCTCTTGAATACCTGCAGATGTATGGTTGTGATAATGTGACATGTCTTCCTAGTCTGCCAAATCTACAACGGTTGGGAATTTATGGATGTCACCTGCTAGCAGAACGATACAACAAGGAAAGCGGACCAGAGTGGAATACGATCTCCCACATAAAAGAAATCTTTATTCCTATGTTGTGCGAGGCGCGAGGCAAGGCGAGGCGCCAATCCGCCCGCCTAACACATTAGGCGCCTTTGGCGCCTATTAAGACCTGAAAATTTTAATTTAGAGGTAATGGCCAACAAATTAGGCGGCTTGGGGGGATTATTGGCGAGCTCCCACATTTTCTATGATGTGGTAGTAGAAAATAACAAGTTTTATTTCAATGAGGTTGTATTTGTATGTAGTTGGCCATTTGGTGCTAATAAAGAAGTTTACATGTACAAATTTCTAAAGATCACGTGCTGTCTTGAATTTTCTCAGTTGTGCATCTATGAATGTGATCATATTATCAGGAATTAAGCTCTGTAGTCAATTAATTAACTCGTGAATAAATGGTCCTCAAGTTCGAATCCTACAGATTACTGAGTAGGATCAGATAAATTTTAAGCTTCACCTTTGTCTGTTACCATTGAATTCAAAAGCAGTACTTATCTTTAAGTATCCATCGAAACTTGAAACAATGAATCGTATTAATTAATAACTGAACCATGACAGTATTAAGTCTGTACACAGGATCAGACTTTACTGCATGGTCTTCTGCATTATGTGTTTCCCAATACTGGTTAAGCACACCTGTTTTCCTGTTTTCCCTCTCTATTGTCATGGGTAAATGCAGGCATTTCATCCGCACCTCACTAGCAACCGCCAAGGAGGAAGTATTGATGGCTAAGTCAACCGGCCTGTATGGGTACTTGGTCATGTTGATCAAGTCTTTAAAACAAGAAAATGTAAAGTCAGAGTTGGGCTACTTCTTTGCTAGCTAGTTGAGTTCGTGTCGGATCATGACAATCTTTTATATATTTTGTTTTTCTTAATTATTTAACCTGGCATTTTTCGGGAGACCCCGAAAAGATTAGGGGTGACTAATAAAATAAATAATAGGATCAGCTAAACCTAAAACGGAGCCATCACTTATCTCAAATTTTTCGAAATCTCCATATTCGGTAGTTAAGTTTACAGTCGGGAGAAATTTGTTATATAGAGGAAATTACATTTTTACATGATTTCCCAGAATCGGTAGATAATGGAGTACCATGTCTACTGATTGTAAACTACTGAGCCAAAATATATCTATAATCAGTACAAAATGATAGTATTTAATTGGCTTCCGATTACAATGTAGCCCCAAAATTGGATTGTGCCAAAATCCTTAAATTTTCGAATTCTCTACACAAACATAATCGGTAATAAATTTTCGAATTTTCATGATGTTCATTATCTACCGATTGTGGTAGTAGCCCCAAATTAAAAAAAATCAAAAACCAAAGGGAATTTTGGATTTCTCTAGTTTCACAATTGGTAGTTTCGTAATGTTTATTACCTACCGATTTTACAATCGGTAGTTTCGTGATGTTCATTATCTACCGAATTGTGGCATTAGCCTCAAATTCAAAATTTTCAAAAACCAATGGGAATTTTGGATTTCTCTATTTTAACAATCGGTAGTTTCTTAATGTTTATTGCCTACCGATTGTACAATCGGTAGTTTCATGATATTCATTATCTACCGATTATGGTAGTAGCCTCGAATTCAAATTTTTCCAAAACCAATAGAATTTTGGATTTCTCTATTTTCGCAATCGGTAGTTTCATGATGTTTATTGTACAATCGGTAGTTTTATGATGTTCATTATCTACCGATTATGGTAGTCGCCCCATATTCAAAATTTTCAAAAACCAATGGAATTTTGAATATTTTTTTTTTCACAATCTGTAGTTTCATGATGTTTATTATCTACCGATTGTGATAGTACCCCAAATTTAATTTTTTCAAAACAAAGCAAAGAAGAGACGAACAGTTGATAAGATCAATACTAAACTACAGGTTGTAAAAGGGCATATAGGTATTTCCTAACCATTAAGACATCCCATAACCACACCTGTGAGATGGAAATAAAAAATACGCCCATAATTATTTCGGGGTCGCCCCTAAGAATGCCAGGTTATTTAAGCCTTTGGTATTTGCCGTTCAATCCAATGCTATATCCTATAATGATCATTGAAATATCATCACTTTTGGAAAAACATAAAAGATAATAACTAAATAATAAAATAATTAACATTTAAAGATTTTTGTCATACTTGTATCTACTATAGCCTAATCTTCAACTTTGGTTAGCTCAAGTTCATTTTCTCAAGTTGGTTACTTCCTCTACATTCTTTGTACTATTGAACCCTGCTCTTGAACCATCGCATTCTCGTGCACTATATGCCAATGTTTTGAGAAAATTAAAGCCTGGTCAACTTCCAACACCTTCTTAATTCTATTTTTTAAGAACATAACTAGTACCTAACCCTTGCACTACTAGCTCCTAGATGATTTAGACATCTTCTAATTTCTAACGAATTAGTCTAATTTTTTAAAATTTATATTTAACAGCCGAATCCTGAACCTTGGTTTAATCTATAGAACCAGTCCAAATTGTCTGGAGCTGTCATAGTAAAATTTTATTAGTAGAATATTGCTTCAAAATGCACACCACATTATGAAACTTTTACCCACTATTTCTGTTTGTTCTCCTTGACATCTTACTTATAAGAAATATTAGCCCTTCAACCATTGCGGAACCATAAAGGAAAGAGATATTTTGTAAAAGGGTTATATGTTTTTGGTCATATTAGGGTTTGGGTCGTAAAACATGCCGTTGATGCAATTGGGTCGTAGACTAATCGAAGACCGTTAGAAAAACCGTTAGTTGACTTTAGTATTTTGCTAAACACCTTGACTATCAGCTGACTAGCGTTGACAGTTAAAATATTTAACCATCAGTCCTTTTCCATCTCCTTCCTTCTGTTGGAAAAAACTCTCTTCCAATTTTTATTTTTGGCGGTTCAGGTATTTTTACAAACAACTGATGAGCACAATTTAATGGTGTCGCTGTGCATCAAAAAGTCCCTGTCTCTAGATGTCTAATTCCTGCAAATTCAATTCATAAAGAACTTATCTAACATAGTGAATGGGTAATGGCCAATAATCGAAACCGTATTATCCTCCAGAGTCTTGTCCTTGCATCCAAACTCAAGCTACAAATTGTTAGAGTAATGGAAGAGGAAAACCTGGTGTGGAGTACTTCGAAGGCAATGTCAGTGGCAATCTCACCCGACAAATGCAAGTGCAGTTAGAGTATACCCAGGTGATTCACACATCTGTCTTTTAAGTCTACAGAAAACAACGAGGCATACCTTATGCATTTTGACCTGTGGTAATCTTAATTGGGGTTATCTATCTTTCTTTGTAGCTTCCTCAATGCAGCCGATATCCTAGAGAGATTGAGCTCCATTTTCTTGTTTAACTGTGAAGTCCCATTCCTATCATCGTTCAAGCACCACAAATCAGCGGCAACATCAATTCTTCCCCGTCTACTTGAACTGGCTCCTCAATTAGCACCCACCGGAATCATAAAATGTAGCTCTACATTTTATTTTAGTTAAGTATTCAACTGGGTTAGGATAACAAGACATTTTATTATTTGATAGGAATATTTTAGTAAACATATCAGATGTTCAAAGTTAGTCTCCGAACCTATTGCATCAACGGCATGTTCTACGACCAAAACCCTAATATGACCAAAAACATACGATCCTTTTACAAAATATTTCTAAAGGAAAAGTGTGACAATTAGGCCAATTTATCAACGCGCTTTCAAAGTTTTTTGTGCATATTTTTACAAAACTACTTAGATTTGTGGCTATGTTGCATGGACACACTTAGAAAGATGACGTAATCGTGTCGGACACGACATTTCCCGACACTCGATGGACACGCCACATCATGTGTCCGGTAAAAATCGATATTGGACACTTTCCAGACACTGATTGGACATTTTCGGACACATCATAAATGATTTATTTTGATTTAGAATATCAAAATAAACTAAATGTGAAGATAATTTATTCTTCTTTTAGTCAAATTCAAGCATTATTTTATGAAAAACTTGATCATTATATCATTATCATTAATATCATTTGATTAGTAATTAAGAATATTTAAAAAAATGCAATTACTTTGTTGCGTATATTGTTGTGGAATCTCATTTTGGTGCTATGTGTAATACATATAGCGTGTCCCCGTAACCAGTTTTTTTGAGACTTGGCGTGTCCCCGTAACCGTGTCGTGTCGTAATCGAATCCCGTATCCGTATCTGTGCAACATAGATTTGTGGTGATTTTTATTTACCCTTCTTACGTCCAGTCATGAAGAAATGTTATGTTAAACAGATGTTTATATGATCATAAAATAACCATGATAAGCAGTAGTCATGATAAACGAACCAAGAAATGAACCCAAAAATGAGCCCCATGATCTCACAAACAACAAAATGTCGGGATCAGTTTCTTTCTTTTTCATTTTAAATCTGTTAATGCTATGGTCAACAACTCCAATAACTTGTAAAAACAATGTATTGAGTTGATCGAATAAACTAATGATGGTGTGCTCATTTCACCCGCCAGCTGCTTTTCCTAATTCTTTCATAACTCATATGCCCCAACCACATCTTTATGCTCTATGGTCCCATTATACAGAGGGAATTAGCCACATAGGCTGCTATTTTATCTTGAATTAATCAAACAAATTTTATCAGTATGTTTGTTCTTTTCGGATTAATCGACTTGTCTTGATCTGAATTATTTCTGGATTTGACTTATTAATTCAAATAAATTTAACAGGTATGTTATAGAAAGCTTTCGAGTCCAGTTAAATATATACCAAATGAATCAGGTAGAAAGTAATACCTAACTCAAATAGCTCTAAACCAAATATATGGGGCGAGCTCAGTAAGATATTATAAAAATGATTAACTATAAAAAAAAAAAAAAAGGTGTAAATTTCAAAAAGTAACAATAAAAAAGAAAAAAAAGGAAACAAAAACAATCATTGATCCCCGCCATCCACAAAATACTAATGTTCCGGATCTTACAATAATCAATTAGTCTCATATTTAACTGCTGTTTTTTTACTTTTCTTTTTTTTGAAAATGGATGAAGGGATTTATGGGATCCCTAAATTTTAAAGAGGAATTTAAATCCACTAATTAGTTAGCCTAATTTCAAAAATAAGAGTCTGACTCGTAACCAACTAACCTCATTTAGGTCTCAACCATATTTTATGTTTTCTTAACCACTCTAGTTTGAAACTCAAATTCCATTTATCTTGGGTGGTTAGGAATAAGCATAAAATGAAAAAGAACAAAAACATAATTCAAAAAAGGGGATTTCCCATCGCAAGTGTATTTTCTAAGAAACACCAATTATGACTATTATAATTGAAACTTATTAAATTATTTGTTGAATGAAAACATAAAAAAAATAAAAATAAACTCAAACAGAACATGAACAGATGAATTTTTATATATTTATATATCTCTTTAATAACTGCCTATAATTTTTGATTGAGATCACCCAACCCACTAACTTTGCTTTGTCTCTTGACAAACCACTCCATCATCATCATCACCTCCACCACCGTCTAAAAAAACCCCACAAAAAATGAAAATGAAATCGTTTTCTTTCTTTTTCATTCTTCTCATTCAATTGATCTCTTCATTTTTCTTTGTAAATTCTCAATCAGATTCTTGTTCTAATAATTTGAGTAATCTCAAAGGTATTTCTTTTGATACAACATCTCTAACTTGTTTCGATCTCTGGACTAGACATGATTATGTCCTCAGAGTAAGTTTTTTTCATTTCATAAATCTTACTTATATAAGTTCTTAAATTGTTCTTCGTGTTCTTGACGAAAAACTGTTTATTTTTTTTTATGCAACAGTATTCAAAGACAGGATCAGACCTATGGAGCTTTCTTCTTTCAGCCCCAAATACAAAGAATTACATCGCAATTGGATTTTCAGAAAAAGGAAAAATGATAGGGAGTAGTGCCATGGTTGGATGGATTGGCAACAACAATATTGGTATTGCTAAACAGTATTTCTTAGCAGAGAAACGAACAAATGCAGTACGACCAGATCAAGGTAACTTAACTCTAGTCAAGAATTCAGAGACGGTTATAACTCAGAATTCCCGGTTATATCTTGCTTTTCAATTGAAAACTGAACAACCACAACCGTCAACAAACATTATTTATGCGATCGGACCAGATAGTTTGCTTCCGAGTTCACAGTTCCAGTTATCGCAACATCTTGATATGGGAAATACTCTGATCAATTACCAAACAGGTAAGAAAGTTTATATACAGAAACTTGAAAATCTTTTATTTTTATGCTTTGCCATGTTTAGATGTGATGGGCAGAAATTTTTCAACCACACAAAGTGGAAAACCAAAAGTCTAAAAATGGGGTTCAAGGGAAACATGGTTGTTGTGTATCCATTTGATTTTTTCTTAAGAATAGTAGGGACAATTCCAGCCAAAAGAAATTCCTCTGGATGGATGGTTGGGTCGATATTGACTACATTCGACAAAAAGTCAAACCTACCCTTCAAAGAAATTCTTAAATTTGGGGTACATTTTTTAGGAAAATTAAAATTTGAACCGGATTTTGTGCACACTCCATGGAAGAGTGTAAATCTGATATTCTCACTCAAAAAAAAAAAAAAAAAAAAAAAAGTTTTTTGTTTCGTATAGTGTAAAATGGATGGGGAAAATGCCACTGTTGCTTTCATTTATTGATTGTATGTACTATTGTGATTTGTGAAGGAGGCTCCTAAAAGTTTGAGGTCCTATACCCTCTTTATCATGACAATGTCATGTGCAATGAACTGTGTTTGGTATTCTACAAAAGTAGGAAATATGTGATGAGATAATATTGGTGAATATTTGGGTCAACATTTTCAGGTCAAGCCAAAGTTGTAAGTGCACCATACACAAGGCTAAGGAGAGGTCATGGGTCACTAAATATGATAGGTTGGGGTTTATGTTTGTTGATTGGAGCCATGGTTGCTAGGTACTTGAGAGAAAAGGATCCACTTTGGTTCTATTTACATGCTTGTATTCAAGTTGTTGGATTCATACTTGGAGTTTCTGGTATCATTACTGGACTTGTATTGGAAGATGTTCTTTCTGCTTCAGTAGATCGACACAAGACCATCGGCATCTTTGTTCTGATTTTCGGATGCCTACAGGTGCGTACCAAATCCATAGCGATTTTTTAAAATGGAGTAATTGTCTTATAGAGGAAATGCAGTACAATGTCTGTTATTGACAGACTCTCAATGTTTTGTGCAGGTGATTGCATTTTTGGCTAGACCCAAGGTGGACTCCAAATATAGATTTTACTGGAATATTTATCACTGGACTGTAGGAAGGACAATGATAATCCTTGCAGCAGCAAATGTGTTTTACGGACTCAAGTTAGCAGACGAACATAAAGGATGGACTGCTGGATATGCAGTTGCTCTTTCAATCCTGATTGTTACTGCAATTGGGTTGGAAATAAGAATGAGGTTGAAAAAGTAGATTTACTTGTACTTGTTGTGTTATTTTTCAATTGGTTTTTCCTTCTTTTCTTCTCCATACCATCACTTGATGAGATTCTTTTTTGTAACTATTTATTAGAATACCCTTTCGATTTTTGATTGTTCTTAATTCGATACCTTGCATTTTCTTATGGAGCTAGATTCTTGTTGTGGTTGTATGTGTGGTGATCAAGGATGTTAATAACTCTATCTTTGGGTTTGGGATATACTAAATTTTTGTCTCTTTATTTTATTTTATTTTTTTCGCGACATATGCAGCCTGGGATCCCCCTTAAGTTTTCTAAACAAGTTCGAACATTATACACATAAATGAAGTTGCACTGAAAGTGAAGCATGACCAAAAGAACAGGATTTATAGCTGACGCACAAAGAGGCAAGTAAAGAAAGAAACCATATATTCAAGCAAATATGTTGCAGTTAATAGAGATTTTAGATTGTCAGTATTTACCTCAGCAGTAACGAGGTTTCAGAAGGAGAAAAAAAAAAAAAAAAAACTAGAGATTTCTAAACTCATCTACTGAGAGAGTGTTTACTAACCAAACAATAACGGAGTCACTTGGAGAAAGATTCCTTGCACGCATCTTGCGAAGAAATTGCAATGCCTTGGCATTCTCCTTTGCTCTAAGAAAACCGTTGATGATGGTATCATATGTTCTAGCATTTGGCAAACAACCCTTCTCTTCCATTTCGATGATTAATGCGTTAGCCTCGGATAAGATCTTGTTACAAAAGAGGCCTTTGATCATTGTTGTATATGTTACTACATCATGTACCAATCCTTTGTTTGGGATATCAATAAACAGCTTTCTAGCATCTTCCAACTGGCCAGCCTGACATAACCCATGAATAAGAATATTGTACATTTCAATATTACCTAAGATACCAATACCCTCCATGGATTCAAACAATTCTATTGCCTTCTCCAATTTTCCATTCTTGCAGAGACCATTCAACATCGTACTGTATGTAAATTCATTTGGAGATGGACCAAAAGATTGCATCTCACTAAACAAACTTTCTGCTATCCTCAACACGGTATAGTCCCCCTAACAGTGTACTGTAAGTAACAGAAGAAAGCAACCCATTCCGTTTCATTTTCTTGAACAGCTGCAAAGCTTCATCCACCTTACGATTCTTGCAATACCCATTGATTATTATGTTGTAGCTGAACTCATCTGGCTCATGGCCTCTATCCACCATCAAGTCAAGCAGTTTAACAGCCTCTTGCAGCCGACCTGCCAAACACAACCCGTCCATCATTGAATTATAAGTTATCTGATCGGGTTCTATGTTTATCTTGTCCATCAATTTAAATAACCCCCAAGCATCTTCCGTCATGCCATCTTTACAAAGTGCATCTAAAATCACAGAATACGAAACATCATTAGGTCTACAGTTCCATTTCACAATCTTGTTTTTCTGCTGGATAGCAAGACCCACTTCACCGGTTTTACAAAGCCCGTGTATAAGAGCATTACATGTATATGCATCAGGCTGAATACCCGTTTGAGTCATTTTAGCAAACTACTTAAAGGCAGGTTCAATCTCATCCTTGATACACAGCCCTTTAATGAGTGTATTGAAAGTGACAGTATCAGGATCATAACCTCTCTTTATAATTTCGCCAACCAAACCAAACCCATGATTCACTTTACCTAATTTACAACAGCAATTAATCAAAATGCTCAATGTATAGATATCGGGTTGCACCCCAACCAAATTCATCTTCTTATACAACCTAATCACATCTGAATAGCAACTAATTTTGGATAAAGAACTCAAGACATGATTAAATGTACTATTATATGGCAATGGCCTTTCCAAAATTAACTTATCAAAGTATTTCAAAGCATCATCAAGTTTCTTAATCTTACCAGATTTACAGTCATCTCTCACAAGTTTCTCAAGTTGTGTTATTACTCTATTAAAACCTCCTGAACCAGAAGCATAATTGGAGACTGCTGTTGTATGCAGGAATCTCTGACCCAAATTCATTTTCTTAGATAATTTGAGAGAAAAGAGATAACTTACCTTGGTTTTAGAGAGAAAACTGGGAGCACTTCGACGTGGGAGGCGGGCTCGGATCACCTGTCCCCTAATTTCCTGTCTCTAACTGACCCCACCAATCACAAGGCGCCACCTATTTTTCGCTATACTATTTTATTCATAAATTCACGGCAAAGTTACTTTAATCTAACGTCGTTTGGCTTCTGAATAAAATCGCATTAATTAATCACTACAAGAGTTTCGCTATGATCACTAAATACTGGATCTCTTGTGTTTTTGTTTCTTCGTTTCTGGCTTTTCATTTTCTTAAAGAAGAATTTCATATTTTATCTCTCTGATCACTCATATCTTAAAAATCTCAAATAAAGTGTTTTAATACAACAATTTCAATCTTTTGAGAAAAGAAAAAAAAAATCAAAAAGAAAAAACCCTGATCATAACCCGGGTTGATGATGCTGGTAGTGGCCGATTCTTAATAAAATTAGGTTGAAAGATCCATTTAAGTTCAAATAACAGCGAATTGAAAAGAGGTGGAACAGGGAAGATAATTAGTAGAGATGATTAAGATTTAAATCTGATTTTGATTAATCATGAAAAACAAAGGAGTTATAATTGAGAAACACTCAAACTGTAAAAGAAGGGTTAGAGTCTTCATATCCAGGACTAAAAGCACCGTCCACAGATTACTACTCAAGAAATAAGGTCCCTCAAATCTACCATTAAAACTGCGTATAACTCCATTGTAGAGTTATAAAATCAGGAGCATAAGTACAATTGATAACCCATACAATGTTACATTCGATTTAGTTAAATATTTTTTTCGATTGATTAAGACGAAGAAAATATTATTGTTTGGTTTAGTATTTTATGTTAACTAGTGGGGAAATTTACCTGGAGCGTTATTGAAAGTCAACTGTATGAACAGAAATTTCCCTCATGAGAACGATGAAGACAACTGTGTAGTTTGATAATAAACGCCGTTAATTATTACCTTCACATTTTTAGAGTAAGAACAGGTGGCACACACTGATTGGTGGGGACAGGGAGAGAAAGGAATTTTGAGACAGGTGATCCGAAGCCGAGGGGGGCTGAGGAAAAATAAATGGAAAGTACAAGAGACTTGAACATTTTCAATTTGACTCATTCATGAAGCATACACTAAAAAGTTTATTTTAAAGAACAAAAACAGATAATGAGAGTTACTCAAAGTGTTGGTTACTGATGTGAGTTTTAATTGTAGTAAAAATAGTGGTGAAAAGGTTCGATGTTCGAACTTGTGAAGGATTCTTTTAGACTCAAATTAACTAAAATAAAATTGTATCAAATTATAAAAAAAACACCGAGACTTTGGATTCCACCATTGACCAATTATTTGATAAATTCTAATCAATATTCATGCAATATTTTTCTTTAAGTTGACTCTAATATTTTCCTCTAATTTGGTTCTTGAAGTAATAATTGTAAGCACGAAGCATGAAACATCAAAAATATTAAAACCAAGCATGTCCCATCAAAACACTTCACAACTACTCAATAAAAACCAATTTTTCTTTTAAGTTCTATGCAAAAAAAATCATGTAAAATAATTGCAATAAATAATAAAAATAGAATTATACCACTTTTCATGGAACAATGGCTTCCTCCGTCGCCTCGGCTAAGGGGTTTAGCTCCTCATATTAATCTCTTGCTCAAAATACATCTTTGGTGTTCAAAAGTTGATTAAAAGAGTGAAAAGTTCTAAACAGCGGGTTCTGTAACTAATATAATTGTTACAGAACCTATTTCTACAGAGAAAATGTTGCGAACTGAAGATAACTGTTGGAAAAATTGTTACAAAAGGTTTAAAATTTGAAAGTTACGGTCACAGAATCTGCGACTTTCTTTTTCTGCTGTTTATGTTCTTCGTCTTCTCCGGCACAGTTTGCACCAGCAGAAACGTGTTTTCTTCCACTGATTTTTCTAGCTTCTCTAAGGCTCTAAACTTCCCCTAACTTCTTCCTCCCCTTCCTAGGACTCTAACCAACCCTTTTATACATAGTAGAGCAAAGAAAATTCGAGAATAACTTTGGTTTTTTCCTCCACAGCACGTTACGTTATTTCCCTTTTGATTTCTGTTTCACGTGTACTCAGTCAATCCAAGCTGTCCAAACTCCTCCCTTGATAGAAACAAGTCTTTAATAAGAGTTTCCTTCCTCTTCTTCACGTAAGTTTTCCAAAAATAAACCAAGAAACTTGCCCAAAATAAACCGTGATATTTTTGGCAAGTTTTCGCTTCCAATTCGAGTTCTAGCCACTTTGGATCCATTCCAACACCCTTACCTTTCTTGTTAGGTCCATAGGAACAAACCCAATCAAATTCAGCCCTTTAATCTCCCTAAAAATCGATCAAAAATCCATCCACAAAATCGTCTGTTTTCTGAAAATTTTCCCGCCATTTTTCTGTTTTTGAAAACGTGAAGAAATGTGACCTCCCCCTATCCAGACCCGGTCTGTACTTAGCAGCTGCTTGGAAATGGGTTACCCCTTATCCAAAATGAGAGTCCGAATAGCAAATGTCCTCCCAGGAGCCTTTAACAACTTTTCGAGCCAATTTTTCCGCAAAAGCCTATTTTTCCAAAAACACCTACAAGGGATAAAATACCAAAATTAGTACAAAAATGGGTACTAACACTATACATAAAAGAGATGAAAATAGACACATAAATGCGTCTATCAGTTACCTTACCTCATGACATTGATTTGAGATATTGACTCCTCCCGACATATTGTTAACTTCTACAACAGAAAAGGAAGTTACAACTGAACTTGAAAATAGAAAATTTGAGTTTAAGGCATTTAAAGTGCAGTCTGGCATATGAAACCAGAAATGTATGTTTTTTTTATCAGTGAAACCAGAAATGTTTGTGGATGTTCTTTGTTCTTGCTTCCTTTACTAGTATATCCGTCGCTTTGTTGCATTTTCTATTCCTTTAAAAGATACCCAAAAAATTGTTACAGGACATTAAGATCTTCATTGCTTCCGATATGATGGCTTGATTTCTCCAAAAAACATTGCTTGGCTTGTTTTGAGCATAAAGAATGAGTCTCTGGCAGTCACCTTCAATACAGAAACTTTGGAGATCCAAACTCTTTGCCCATTTAGCCACTTCTAGTAAGCTCAGAGCCTCTGCTTCTTCTGCAATGGAGGCATTGAAGGTCCCAGCTGAAGCTTGGATAGCTGCACCCGTGTCAGGACGAAAGATTATACCATAACCAGCAGGAGAAGAAGAATCCACCTAGGAAGCATCAAAATTCACTTTTAATTGATTTTGAGAAGGAGTTGTCCATCCTATAGTTGTTGTTCCTATGTAGGCCAAAGATAGAGATAACTCCACTACTATGGTTCTCAATTATATTTTCTTTTAAGGGGACCAAAAATCCAAATGTCTCAGGACTGCTAAGGCGAATTGTAGACTAGTGGTTAATTTGGACTAAATTATCCTAAGACATCTTTCCTTCCAAATAAACCAGCATTTCGTTGCCGTAATTTCCATATCACTACTTCTGCAAACCCATGCAATCCAATCAGAATACATCTGGGCAAAAGAGAAATCTGCATCATTACTAAGATTTGGGAAAATAATATCAAAATGATTTCTATACAATGCGAAGTTACTTTTTTGAAAAAACGAAACTAATTTGGAAAAATAATATCAAAATGATTTCTAAGGTAAAAGAAATTACAGTAACTTTTTGTTAAGCAAAAAAAAATTGCTCCTAGTTCTCAGGAATTGAGGTGTGATATTCCAGAAACGGAAGGACATTTACTTCTAGTAGCCGAACATGTTCATTGTTATATACCATAAGGCTAACTCCTATGGGCTAGATTGAGCTGCTAGATTGGACAAAAAGTGTTGCAAATCAAAAAAAAAGTGTGGTCTAAAAGTTAACACTACTTCTCTCTCCTAGCAAGTGCCCGCAGTTCAACTAGCAGCGAGATTGAAACGCTGAATCATTCAGCGCTGAAAAAGTAACCTTAGCGCTGAACCGTTCAGCGCTCACAAAAATCACAAAAATCACACGGATCACAAAAATCACAAAATTTGATCTGACGGATGAAATTTAAAGCGCTCAACCAAACAGCGCTGGGAAGTGGTCCCAGCTGACGTGGACTGCTAATCTAGCTGCTAGATTAGCACTCTCATAGGACTTAGGAGGTTGCCCTAACTGACGTGGACTGCGAGATAAACTGCTAGATTAGAAGACCATAGGACTTAGCCTAAAAAGGAAGTTATTTATAATGGTAGAAGTTCAAATGTGCAGTTTTAGCTGAATGACCGCTCAAGTGAACCATTTTGGAGCAAAACCGAAGCCTCTGTCACAATTTAAATGTTTAAATATAACATCTTTTAATGTTGTTTGCAGAGTTATATGTCTGTTTGGGCACGGATGCTCCCAGTAGCTGCGTCCAAATGCAGACGCACATAAAAATATCATCACACTAAGTTTTACAAAAGCTATAATTGGATGCTAGATCTGGCGTTACTTCTTAGCTACTGGTGGGTTTTCTTTTCTTTTTTTTTGTTTGTTTGCCAAATCTAGCAATTATAACTGACTGTGGTTGCTATTTTGGAGCAAAACAGAAGCCTTTATAACAATATAAATGTTTATGAGGTTTAGAATCTGAGCCTGTTAGAAAATAGTGCACCATATTCCATATACAAGTCTAAAGAGAAGCCATGGCCCTCATGCATGGGACACTAAATATGTGAGGATGGACTGGATATGCAGTTGCACTTTCAATCCTTATTGCCACTGCAATTAGGTAGGAAATAAGGATGATGAGGTTGAGAAAGTAGATTTAGTAGTACCTGCTGTGCTGTTTTTCAAATGGATTTTTCTCCTTTTTCTCTCCATACCATCACTTGATGAGAGTCATTTTTGTAAATGTTTTGATCATTCTTAATTCGATACCATACATTTTCTTATGGAGCTAGATTTTCGTGGTTGTACGCCTGGTGATAAAGGATGTTAATGAATCTCTTTGAGTTTTGGATATTCTACATTTCCTGTTTCATGTTTCTTTTTTGGTTTTCCGCGACATATCTAGTCATTGCAGCAGCCTGGAATTGCCCCCAAGTTTTCTGAACTAGCTCAAACATTATATACATAAATGCAAGTTCAACTGAAAGTGAAGCTCATATACATAACCGAAAGAACAGAATTTAAAACCCACACCACACTATATGTTTTTTCATAGAGGACATCTACAAGTCTACAGTCCACAAGTTTTTCTGATTTCGGATTCAATGGACCATATAAAAAGAAAGAAAGAAACTAGAGATCTTTTAACTCGTCAACAGAGAGAGTGTTTACTAACAAAAAGTTAACGGGGTCACTTGGTGAAAGATTTCTTTCACGCATCTGGCGAAGAAATCGCAATGCCTTGCCAGGCTCCTTTGCTCTAAGAAAACCGTTGATGATGGTATCATATGTTCTAGCATTTGGCAAACAACCCTTCTCTTCCATTTCGATGATTAATGCGTTGCCATCAGGTAACATCTTGTTACAGAAGAGGCCTTTGATCATTGTATTATATGTTACTACATTAGGTGCCAATCCTTTGTTTGGGATCTCAATAAACAGCTTTCTTGCATCTTCCAACTGACCAGCCTGACATAAACCATGAATAAGAATACTGTACATTTCAATATTACCTATGATACCAATACCCTCCATGGATTCAAACAATTCTATTGCCTTCTCCAATTTTCCATTCTTGCAGAGACCGTCCATCATCCCAGCGTATGTGACTTCATTTGGAGATTGACCAAAAGATTTCATCTCGCTAACCAATCTTTCTGCTGTCCTGACTCTTCCAACACGGTATAGTCCCCCTAACAGTGTAGTGTAAACAACAATGGTAGGTTGCAGTCCACTCCGTTTCATCTTCTTGAATAGCTGCATAGCTTCATCCAACATACGATTCTTAGAATACCCATTGATTAACACAGTGTAGCTGAACTCATCTGGCTCAAGGCCTCGATCCACCATCAAGTCGAACAGTTTAACCGCTTGTTGCAGTCGACCTGTCAAACACAGATCATCCATCATTGAATTATAAGTTACCTGATCCGGTTTTATGTCTATCTGGTGCATTAGTTTAAATAACCCCCAAGCTTCTTCTGTCATCCCATCTTTGCAATGTGAATCTATTAATATATTAAAGGTTACAGTATTCGGTAAAATCCCCCGATCCATCATTTCATCAAAATATTTTCTTGCTTATTCCCAATGACCATGTGCGCAGTGACCATGAATCATACAACTGTAAGTCATTACATTCGCTAAGATTCCTCTACTAGCCATCTCTTTAAGGAGTCTCTTTGCCTCATTCAACCGACATGAATTGCAGAGTCCATTGATCAAAGAAGTGTAAACAACCACGTTGGGTACAACATTCAAATCTCTATGCATTTCCTTGAAGAGAACCAGAGCTTCATCAACTAAACCTCCTCTGCAGAGTGTATCTAATCGAACAATACGAAAAAACACTAGGTTTGCAGAGCCCATGTATAAGAGTATTACAGGTGAATGCATTAGGTTGAATACCTCTCTGAGCCATTTTAGCGAACACTTCAAAGGCAGGATCTATCTTTTCTTGAAGACACAACCCTTTGATGAGTGTAGTAAAAGTGACAGTATCTGGGTGATAACCTCTCTCTATAATCTCTCCCAGCAAACAAAACCCATGATCGACTTTTCCCGATTGGCAACAGCAGTTAATCAAAATGCTAAAAGTATAAATATTTGGTTGTACCCCTGCTGCAAGCTTTGTTTTTTATAACACCACTGTTTTTGGATCAAGAACATTCCACATATGTTGAATATAATGCTACCACAGGATCCCACAAAAGAGTCAGGAGACCTGCAAAAATTAGTTTCCCATTAGAAGAAATTGAAACAATGAAGAGATATCATAAAGATTTGAAGAAGAGAATAAGATTATAATTATTGAAATCAGAACTTAAAGATATTTCCAAAAAAACTCCATTAATATGGTTCCACAAGCCTTAATGGAGTATAGTTTGAAAACAAGATTTAAACCATGTAACAGATCAAAGGAAAAGAGAAAGATTAGATCATTACAAACCAGCGGAATCTCATAAGTTTGTAAGACCAATTCGAAAAATAAGTTAACTCATCAATCCCCGATCTTCTGAGCGGTTGTTTTATTCTCTCTCCTGATGGTATTAGCTTGGTTTTAGACTTTTAGTGTAACTTTAATATTTTTACAGCAATAAACTACTGATCCAAATTTTTGGTAAGTATTATTGTAAAAGAATTACTCTTTTAAAAAAATAAAAAAATAAAAAAAATTTACAGTAATTTTTGTGAAGTTAAAAAAGAATTGCTTCTAATTTTCAGGAATTGGTGGGAAATACTGCATAAACAGAAGGACTTCTACTTCTGGTATTCGAACCCTAGTTAGCAATTCGGAATCCGGCATACGTACGAATATTATACGGATACGTAAATGTCAAATTCTGTCAAAAATCCGGTCAACGATTCGTGATACGGAAGTAATACGGAACGCCTTACGTACGTGTATAATTCGTTTTAGAGATATGGGTTCGGCGCACAAAATTCGGCATACATTATATATAAAGAAAGACATATTTGACATAATGTGATTGGGAGTATAATGTTTTATGACTTAAATTAGTATATAAACGGTAATATGGGCGAAGTTGTCATCCACAAGTATGTGGCCCAGTGGTTAGTTACATGCTTAATGTGAATCTATTATGCATATCATAAATGGGCTAATACAGTTTGTTCTCCAGGTGATTACAGAGAAATAGGGCTGTCGACGTGTATTGTACTCTAGAATCGAATTGCTCCAGCGAAAAATTCGCATTTCCGTTTAATCCGCGGATTATTCGGTAATTCTAGAAAAGCCGCGACTTAGGGACGGAGTTTCAGTAGTTCATTGAAAAGTCGCGTATTCAAATAAATCGCTGAGTTCGGCATATAATTCGCCGAATTGCTAACTAGGAACCGAACAGCTCATTGTTATGTACCATAAGAAGGATGAAATTTATGAAGTTAGAAGAAGTTCAAATGTGCAGTTTTACCTGAATGACCTCTTAAGTGAACCATTTAGGAGCAAAACAGAAGCCTCTATTACAATATACATGTTTATGAGGTTTAGAATCTGAGCCTGTTAGAAACAATTCTAAAGAGAAGTCATGGCCCTCATGTATGGGACACTAAATATGTTAGGATGGACTGCTGGATATGCAGTTGCACTTTCAATCCTTATTGCTACTACAATTGTTCTTGCTGTGCTGTTTTTCAAATGGATTTTTCTCCTTTTTCTCTCCATACCATCACTTAATGAGAGTATTTTTTGTAAATGTTTTGATTGTTCTTAATTGGATACCTTATCTTATGGAGCTAGATTTTTGTTTGAGTTTTGGATATTCTACGTTTCCTGTCTCATTTTTCTTTTTTGGTTTTCCGCGACATATCTAGTCATTGCAGCAGCCTGGAATTGCCCCAAGTTTTCTGAACTTGTGGGTACAAAATACCGCACATTCATTTAGTATGCGAAGTAACTCCATCGGTAATAAGCGAATATGACCGCATACAACATATCCCAGATGACGTCACCTAGTCACGAGTAAAGTGTGAAGAACCATGCGGCAATGAAGAAATCGTGCGTCAATGATAAAGTCTACGCGACATTGACCCACGTCAGATCCGAAATTAGGGGCTTTATTAACTGTCCTCCACTATGTAAACTCTTATTTAAGGAGCTGAGCGTCTTTGTAAAAGGGGGAGATCTTTTTGGGTAAGAGATAAGATATTTAGGAGAGAGAGAGTTATTTGCTTTCCAAGTTAGGGTTTTCCCTCATCATCTTTGTACTTGTTCTAAGATTTAATAAAAGACTTTGAGTATTTCATCATGATTTCTTAGATTATTCCATTAGATTATCAATAGGGTGTGTGTGTGGAATTTCCCGCAACTACATTTTGGCGCTAGAAACAGCTAGAATGATGTACCCTGTTGGTGAATTTCTTTAAAAGCAAGTTTAAAATTATTCATAGCTTATCATCGCTCTATTAACAATCTTTGAAAGTTTTAGAAGTTTAGATCTAAAAAATTCAACCAAAAGTTTTAATCACAGAAAAAAAATAATCATTGTTTAAGAAAAATAACAAGCAGGAGAAGAGGTGAATTGTTGATTACGCGCAGATGGATGAAAGAAATAACGATTCCAGAAAAATCCAAGAACAGATCAAACAGAAAAACACTTGCGGGAACAAAGCAGAAGCGGTAAGGATCATCAGAGCAAAAGAAGGAAGCAGGAGTATAAGATGTAACTCAATAACAAAAGCGGCTATCAATGATTTTCATGCAGGATCACAGGAAAAATACACAAGCGCGACTTTGAAGGAAGGAAAATCATGACGGTGGAAAAAGTATCTCCCCTAAAGGAATGGGAAAAGAAGAAGATAACGTTTGCAGCGGATGAGATACCGGAAGAAAGCTTAGGGCGAACAGATCCACGGGTGGTTACAGTAACCGCATAGCGAAAAGAAAGAAGTGAAAGCATCAAAGCATCAGAAGAATGGGCGGCAAATAAAACCTTGGTAGACACGGGCAGTTCGGTAGATATCTTATTCTATCGCGCATTCAAGAGCATGGGATAAAAGGACGCGGACCTAACGCGCTCTACATACAACATTCATGGTTTTAATAAAACTACAACAAAACCAAAAGGAGAGATAACCATGCGAATACTATTGGGAGAAATAGAAACGCAGGTAGAGCTGTGCGTAGTTGACGTAGAATTACCCTACAATATGCTATTGGGACGACCATGGGTACATGCGATAAAAGGTGTCGCGTCAACTCTTCATCAGTGCATGTGTTTCCCAATACCAAGTGGAATAGGAGAAATTAAAGGAGATGTCAGGGATGCGAAAGTCTGCAGTCAAATAGATGTAAAGAGTTATGAAGGACGCGCAAAGAGGCGAAAGGATAGATGGAGGAAGGCAAGAGAATTGAAAAAAAAAATAGAATTAAAGATATACATGATAAGAGAACAAGAAGGAAAAGGAATACCAAGCGAAATCCCAGAAAAGGAAGGTGAACCAGTACATAAAATAAAAGAACCATCACCGATAGGAGAACCAAAAGAGAATTTCACCGCAGCAGAACCAACAAAAGAAATAAATGTTGGGACAGAAGAAGAACCAAAGATGTTGAAAATCAGAACTAAGATGGGCAAAGAAAAAGAAGAAAAGATGATCATCCTTCTGCGAGAATATAAAGACATCTTCGCATGGAGCATGGATGAGATGCCAGGAATAGACTCTTTTGTCGCATGCCACAAGTTGGATATCAACAAGAACGCGCAACCATTCAAGCAGAGGATAAGGAAGATAGCAACAACATATCATCCTCAAATAAAAGAAGAGTTACAAAAGATGCTAGATGCGGGAATAATAAGGCCAGCAAAGTACCCAGAATGTATTAAAGAAAAATAAAGGCATACGGATATGCATCGACTTTAGCGACCTAAATAAAGCATGTCCAAAGGACAGCTTCCCCCTACCAGATATACCACAAATGGTAGAAGTAGCATCAGTTAACGACAGATTATCACTTATGGATGGATATTCAGGATACAATCAAATCCCTTTGGCTGAGGAGGATCAAGAACACATGGCTTTCTTCGCACCAAGAGGATTATATTGTTATACAAGAATTCCCTTTGGTTTAAAAAATGTCGGTGCAACATATCAAAGAATGGTAGAAAATATATTCGCGAAGTGGGTGCATACAACATTAGAAGTCTACGTGGATGATATGCTAGTAAAGAGCAAAAAGACAGTAGATCATGTTGAAGACTTGAGGGAAATATTTGAACAGATGCGGCAATTTAAAATGAAGATAAACCCGACAAAATGCATCTTTGGAGTAGCATCGGGAAAGTTTTTAGGTTACATTGTATCAAAAGAAGGAATTGAGGTGGATCCAGAGAAGGTGCAAGCGGTTCGTGATATGCCATCACCCGCAATAATAAAAGACGTGAATAAATTGAATGGGATACTAGCTTCATTAGGGCGGTTCATTTCGCGCTCCTCAGATAAATGCAAGCACTTCTTCAACATCTTGAAGAAAGGAACAAAATTCGAATGGACAGAAGACTGCGAGAAAGCACTACAAAGTATTAAGGATTATTTAATGAATTTTTCAATTTTACAGAAAGTAAATCCAGGAGAAGAACTATTAATATACTTAGCATCAACACCGCATGCATTAAGTGCTGTACTGCTCCGACTAGATGGAGGAGTTGAAAAGCCAATATACTACATAAGTAAAACTTATAATTCCGCAGAGAAAAACTACACAAAGGTCGAAAAGCTAATCCTCGCATTAATCTATGCCACACAAAAGCTACGCACATATTTTCCAGCTCACAAAGTCAAAGTATTAACAAAGGTACCGGTTGAATCCGTATTGAAGAATTCGAAAAGATCAGGAAGAATAGAGATAGGAACGCACAGATAGGTCAATTTGGAGTTAAATATGAGATACTATCTTCACCAAAATCACAGGTTATTGCGGACTTCTTGGCAGAGTTTCCATTAGAAGAAGACGAAGGTGTAGAAGAAATGATGGATATAAATGAAGATCAAGGAAATCCTAAAGACTTGCTAACAGAAGGTGACTCAAATAGGTGGGAGATATTGGTAGACGGATCATAAAATGGAGAAGGAAATGGAATCGAGATAGTATTCATCTCACCAAAAGGAGCACGGATGTCCTTTTCATTTAGATTGGAGTTCGCATCCACTAATAATGAAACCGAATATGAAGCAGTGGTGCACACATTAAAGCTGGCAATTGAACTGAAGTTAGAGGAGGTTAGAATAACTAGTGACTCACAATTGGTAATACGCCAAATACAAGGGTTATATAGTACAAATGAACCATCTCTTCAAAACTACAAGAAACTCGTTGAAGAATTATCAGCAAAAATCAAAATCATAAGTTGGAGGCACATATGCAGGAAAGATAATCGGTTCGCAGACGCACTGGCATTCGTTTCTTCTATGTTAGTAGATCCTACCGCAAGGTACATAAAGATAAAGACGCTCTCTTTCCCCTAAATTAACAAAGAAGAGAAAGAAGACACAGACGTAATGATAATAGAAGACGCACAAGCGAATAAAGACGCAGACTGGAAAACCGAACTCCATTTATATTTGGAAAAAGGAGAAGTCCCAAGAAACAGACTAGAGTCGCACAAGTTAAAGAGCCGAGCGACAAATTATGAATTAAGAGAAGGCGTACTCTACCGAAAATCCTTCCTTGGGTCACTTAGATGTCTAACACGAAAAGAAGGAATGGAAATCTCGAAGGCACTACACTATGGTGATGCTGGGAACCATAGCGGAGGAAGGTCGTTGGCTTACAGAACAAAGATACAAGGGTACTACTGGCCCTACATGCATGAGGACGCAAAAGAGGTATCTAGAAGATGCGAAGAATGCCAACGTCATGGAAAAAATATACATGCACCTGGAGCGGCGCTAAACTCATTAACAAGTGTGTGGCCATTTGAAAAATGGGTCCTAGACATTGTAGGTCCATTTATACCAGGAACGGGGTAGAGAAGATACTTAATAGTCGCAACAGACTACTTTACAAAATGGGCAGAAGTGAAAGCAGTCCAACATATTCGAGATCGAGATGTGTTTACATTTATATTTGAAAACATCATTTGTAGATTTGGAATACCTGTGCAATTAGTCTCCGACAATGGTAAGCAATTTGAGGGCGAAAACATAGAGATGCTGCTTAACGCATTCAAGATCCAAAGCGGAAAATCAACTCCTTTATATCAGCAGAGCAATGGACAGGCTGAGGCAACTAACAAAAAAATTGCGGATATATTAAATAAGAAGCTATAAGGATACAATAAAGGGTGGTGCGAACAAGTACATAATGTAGTATGGGCATACTGAACGACACGGCGAGAAGCTACAAGAATGTCACCCTTCTGTCTAACATATGGAGTAGAGGCGGTATTATCAACTGAAGTCATTATTCCCACAACAAAGAAAGAAGCATGGGAAGTAATCTAAACACAGATTTGATCTTAACAAAACTTGATGATCTAGAAGAAAACAGAGAGATCGCTCTACAACATATGGAAAACTACCACAAAAGGTTGGCTCGAGAATATAACAAGCACATAAGAGAAATAGAATTCCATCCAGGAGAGCTAGTGCTGAGAGAAATACCGCCTTATCAGAAAGGAGGAGATGGAAAGCTAGAGAAAAGATGGGATGGACCTTACATAATAAAGCGGATAGTTGGAAATGGAGCATATGAGTTGATGGATCCTGAGGGGAAGAGCACAGGTCGCAGACTTGAACATCCATGGAACATATTATATTTTAAGAAGTACTATCCGTAGGTCATGCGGTAGTAGTCGCACACGTGAAGAAGGAAATATTTAGACGCGAATCTAAAGAAGCCAAGAAGTCAAAGAAAGTGGGCAAGATGCAAAGTTTTTAATACCCAACAGAGATGTACTAATCAAATATATGAATAAAAATGAAAGATTTCTCTTCTTCATACATGATAAAAGTCTCAAGAAAAAGGCAAAAATAAGACCTTATAATAAGACCTTAATAGAAGACAACAGAAGTAAAACCTCTAACTAGGGAGGCTAGGCATCCAATTGTGGCATGCACCCTAGTTCGCATAATAGCAAGAGGCAATGATAAGACCTAACGCGCGTCATAATTGGGGAAAACCTAGTAAGCATGACTCGGGGGAAAGCTACACCGACCCTGAAACCTGAGTCATGGAGATTTGGGGTAAAATAAAAGCGCATCCAGCAGAGACGCCTTAGTCGAGAGACTAAGGTGAGAAGGTCTCTCCTAAGGAGTGCAGAAACTCGATCAAGGCGTCGAGGTACACGGTTGACTCAAGAGTGCCTGGGGCGTACCTAGCCGCTCTTGGCAAGTCCTGACTATGATGCACTCGGTCCTCAAGAAACCCCAATTAGGGTGCGATCTCGTAACCATAAGCCATATCGGCAGAGGGATAATAGGCCGCGAAAACAACTGATTGTTGCATCACTGGATGGGAAGATCCCACCCTAACCCGGTAGGGGTAAGCTTCCTTGAAGGGGCAGTCAGGAGGAATATAAGGACGGCACCGTCCATTAGGGAGCTGAATTGTGTCGAAGACGTCAATATCATGAGGCTTTTTACTCACGGGAGTAATAAGACTTGTCGTATTGACTTGTCGTATTGACGCATCAATATATCCTGTAGAGGCAATAATACGAGAAGATGTTAAGGCGAAATCAATGGGTCATTGCATGAAAATGTAAAGACCGCCTGCGATTTCGCCGCACAAAAGCAAATCATATCTTAGGAAAAATAAGACCTCTAATTAGGGGGATCAATAAGACCTCATGAGAAAAATAAAATTGAAACTAATGTTGTTTTGCAGGAAACAACGAAAGAACAAATAACGCACGGATATAATCACACGATGAGAAGGCAAAGAGTATTTCTAACAAGGCGAACAATAAGAGGCAAGTATGGGAATAACAGAAAGGGAGGTATTATTCTCCTTGTTAGAGACAGTCTTACAAAAAAGAAGCAGAAAAAGAAGAAAATAGAGAAATAGAAGTGTGATCCTCTAATACATAGTCAAAAACCAGCATTTAAAGTTAAAGTACATCCAGACGTGCAAGAAAAGAAGAAAATAGAGAAATAAGGCTAGACATCATTCGAAGACACGTCTTAATTTGGTGCAGATGCTCCAACTTAAACCTCACTGTTGGGATTAACATCATAGCTTGGATCCTTGGGAAGACCATCACCAGATCCATGTTTTTCAAGTTGATCCTCTTGAAGGAGAGCTTCTCCACCTTCGTCATCATCTCTCTCATAATAGTAATCGCTATCAGGCTTAGGAAGCTCCTCATCCGCATTTACATCAAGAGGTTCCACATCTACTAGAGGAAGTGAATTATCGAGGAAAACTCGGTTTGCGAGAATCTGAGCCTTAACATGAGCTTCTCGTGCGACATTCTTCTTAGTGTTCTTTATGATAACTCCCATGAAGTTTTCAAGATACGAACATCTCCTATTCGCTCTGTCTCAAGAAGAGGTAAGCGATACTGAAAGTCTCCCACGCTCTCTATGAGCCTTAGTCAGGTCAGACCTCAACTTGGATATGACAGATTTGTGCGATCTCTCAGATTCTGCAAAAAAAGACATCTAATCAATACCAGGGCGACAATTTCGCAGCTAAAAGATACAAGAAAATAAATAACACGAGTAAACTGAGGCAGTCAGCTCATTGTGACTACCTTCCCTTTGGGAAATTAGGTATTGAGATAAAGTGAGACTACTACTTTTCATACCCTCCATAACCTTATCAAAATCATCACCAATTAAACCTTGGAGGCGAGATCGAATCTTCTTTTCATCCTGAGAAAGAAAAGCGCTTTCCTTAACCAGGATGTCATGATACCCCTTTAACTGTGTATATTTTTCTCGAAGTTTATTCATCTTCACGGTCAAATTTATCTTGCTTTGGATGATCTTTTCATTCTCCAAGGTAAATTTCTTCATAGACTCATCATGCTGACTTCTCATCATGCGAAGAGACTCCCCGTGATCATTAAAAGTCTTCTAGAGAATAAGATATTGGCGTGAAAACATCGCTTCTATCTTCAAAAAAGATTGCTCCTCTGCGGACAGGACCCGATTTTCATCTGATAGAGTTTGATGTCTTAAATCAGGGCTATGCAACAATCCAGAAAGATGGGATACTTGAGAACCCATAAATTCATTTTGATTAAATAAGCGAAGATTCTTATTTTTTAGGTTCTCAATCTGATCAAGCGAATGTGAATGACTATTAATTAATTTATCTATTTGATTTTGCAATCTCTCATTATCCGTGCGAGCATCTTCAGCAGAACATTGATAACTAAATCTCTCCATAACGCGCTTCTGATTTAAGTCTTAACATACGCACGAAAAAACTTAAAATACGAACACGAGTACAAATTTCTTTTAGGTGAGTAACAAAAGAAAGATAAGCATACCTCTGAGTTCTTGATTCTTATTGCGGAGATTTTCGGACGCAAGAGACTCGGCTTGAAGGGCAGCCTTCAACTTAGCATTTTTACGATGAAGTTCTTGGATAGTATTTCTGGATTCAGAAAATCCCTCAGCTTGGACTAAGCGGCAACGAGAATCCTAAAAGAGAAAATGATATGAATATGAAGGCGAGATCAATTAAAACGGATAGAAAGACACAAGCGAAAGAATAATTACCAATAGGTAAAAATCAAGATTAACGCTTATATCAAGCTGTGAGAAGATTTCGCTCCTAGCAGACTTATCTGGTGGAGAATCGCCTAGTAACTTAACAAGAGCATCACAAATGCGAACTTGGGAAGGATCATTAACGGATGAGCGAGCGACATTAATGATTTCTAGAAGGGGCTTGGTATTGGAAGGAGGAGAAGAGATCACAAAATGAGGAGGAGCGGCAAATGCAATATCTACAGGAGAGTTGGTAGTAATACCCTCCGAAACGGGAATATACGTTGAGGCAGGGATATTCACAAAGGTAGAAAGGGTAGAATCCACTACTGGAGCGGCCACATCCTTAGAAGAATGAACAAACGCGTGATCAACTAAGACGGCTTCCTCAGGAGCGAGAGTTTCATTTGAAGACGCAGAGGCATATAAAGAAGCTGGGGCAGCGATGCCCTGTGGATGAGCGTCAATAAGAATATGAGGAGAGGGCTGTTGTTCAGCGCGGGTCTTATAGTTAATCTCTGGGATGACAAGAGAAGTGTTGATGATGGGAGGTTTGCGAACTTTCTTAACCTTCTTCTTCTTCTCGAAATCAATTTCGATCTCAGCATCCTACGAAGAACAAGGCAGATAAGAAACAGAGGAAACAATATTGTTTTGAGGAAGAGAAAGTATTTCTTACTACTTTGTTATGCAAAGGCTTCCTCTTGCGAGATCCATCATCTTTACAACTCAAAGAATATTTAGGGTTCGAAACTGTAATACGAATGTTACCATACGAAGAGTTCTTGCTGCAACAAAACCAGTATGGGAATATGAAGAACAGTAGCAGAACAACAGCAACACAGTAGTAAATCAACAATGGCAGATTGAAAATTCAAAAGGAAGAAAAAAAATATATATCGATAGAAGAATACACTAACCTTGAATGAGAATCCATAGAGCTCAGAGAAGAACATCACCAGAAAACTTATGAAGATGAAGATTAAGATTTGCGGAAGATTTACAGAGAAGAAGAAGGAAACTAAAGTAAAGAAAATAAAAATTATCTCTCCTCACTTCAGTCAATAAATAGGGAAGAGAGATAAGCCGGTTAAATTAAGACGTGTCGGTTATAAAGGGAAGAAGTCAACACGTGTAGACGGTTAAGCCGGAATCACGAAAGCATGTCGGTTGATAAAAACACAAAAAGATAAACTGGTGCGGCATGATAACAATCTAGGATTTCTCATACCGCTCCTTCTCAAGAAGGAAAGATATGAGAAGAGGCAAAATGTGGGTACAAAATACCGCACATTCATTTAGTATGCGATGTAACTCCATTGGTAACAAGCGAATATGACCGCATACAACATATCCCAGATGACGAACCAGATGACGTCACCTAGTCACGAGTAAAGTGTGAAGAACCATGCGGCAATGAAGAAATCGTGCGTCAATGATAAAGTCTACGCGACATTGACGCACGTCAGATCCGAAATTAGGGGCTTTATTAGCTGTCCTCCACTATGTAAACTCTTATTTAAGGAGCTGAGCGTCTTTGTAAAAGGGGGAGATCTTTTTGGGTAAGAGATAAGATATTTAGGAGAGAGAGAGTTATTAACTTTCCAAGTTAGGGTTTTCCCTCATCATCTTTGTACTTGTTCTAAGATTTAATAAAAGATTTTGAGTATTTCATCATGATTTCTTAGATTATTCCATAGATTATCAATAAGGTGTGGTTGTGGGATTTCCCGCAAATACAGAACTAGCTCAAACATTATATACATAAATGCAAGTTCAACTGAAACTGAAACTCATATACATAACCGAAAGAACAAAATTTAAAACCTTGATTTATAAAGGGGGATACCACTATTAGCGGGGGTGATACCAGCTCAGCGATCCGACGGTCAGGATCTGTTAACATAAAACCCACACCACACTATATGGTTTTTCAGAAAGGACATCTACAAGTCTACATTCCACAAGTTTTTCTGATACAGTCCACAAGTTTTTCTGATTTCGGAATCAATGGACCATAAAGAGGTTAGAAAGAAACCACTAGGTTTCAAAGAAAAACAAAAGCGTTGGAACTCAGTTTGTTGCTAGGCTTCCAACTCGTTTCTTACCGGAAGATAATCCTTCACATGTGTAATTTGGAGTTATCCATATTCTTAAAAAAAAAAAACAAAAAAAAAAAAACAAAAAAACTAGAGATCTTTTAACTCATCAACTGAGAGAGTGTTTACTAACAAAAAATTAACGCGGTCACTTGGTGAAAGATTTCTTTCACGCATCTTGCGAAGAAATCGCAATGCCTTGACAGGCTCCTTTGCTCTAAGAAAACCGTTGATGATGGTATTATATGTTCTAGCATTTGGCAAACAACCCTTCTCTTCCATTTCAATGATTAATGTGTTGGCATCCGGTAACATCTTGTTACAGAAGAGGCCTTTGATCATTGTAGTATATGTTACTACATTAGGTGCCAATCCTTTGTTTGGGATCTCAATAAACAGCTTTCTTGCATCTTCCAACTTACCAGCCTGACATAAACCATGAATAAGAATACTGTACATTTTAATATTAGCTATGATACCAATACCCTCCATGGATTCGAACAATTCTACTGCTTTCTCCAATTTGCCATTCTTGCAAAGACCATTCAACATCGTAGCGTATGTAACTTCATTTGGAGATTGACCAAAAGATTGCATCTCGCTAATCAATCTTTCTGCTGTCCTAACTCTTCCAACATGATATAGTCCCCCTAACAGTGCAGTGTAAGTAACAGTGGTAGGTTGCAGTCCACTCCGTTTCATTTTGTTGAATAGCTGCGTAGCTTCATCCAACTTACGATTCTTGCAATACCCATTGATTAACACACTGTAGCTGAACACATCTGGCTCAAGGCCTCTATCCACCATCAAGTCAAACAGTTTAACCGCTTCTTGCAGTCGACCTGTCAAACACAGACTGTCCATCATTGAATTATAAGTTATCTGATCGGGTTCTATGTTTATCTGGTGCATTAGTTTAAATAACCCCCAAGCATCTTCCATCATCCCATCTTTACAACGTGAATCAATTAATATGCTAAAGGTTACAGTATTCGGTAAAATCCCACGATCCATCATTTCATCAAAATATCTTCTTGCTTCTTCCCAATGACCATGCAAGCAATGACCATGAATCATACAACTATAAGTTGTTACATTCGCAGAGATTCCTCTACTAGCCATATCTTTAAGGAGTCTCTTTGCCTCATTCAACCAGCCTGCATTGCAAAGTCCATTGATCAAAGAAGTGTAAACAACTACGTTGGGCACAACATTCATATCTCTCAGCATTTCAGAGAAGAGAACTAAAGCTTCATCAACTAATCCTCCTCTGCAAAGTGCATCTATAATCTCACAGTATGAATAGACATCTTGTCTGCAGTTCCATTTCTTCATCTTGTTTTTTAGCTGAAGAGCACGAACCACTTGACCAGTTTTACAGAACCCATGTATAAGAGTATTACATGTAAAGGCATTAGGTTGATTACCCATATCAGTCATTTTAGCTAACACCTGGAATGCAAAATCAATCTTTTCTTGAAGACACAACCCTTTAATGAGTGTAGTAAAAGTGACAGTATCAGGATGATAACCTCTCTTTATAATCTCTCCAAGCAAACAAAACCCATGATTCACTTTACCTAATTTACAACAGCAATTAATCAAAATGCTCAATGTATAGATATCGGGTTCCACCCCAACCAGATTCATCTTCTTGTACAACAAAATGACATCTGAATAACACTTGATTTTGGATAAAGAACTCAACACATGACAGAATGTAACATTAGATGGCAATGGCCTTTCCAAAATCAACTTATCAAAGTATTTCAAACCATCATCAAGCTTCTTAATCTTACCAGATTTACAGTCATTCCTCACAATTTGCTCAAATTGTGTTACTACTCTACTAAAACCTCCTGAACTAGAAAGATAATTGGAGATCGCTGTTGTGTGCAGTAATCTCTTGCCCAATTTCATTTTCTCAGTTAGTTTGAGAGAAAAGAGAGAATGTACCTCAAAAATGAGAAAATTGGTAGCAAACTTGGGTTCAGTATGGAGTCTGAGAAAAAGAAATGACACAGCCCTCTTTATTAAGGTAGAGAAGTTCAAACTGGCGGATTCAGCCAACCGACAGTGATGGGTGAGGTTTAGACACTGAGACTGTTAAAAAGAAAATAGTGTGGCACATTTTAAATGAATTGGCAATTTGGCTTTTCAAGGCCTTTGCTTAAAAGAAAAAAAGAATTGGTAACATTTAGACTAGACAATTTAACTTTCCTTCCGCTTTATCTTTCATGCTTCTTGTAACTTGAGCAATCGGTAGCATCATACTGCCTGCTGCTGCATCAATATATGCAAGGTAAAATCAGAAATGACACAATGTGAATTTTAGGTCTTGGTTTCCAGCAATTTCAAAGATCTCTTATGCAAGAGAAGCGGGTAAACAAGAGCAGTTAAAATACCTGTGGCGACCATGATCACTTGAAGAACAACTCCTCGACCGAGACTGCGATCTTCTGTGACTCCTAGAATCATGATTCCGGGAACGCTCGGATTCCCTCTCACATTCCGGGCGCGGTCATGATCTCTGCTCCTACGGTCATAATCTCCTCGAACTCGGGTATCACCTCTGTTATCCCTACTAACCCGACCACGATCCCCGCTTGGTGCTTTCGCGGTCCATGCTTCTCTCTTACGAGATGAATCCAAGGAAACAATTTTGAGAGAAAAAAACAGCAGACATGTGCACCTAACCATAACCAGTACTAATGAACATCAGCAAAGGTTATCTTCTATTATCTTCAGATCAATCTACTAATACTAACCAGCGCGTAGGCTATCCTTGAAGCGAAACCACTACTTATTTCCCTTTCAATCCTAGTGCATTTCTGGTATTCCTACAAAAAAACAAAAAAAAAATTTGATCACCATTGAATTACCATAAAATGTGCCAACTTAAAATGCAGTTAAAGCAACCATGATTTAGACTCAGACATAAGCAATTCCGCAAGAAAGGAGAAGGAGAGATGCAGATATATTCTTGAACTCTAAAAGTTAATAGACCCTCACACCAAGGAAAACTTACAAAAATAGTGCACCTGCAATTGTTCATTGTTTGGAAAATAAAGTACCCTTTATAACACCTTTCCCAAACAAACATACAAACATTTAACCTGGCGCGACCTAGTATATTAAATCATACGGAATTCTAACAAAAAAGGGCCTGAAAACATAAGAGATAACGACATATAGATCGCCTTGGCTAGACGTTTAATAATTTTACTCTGAAGATGGCCCCTTTTTGACTTTGTTGCAACAAGACATGAAGATATCAGCTCAAGCGAACAAATAGAACCTCAATACCAGCGTGATACATAAAAATTTTAGGATGCATGATTTCAGTTTCAGCTCTTCATTTTTTCCATTGATAAGGCCTCTGCCTCTTCTAAACTTTTACAATTTACTTCCAACAAAAAACAAAGGAGAGGAAGAAACTCATGCAAAAAATAAATAAATGAACTCACATGCAACTCTGCTAACTTCTCACGGATCTGTATATAACCCAATTGAGACTTTCCTCCAGAATGATCAGCTAAACGGCAGTTACTAAAAATCACATGCTTCATGTAAGAAACTACTCATCACGAAAAATTCATTTGGATCTGTATAATCCAAATGAAACTTTCCTCCAAAATTCAAGACAATGAAAAACCATGCACATCCTTTGGCTGAAAAAGTTATCCGCGCAAAAGTGGGGCCAAAAGCCTGGTGACAGGTAGGTTATAGGTAAACATGCTTGGTCAAAAGCTGGAGCACTTAGAACACTACATACTAGTCTTCTTTTTTCTTTTCTTTTTTTCTTTTTCCCTCAAGAAGCTAGAGGCTGCTAGGGAACTTCAAATATGATTGTTTGAGCTACTTTAAAATTGAAACTTACCTGTCAACTGTCATGCACCCTCGAAAAAAATTGATCACCATTGAATTACCATAAAATTGTCCAACTTAAAATGCAATTAAAGCAACCATTATTTAAACTCAGACCTAAGCAATTCCGCAAGAAAGGAGAGACACAGGGATATTCTTGAACTCTAAAAGTTAATAGACCATCACACCAAGGAAAACTCACAAAAATAGTGCACCTGGAATTGTTCATTGTTTGGAAAATGAAGTTTAACACCTTTCCAAAAAAAATATACAAACACTTCTTTATAAACACCTTTCCCAAACAAACATACAAACACTTCTTTATAAAAGAATGTTAACAAAACCTGGCACAACCTAGTATATTAAAATCATAAGGAATTCTAACAAAAAAGGGCCTGAAAACATAAGAGGTAACGACATATAGATCGCCTTAGCCAAACGTTTAATAATTTTACTCTGAAGATGGCCTCTTTTTGACTTTGTTGCAACAAGACATGGAGATATCATCTCAAGCGAACAAATAGAACCTCAATACCAGAGTAATACATAAAAATTTTAGGATGCATGATTTCAGTTTCAGCTCTTCATTTTTTCCATTGATGAGGCCTCTGCCTCTTCTTAACTTTTACATTTTACTTTCAACAATAAACAAAGGAGAGGAAGCAACTCATGCAAGAAAAAAAAAAAAAAAAGAATCTCACATGCAACTCTGCTAACTTCTCGCGGATCTGTATATAACCCAAATGAAACATTCCTCCAGAATGATTAGCCAAACGGTGGCTTCATGTAGGAAGCTACTCATCACGGAAAATTCATTTGGGATCTGTATATAATCCAAATGAAACTTTCCTCCAAAATGAAAGACAATGAAAAACCATGCACATCCTTTGGCTCCAAAAGTTATCCGCGCAAAAGCGGGGCCAAAAGCCTGGTGACAGGTAGGTTATAGGTAAACATGCCTGGTCAAAAGCTGAAGCCTGGTGACAGGTAGGTTATAGGTAAACATGCCTGGTCAAAAGCTGAAGCCTGGTGACAGGTAGGTTATAGGTAAACATGCTTGGTCAAAAGCTGAAGCACTTAGAACACTACATACTAGTCTTCTTTTTTCTTTTCTTTTTTTATTTTTTCCTCAAGAAGCTAGAGGCTGTTAGGGAACTTCAAATATGATTGTTTGAGCTACTTTAAAATTGAAACTTACCATCAACTGTCTTTCACCCTCAAAAATCTACACAATTATCATATACATGAGGGGATTGTCTCATGTTATATAATACATTCAGAGATTTTCTTAGGTACCAAAACGTTAGTCTGTGATGATTCTATAAATTAGCAAGTTCAAAGGAAAAAGAAATCACCTCATAATGCGAACATCAGCAGCAGTATATTTCGAGGACTCCGATAGTGCCTCCTGCCCTGCACCTAACTGGGGTGGATAACATAAGGTGGAAAAGATTCAGAAAAATGGACTGAAAATGAATCTTATCAGAAACATATTTAGCTGCCATAAATTTCGAAAAGGAAACAATAATTGTTGCCCAAGTCTAACATTGTAACAAGGGCAGAATCCAGGAATAAAGGTGAGGAAATTCAAAAACCTTATTCAGCGCTTCACCCTCTTCTAGTGCTTTTTGTTCCTCATCCACCATACCAAGCTCACCTGCGTAAAGAAGAATTAAAAAACCTCAGACAGATATTGAGTTACATAAAAAAACAAATGAAGTAACAACACTAGGAAGTAAACCACATAAAAGAAACGTCGAATGTTAATACAGCAAACAAAATTATCAGAAGGTTAACAATTAACAGGTAGAAAAATCGAATATACATTGGGGCAAATCTGTTGCACTTACCAGAGATTGAGATCGTCGTTGTTACCTCTACAACAACGATGTTTCACGAAAAAAGAACTAGAGACTTTTCAACTGATCTGTGGGAAGATTGTTTACTAGCAAGGCAATAACAGAATCACTCGGTGAAAATTTTCTTTCTAGCATCTTGCGAAAAAATTCCATTGCTTTGGAAATCACGTCTCCTTCAAAAAAAAACATTAATAATGGTAGCATATAATCTAGCATTTGCTAAACAACCTTTCTCTTCCATTTCCATGATTAATGTGTTAGCCTCCACTAACATCTTGTTACGGAAGAGGCCTTTGATCATTGTATTATATGTTACTACATCAGGTGCCAATCCTTTGCTTGGGATCTCAATAATCAGCCTTCTTGCATCTTCGAACCGGCCAACCTGACACAAACCATGAATAAGAATATTGTACATTTTAATATTAGCTAAGATACCAGTACCCTCCATGGATTCAAACACTTCTATTGCCTTCTCCATTTTTCCATTCTTACAAAGACCATTGAACATGGTAGCGTATGTAACTTCATTTGGAGATTGACCAAAAGATTGCATCTCCGTAAACAAAGTTTCTGCTGTCCCAACTCTTCCACCGCGGTATAGCCCTGCAAATAGTATGTTGTATGTAACTACTGTAGGCCACAATCCATTTTGTTTCATTTTTTTGAATAGCTGCACAGCTTCATCCAACTTATGATTATTGCAATACCCGTTGATTAACACATTGTAGTTGACCTCATTTGGCTCAAGGCCCCTATCCACCATCAAGTTAAACAGATTTACTTCCTCTTGCAGCTGACCTGCCAAACACAGACCGTCCATCATTGAATTTTAAATTATCTGATTGTGTTTCATGTTTATTTTATCCATCAAGTCAAATAACCCCCAAGCATCTTCCATCATCCCATCTTTACAACGTGAATCAATTAGTATACTAAAAGTTACAGAATCGGGCGAAATCCCTCGATCCATCATTTCATAAAGATATCTTCTTGCTTCTTCCCATCGACCATGTTTGCAGTGGCCATGAATAATACAACTATATGTCGTTACATTTCCTGGTATGAAACAACCGTAGGGCTGCAGTTCCAGTTCACCATCTTGTTTTTTAGCTGAAGAGCCTGACCAACTTTACCAGCTCTGCAAAGCCCATGTATAAGAGTATTACAGGTAATAGCATCAAGTTGATTACCCATTTCAGTCATTTTAGCAAACACTTCGAATGCAAAATCAATCTTTTCTTGAAGACACAATCCCTTGATCAGGGTATTGAAAGTCACAGTATCAGGATGATAACGTCTCTTTATAATCTCTCCAAGGAAACAAAACCCATGATTAACCTTTCCTAATTGACAACAGCAATTAATCAAAATGCTCAATGTATAGATATCGGGTTGCACCCCAACCAAATTCATCTTCTTATACAACAGAATCACATCTGAATAGCAACTGATTTTGGATAAAGAACTCAAGACATGATTAAATGTACTATTATATGGTAGTGGCCTTTCCGAAATCAAAATATCAAAGTATCTCAGACCAGCATCAAGATTCCTAATTTTGCCAGATTTACAGTCATCCTTCACAATTTGCTCAAGCAGTGTTACTCTTTTATAACCTCCTGGACCAGAAGAATAGTTGGAGATTGCTGTTGAATGCAGTAATCTCTTACCCAATTTCATTTGAGAGGAAGAGAGAATTTACCTTGTTTTAGAACGAAAATTGGGAGCAAACTTTAGTTGGATCCCCCCCCCCCCGGAGGGAACTACTGTAAATGGGGGGGGGGAAAGTTGCACCGCCGAGGCCTCTCAAAAGGTCTTTAACATTTTCTGTAACGGCTAAAAGGGCAGTCAGAGGCCGGCACTATGCCAAAAGCTACAAAGCCGCTGAAGCAAAAACGGTGGAAGGATGGCCGAGCGGCTGAGTCATGACCGCTTAGCCACAAATGGTACCTACACGGCTACACCAATCTTAGTATAACGTATACCTCATCGTATCACGGTACCTATTTCACAAATTGCTTCTTATATAACCCGCGATCATAGCATCTTGGAATTTAAATAAGTTAAACACTCACTTTGATGATGCTTCTATTCAGAAGATCATTACTATTCCTTTAAGCCAGTTGTGCACTCTTGATAGGCGGGCTTGGGAGCTTTCAAAGAATGGTAGATTTTCCTCTAAATATGCTTATTTGGGACATAGAGGGTTTAGGCCCTCCCCTTGTAATAAACTTTGGAAGTGCATTTGGAAAATTAATGTTCCTCACCGTATTCAACTTTTTACTTGGAAAGTTGCAAGAAATGTGTTGTCTGCTAAAACTGTTTTACAAACTAGGATGCCTATGTATTCTGTCACTTGTAATAGATGCTCTGACCCTTGTGAGTCCATTATGCATGTTCTTGTTTTGTGTCCTTTTGCTAGTTATGTTTGGAGTCTGGCTTCTTTCTGTGCCAATACTTCTTCTTTCTCTTCTAGTTCTATGATTGATTGGTTGAATTTCTGGTTAATGGACCATATTACTAGAATTCCTATTGACAGACATTGGATGTTTGTTGTTGTCATTTGGTCTCTATGGACTAGTAGGAACAATTTAGTTTTTAGAAATCTTCAAGACAATCATGTTGTTGTCATTCATAGGGCTAAGGCTATGCTCCTCACTGTGAAAACTAGAGTTCTAAACCCTCCTTGCCATGCCATTTCCTCTTGTGACCACTGGATGCCCCCAACTTTTGGATGGATTAAATGTAACACTGATGGAGCTTATGATGACATTACTAAGGATAATGGTGCAGGCTATGTGATGAGGGACTTCTCCAGTAAGGCTTCTTTTTGTGTTTTTATTGTTTTTGACGTGGAATCTGCTGAAGAGGCTGAAGCTAGAGCTATCTAGGATGTTTTGAAGAAAGCTGTGGAATTAAAGTTTACACATATCATTGTGGAAAGTGACGCTCAAGACCTGGTTTCTAATTTTTTTGCTGGAAGATTTGATGGAACTCCTAGAACTGATGCAATTTTTAAAGACATTCAACTTTTTGCTTCTTCTCTTATTGACTGTGTTTTCTCTTTTCAACCTAGAACTTGTAATTCGGTTGCTCATGAACTAGCTAAGTGGGCAAAAAACAACAAGTCGTCTATGTACTGGTCTGTCCCTCCTGTTTGGCTTGGGCCTTTTGTTGAGGAGGACCATTAGCCTTTTTAAAGGCCTTTGCTACAAAGAAGAAGAAGAAGAAAAAAAAAACGCGGTCATAGCTCCTTTGATTGTGGTCAACTCATTTTGACCATCATTAAATGTTTGACTTTTTCATTTGCTGAGTCATTAAGCTGGTAAATCGTTGACTTATTAACCAGTTAAAAAAAACAACCATGGTAGCCACTAAAAAGAATAAAAATTATGTCATTGTTTGTCGATGGCCTAATCAATCCCAAAACTTGTATTGAGGTGTGAACTCTCTCTTGTTTGCCTCCCATTAGCATCGGTGATGAGAATCGCATGATCCGCTTGGGTAGAGCTAGATATTATGACTAGGAGCACAACAACATGATAGTTTTTCTGCTTATATAATATCAAACTCTTGTTTGCTCAAATTAGTGTGTTTTGTATCATGGCCTATTTTTTCTTATTTCAATATTTTCATGGCAAATGTTAGAGTACAACTTGATATGGTGCTGAAAACTTGTCCATAGTCTGTGCGAATCAGTACACAGAGTACTCGTTTTCTTGTTGAATGACAAAGCTTCAAGTGTGGAAAGTAGGGATATTCCCTTTTGTTAAATATCTGTTCTCGACAAATTCATTTTTATTTTTATTTTTTTTAAACTTACTTCATCCCTCGATGTACTTATTAAATCTTTTAAATGATTACGTTGACTAGTTCTTTAAAATTGAAAACTAAAAATTCTAGGATTTATGGCTAGAGGAAGAAGAAAAGAAAGTGTTAGGTTTAGATCAAAACCGGTTATCATTTTAAAATCAGATAAAATAAGTGAATCAATTTAGATATGTTTGGATCGGTTATATCTCAAGTTCACCTAGGTATGAATTCCTATTAACTTAGTAAACATATTTTGGGTTATGATTTGAGCTATGGTTAATAAATTGTAAAATAAAAAGTATAGGTTATAAATAAAACGGGTTATGGTTAATTAAAGTATGGGCTATATTTAAGAGAAGCCTTTTGCTATCTCACTAATACTATCCATTTCAAGGAATCTAGTTTCTAAAATGGATTCTAGTTTGTAATATAGCGACGGGGAGATGGATATGGATATCAATAATTTTATTTAAAAGCCAGAAATATTAACCCAGATGTGGGATGAAGTAGATGAAAATTCAGCTGATACAAAGAATGAAGCGAATGAAGACTAAAATATATCACAATTATATAGAGGGAAAATAACCACATCTCTAGAGCCAAGAAAACTATTTATACGGACGTGGAGATTTTAAGATGTATGCCACTAAAAGATGATTTGTTACTCCCGGATGTGTGTACTTTAATAAAGATTTCCAACACTTATTTTGCATGGGCCGAAACTTGTTGGTTATCTCCTTAGGCGGTAGCTTCCTCTTTTGATATTTCTTCTTCACAATATATTGTCTTCGTTCCTTGAAATTTTTTATACTTTAAAAAAAATGACACATGGCACCTATAACTAGAAATGTAACGAATAATGATGTTGCCAAAGTTGTTGAAGTCTAATTTTGTGAGGTAATCATTTCTTTAAAAAAAAAAGTTGGGTTCTAATAGAGAAAATATTGTTTCATTCTCTTTTAAGATCTTTCTTTGTGTCTTCTGTCACCCCGAACATGGAGACTTTGCCATTAACTCTAGTGAAGATGTTGAATCATTCACCAATCAAATAAAATACCTTGGATATTGAATAAATTTTTCCTTCAAAAAAGTATAGACTTATGAGAAACAGCTTGCCAAATCCAAAGAAACTCTCTCTAATCTCAAAGCTTTATTGAGTGATCTGTCAAGACTCTCTAATGATGATGAAGACTTTTTTAACAATCATTCTATCTGTGAATTATTTGATGAAAAGAGGTGTTAGAGCATCACTCGGTCGAACTCACAAGTGTTGTTATCTCAAGCTTGTTATCAAATTTAGTTGATCAAAACTATATCTTGATTTCTAGTCTATATTTAGTCAAGTCTCGGATTAGGATAGAAGTGTGTAGTTGAGTACCAGACATCACTGCGTTCTACCGTTTGAAGGATCAAATCAACCGAAGATTTTGTATAACTTCAACAACAAAAGGTAAGTGAAGAATGAACCACCTATTACTCAAGTTTTCACCTTTCTATCTATGAGACCATGTCGCATGACTAAAGTGGACTTTACATGCACAACAGAAATTTCGAGTGAAGTTTATCTTGTTAATTATTCTCGAAATATGCATGACTGAGCTTAAGAACATTTGATCATACTTGATGAATTTGGTTAAAAACAATTTATTGTTTATGACCTAAATCGTGATTCAAGTTAATCATTTGAAAATAGCCTGGAACACTGATATGTGTCATTGTTGTTATTCAGGAATGTTTCAAATTGATTATTAGAGAGATATAGAACTACTGTAAATCTGAATACAAAATAATACACGAACCAGTTTACATACTGGCGCAACTGTTATAGGTCCAGAACGACAGTACATGTACTCAGTACACGTACCGGCGTAGCTATAGTTTGGAAATGACTTTTGGTACACATACCGAGTATGCAAACCCAAAAAAGTCTGTTAACTCGTGAACTCAGGATGGTACACATACCGAATTTTTTTTGTTGAACTCCTGAACTTGTTTTGTCTTAAGGGTATACAAACCCGGTACGTGTACCATGACAAAATAACTCACGGACTGTAAAGTAGGTACACGTACTTACCCAGTCGAATATTTTCAGATGCATTAGAATTATTTATATGATATAATCGGCATTTGAACAATTCTCTAAATACACATCTAGACATATTTGATCACATTATAAACTATCGTTGTAACTCAAGATTAAAGTCTTAAATAGTTATATGAAAATAGTTAAGCTTATAGTTCGTCTGGTTAGTTTCGGCTAATATTTCATGAACAAGTCATTATATACAGTTTGGTTACGATTATGCTAACCAGAGTGTATATTTTGTTGTGTTAATCTCAAATCAAAAATTCATCTAACTGTGGATATTGATTGCTTGATTCCAAAGCTACCTTAGCTTAAATCTAAAGCAACCTTTGATTTTGAAAGTCTATCTAAGAAGAACCTCAAGCAACTGAGATATTTGAATCCCCGACACTTTTTGCGTGTGTCCTAGTTGTAAACTAGATTCGTCCTCTCCATTAAACCTTTTTATGTTTAGCGACTAAAAAGACTTCATTTAGGAATTCGTGAAGCCAGGTACGACTATCTTTATCTTGATTGTTCGTGTATCTTAATCTTACTACTGATTGTTGAGTCACACTCCAATCAGACAAGATAGATAGAAATTGCAAAGTTCTTCGTCTCAGACTTTGTGATTCCACAGGTATCTTCCTCTATAATGATTCTTTGTTGAAATCGGAGTAGGTTTTACTTGTGAGGTGAATAATAATCTAGGATGCTCTTCTGAAGTCGTAAGTACCGTATTTTGAGGTTTGATAGACTTTATTTATTACAAACGATTTCCTATCTCACCTTGATCTTTTGATCAAAACGGAAATCACATATAGACTTATGTAGATATGGGAGGCAGATTGGTTTAAAGTCTTCAATTGAGTTAAAGAAACTCTTAGGTTGTAAAGAATGTTAGCTAAGGGAATCAATTGCGCAGAGTCTTGCAAGATTCAAGAGGCGTGAGGAGCGCGACTGTAAATGAATTACCATGACAGTGGATTCGGTCTCAACTACATTCCAGTCAAAAGTATTGATAGTAGGCTAGAGTCTGTAGCGGCTTAATACAGTTTGGTGTTCAAATCTTGACAAGTTCCCAGGGTTTTTCTGCAATTGCGGTTTCCTCGTTAACAAAATTTATGGTGTCTGTGTTATTTCTTTTTCTGCATTATATCGTTTATCTTTATAATTGAAATATCACAGGTTGTACATAAATTAACCAAAGTAGATACGTTCATCGTAATTGTTGGATACGACTTGATTGATCTTGGATATTGATCTTTGAAATCGTCCAAGTACTCTCACGGTATAATCAGGTTCATGGACTTGTTTCCATTTACATATTGATTGTGAGAGAAAGAGATATAAACTCTTAATATAATTCCTGATTGAGATTCATTAAGTAGTAAATCTCATAATGGTATTTGAGTTTAGTCCATACAGGTTGCCTAAGAAAAAATTGGTGGTATACTTTGGTACCCCGCATTTTCAAGAAGAATCCTAGAAAGAGCTTGTTCTAATTTTTCAACATTGTTAATGGGGTGTATCAGTTTACTGGGGAGCTAGGGTACTGACTTTCATATAGGACAAACTGAAAATTGCTTTGTCTTATATGAAATTTTGTCCTCTCTCTAGTAAACTGGCACCCCCCATTAGCAGCCATGTAATTTTTGTTTTGGAGAGAAACTACGCCATGGAGTAGTATTATTAATGTTTTTACTTATTTGCATCAGCTACTTCTTTTTATTATCATTTATGGATTTTTTTTATTCATTTTTTTAAGATGATAATTGCGGTCTCGATCTTCATGATTATATCTTTTGTGTATTTCTTTATGTCACTAGTGGAAAACGGGGTTTTCATGACCCACATCCCCGACCCTCAATGGCGATTAATTGATTATGGACGGGTCAAGATAGTCTCAAATTTAATAAAAATGCGGAGCACATCTAAGAGCATTAATGCTGGTTGTAGAATAAGATTTTAATTCCCATTTTAGTCTTTAACTCAGGGACCCATTTTGTGACCCATGCATATGGTTATTTCTATGGTGGGACCCACTTTCTATCTCAAGGTTGTACTTATCTCATGGGCAAACCCATTCTCTCCACTAAAAAACACTTTCTTTCTTTTCTTTCCTTTCTTTTTTTCCTCTTCACTCCCAGATCCGTTATCTAAACAAACAGATCCTCATGAAAAACGATTTTTATTCTTCATCTCTCCATTTGCTATATTCGATGTAAAACAATTTTCTTCAACCATTTATTCCCCCTAATTTTCTCTCATTGTTCTTGTAGATTTTGTTGTTGTTTAGGATTTTAAATTTCTTTTGATTTTTTGTAGGGGTTTTATTTAGAAGACCAATTATCATCCTCAGTTGAAATTCTCGAACAGTCTAAGGGGGATTTGTTTTTTTTGGTTTCACCTTCACCAACAGTTGAAGAATTAGCTGATTTACCAGAAAGAAGGTAAAATTACTTGTGACACCCCAACCTAATCACTTGCTTAGCTAATAGGATTACAACCTAATTGAAGCATCAAATCTAGATTATCGATTTTAAGAATCATAATTATATAAAGTGCTAATAACAAAACCCAAACTCTCTGATATTATACAATTGACAAATCTCTCAGGTGATATGAATATATTAATAAATAAAGAATACATAAATATAAAAGATTCACAACATCTCTAACATCGCTAAAAGCTTTAAGCTACCAAAATGGATATCTTCACACGTACCATTTCTTCTGATTACTGAAACTGAAGTGGAAGCGAGTGAGCACATCATCCCAAAGGGGTGCCCAATGGAAATAAATAACTCTCATGTAATCACTAACATGTTCACGGTTCTAAATAATACTAAATAAACAATTAACATGCATAACATGCACTTGCGTAATTTCCCCGGATAAAATATTTTATATGTAATACCGTACATCTCGCACTACTTAATCTTTATTGCACATCTCGCGCTACTCAGACAATATAAAATAAGTAAATAATAATGTACATCTCGCACTACTAAATAATATTGCACATCTCGCGCTACTTGACTTAGCAAGAAGCTGTGGGGAGACACAAACACTTCTCACGAGGAAATCACGGAAACACACATCAAAGTATTCACCCAGCAATCAGCAAACATCGATTTATAACATTCATGAAAGAAAGGTTATTATAATTTCACTTCCTCAGATATTGCGACCTTAGTGACAATACCTATGAAAGACCACCACCGGATGATCTACAAAAGTAATATTAGAAAAAACCAAAAAAATGTTATTTTGACGTCGCCCTTCTAATGAGAAAAACGTTAGTAAAATAACTCCAGACTCTAATAATAGCTGTCATCCTCACAATTGCCCAAGCCTTGATTCCAGTATTACCATACGAGTCTCGAAGGTTTTACAATCAAGCATAAAATGCAACGAATGGATTCTCACAAGAAATTTATAAAAAGTAATATTGGGGAGCCCGACCCCCATATAGCAATAAATAATTGGAATCTAAACCGACTCCTAATCAGCATAAATTAGATATAAATTTGGAGAACCCGACAACGCATATTACACACCATACCCATCTAATTAAGACAGAGATATGCTCACAAAAAGTAAGTGCACATCATGCTCGCAGATAGAAAGAAAACTCAATGATTACAAGAAGGTTACAAAGTTCCCACCTTATTTGACGACAAGCCTCGCCTACCTCAAGATCCTCAATCAACTGCCCCATCCTTTGAATCGATCGTTGTTAAAATAGACTAACTATTAATCACACAAGCACTCCAAGAATTTAGCCAAAAGGCTCATACAAGGTTCATAGCAAGTCCATTTAATGGTTCTAAGCCCATTTATGGTTTTCACCTTTTCATTTTTACATTGACTAAGGGTTTACTAATCCAATTAGGTTGATTCTATAGTCCATTCGATAAGTCTCATGAACATCCACAACTTTGTAGAAAAACCAAAGGCTAATTCGGACCATAAAGGGTCCAAAATCTCAAACTAAGAAAACATGGCATTAAGCCCAAACCCACGACCCGCGAGCTTGATCCAGCTTGGCCCACCAAAACGTCCCAAAACATATGGCCTGGTCCAACTGGTTCAACTAACGGTCACTAACAGTCAAAGTATTCAACTAACAGTCAACGTCCAGCCAAGGTCAAGTCCTGGTCAAATGGTCAAGTCAAGGTACAGTCAAACTCGTCAAGGGAGTCAAAGTCTGAATCGGTCAACTAAGTCAACTCAGGTCAAGACAGGGAGCTTGGTGAGTCAACACGATTAAACTCAGTCAGATTAACTGAGTCAGACACACAGAATCAGTCATACATCTGACTGGATCTGGCCTGAGCCATTGCACAGACCAAAGAACACTAATGCATCATGATGACACTTTATAAGAAAAGTTGCACCAAAATGATGCAATACAACATGCCCAAACAGAGCATAAGCCTTACCAATGTTGCAGTTCTACTTCAGCTCAATAATCTACAATTTACCAACACCTGCAATGCAGGTCACCACCTACAAGAACTCAACCACAGAACAACATCCTTCAACTCTGCTCAATCCTAGTTCAGAAAACAACCCATCTTCTTTGCAGCCATTTCTTGTTACAACAACTAGCACTCAACAGCAACTTACCATCACTCTCGTATCTCTGTATCTTACAAAACCATTATCCATTGCACCTGCACAGTTCATACATACTTCATTCAATAACCACGGCTATCCAATCATCTCATGCAACTTCAACCATTCTAGTTTCTAAGTAATATCATTATCATCTCAACACAACCAACACTTCTCCTCCATCATTCAGTTAAACACCACCATCACAGCATCACCACACTTGACATCTTCTTCAGACCACCTCCACAATCAATGCCAACAACCTTCATTCATCTAACTAGATTCAGCTTCAATAATATCTTCATTTGGATTTACAGCTTCACTGCAATTTCAACTATCCATCTCAACAAGCCTCATACCAGCATCAGTTCACAGTAATTCCTAATTTCATTCAACCTGTAATTCAATCATACTTCCACCCCAACTTCACAACTAGTTCTTGTCTTCAAGAACATCCACATCTACTCATACATCCACAACAAAACAACAACACAACAAATCCAGTCCTTGTTCTTGGTATAATTTTAAACTACAACCCAAAATTCATCTGTAACATCAATTTAATCTAACTCCAAGCATAATCTCTTCCATAATTACACCACCACCATATCATCACCTCAGCTATCTTTACAATCATCTAAATTCCAACTCAGGAACCCTAATTTCTAATTTGGAGAAGAACAGAACAGAAACCCCAATTTCTTGTGAAATCAAAATTAAACCTCATAGAACATTTCAACTTCAGAATTAACCAAAACCCATCTCTAATTATTCAGTTATAGAACTATTTCACATAAATTTAAAAGACAATCGACAAACCCTAATTTCTGAATTCTGATTTACCTTCCATGAATTCGAATTAACCTCTTGTATCAACACCACCACTAATAATCATCAAGGTTCTCGACTAATTCATCAAATTCTCATCTCTAATTTAAAACCCTAACTTCGATTAACAGTAGCAATTCTATCTTCTTCATCTCCCGGTTCAATCAACTTCAGCACCATCACCTTCTCTTTCGATTCAACAAGTTACCAACCTCCTTCAGGATCACCCAACATGAAATCAAACTCAATTTCTCTGAATCGCGTTCGACAGAGAAAAAAGGAGAAAAACATGAGAGAAAGGAGAACAGAAGAAGAAAGGAGAAAAAACGAGAAAAATGAAGAAAAATGATTTCTTCTCGATTCGACTTGGGATAAGGCAGACCAAAAATACTGAGGCACCCAACAACTTGGATATGGGATGCCTTAAAGTCCATCAATGAAATGACCATTTACCCTTCATGATAATCTGATGATTCTTCTTCATCCGGTGTCCGAATGACCCGTTCAAGTAATCCATTTCGCGTAAATTTTCGAGAACTATTCAATGGTACAAGTTTCGTTTCTAAATTATTGTTGGATTAATTTCTAATAATTAAATTCATATTAACTAATCGAGTCATTAGCGGCTAAACCGTCTCTTGACCGGTCTAATAGCGTTGACGAGCTTGCGTATCTCTACATTCTACCTACCTTACAAGAATTTTCGCCCTCGAAAATTAAATCCAACAACCTCTCAATGGAAATACAACTCATACTTACAAACACTCGAAAACTAACTCATTTTAAATGAGTTCGAAACAAAACGAAATGAAATACAAGCCTCTATGTCTTTCTACAACTAAGATTTAAAATTTGTAGCTCTAGGTTCAATTATGCTATTTTACATTATTGATTGTTCGTTTTATGATTATTTCTATCCTGTTACTTGTAATTTTAATTTAAATGGTTTGATTTTGATTGATTTTGGGGTTTTTTCACGAAATTGTTATTTAACGATTTGTTTTGATTTTTGTAGGAAAGTACAAGTGTCCTGAACAATTATGCTATGCACCAGTTCACTATGATGTGATAAACAAAAGGGTTCATATAGCTTGAAACTTTACTGATTATGTTTAAGAGATCTGAGGTTTGGTTTCTTGATTTTCTTCTCATTTTATTTTAGGGGTTATACTTATGATGCGTTAAAGGCTTATGAGCCTCAGATGGTGGAGTTGCTTGTGGATTCTGTGAGAAACCCTGTGTTCCTTGATTGGGATGTTAAGGAACATGTAACGTTTTTGTTATGGTGGTATCTTGTGGACTGATTCAATGATGTTATGAGATTTTTGTGATTGATGTTTATGGAAGTTTTGTTTCTGTTACTGCAGCTCGGGAAGGTGAAACAAGACATTCAACAACTTAAAGATAATCCTCAGCGGTTACTTTTGGAAGCGCTTCATTCTACTGGATACACTGGTGCACTGGCGAATCCTCTTTTGGCTCCTGAAGATGCAGTAGATAGATTAAATGGAGATCTCTTGGAGAAATTTGTTGATGTAAGATCAAGATCCATAACATTATGTCTTTTGTTACTGTATCATTTTTAAAAGACAGCAGCGCCATTCTAAAGACATTCTAATTGAAACACATACAAGCAAAGCTTATATCATTTTTAACCTTACAATATGAAGCTAAAATGTGTTTATATTGGAGGAGAGTTTTGTTGTCAAGCTGAAACACCGGTGTGTAAATTGGTATATCTTATTCATTTGGGCTCCATAGCAACCAATTTATCAGTGATCCTTACCTTTTCTAATATATTTTCCTCCCTGTTTTGATTGCAGACCACAGATATAACTTTTGCTTTTGAAATTCCCGGTGGCTGGCAGACATAAAAGGAGTGTATGCAATTGGCTGTCCTTCAGGTCCTGAATTTTAATCTTGTCAATCCAGACTGCAATTTGCACCCTTTGATTTTTTTTAATATTTTTGACACCCATTTTTGAAGCATTCCGTGGGTGCGAGATAAGTCAGGTTATCCAAAGTGCACTTAGAATTGTGTTATTTATTTTTCTTTCTTCATTGTTGCTATTATTCTTTGGATGTTCCTCTATCCCTTTCTTTATCTTCCCAATGTCAAGATAAAACTAACATGTCATCCTCTTGCAGTTTCTCATGGGAGGTGGTGATTCTGCATTAAGTTGTTTGCTATTATTGAGTTGGTGCTCGTCCAAACAAATTCGTATTATGTGTGTCTGATAATGAACCCTTTTGTGAAGTTTGTGAAGTTCGGTTTTGTAAGTGATAAGTGATAAAGTTCTCGAAACTGCAAGTGGAAAGACTAATAATTGAGGTACTTGGTTCGGGTTTGCCAATATCTGATATGGTGATAAGGAAGTGCTGAGAACCGTGCTTCACCTCTCAATTTTATCACCCTTTTTTGATTATGAATTTGTGTATTCGTGAATCTAATAACTGGTTATTGTGATTTGCAGGTAAGGTTCTCACAGATCTTTTGTTCGTGCTGGAAAAGTGAGGAGAAACTCCAAAGGTAGCTATATAAGACAGGGATATTGTTGCTCTCTCTGGTGGCTACACCTTGGTAAGCTGTTTTCACATTCAGTTTTCTTATCTTTTTTACCGTGGACTTTAAATTGTCTGATTGATATTGCTTAGTGGTGAATATAACCAAGAGTCTTTCTTTCGCTTTTTTCTGGTTGCATCACAACGCCATGATATTTGAATCTTGTAATATCTTCGTACATTTAGGGTTTGTACTTACTGGGTGTTGTTCAAATTTCTCAGGGAAGGTGCCACAAAGAACCCTATGGATTTGGGGGGCCCTGGACAACCAACCCCTAGTATTCGATAACTCTTACTTCAAGTAAGACTATTCTACACACTTCAAATTTTGTCTGTGTTTTAATAAATACTTGTGTTATATGTTAACTTGTTAATATATAAGGTAGTAAGATATATTGGTTACTGATACTAATGATGTTTTGTACAATTTTTATTTGACTTCTCTGTAGAGAGCTTCTAAATGGGGAGAAGGAAGGCTTAATCCAACTCCGAACTGATAAGACACTCTGACTTATCCCGTTCTCCGTCCCCTTGTTGACAAATATATGCAGAGGTTTGTATTATGTCATAATCCACTAGATTCATCACCATATTTCTTAAAAATAATTATGGATAATGGATTTATAAATCCATAATTTAGAAGATTCCACACAAAATTCATTGATATTTTGATGTTTAGGATGAGGAATCCATCTTTGCTGACTACAATTATGCTCACATGAAGCTATCTGGATTGGGATAAGTTTATAGAATTATTAATTTTTAAAATGACTGAAACCCAGTTTTTTCTCATTTAGTTTTGCTGTGGCATTTGGATTTCTTTTTCACCATATTTATTTTTCTTTAATACTGCTGCACTTTTAAAGTAAGCACAAGTTACTTCCCATTTTTGTCTACTTATCAGAACCTTGCACCTGAATTATGTAGTTAGCATCAAGGAGCATACAAGGAGAGCTGCAATACAAGGAGAATACAATGAGAACTGCAAACGAGTTCTTATTACATGATAGGTTAGTGAACTATGTCTATAAAAGAATTGAGATCTTCTTTGAATATCATATTACAAGTTGTCTTGTATGTATATAACCATCTTATGAATTTCCACCTATGAATTGTGAAGTCACATGTCCAATTGCTCTGTCATACATAACCATCCTGTAGATTACATTAGGTATTTTTGATTTCGGCAGGTTACATCCTGCTGTAGTTGTCTTAACAATAGTTACTTGAGGTTTCTAGTGTAATTATGAATTCAGGCACAAAGGAGTAATATTTAAAAAAACATTTCAGTTAAATTATGTTGATATTAGCCAAGTCCAGTATGCAATTTTAATACTCTGATATGTATGTTTATATGCTGATATCATATCCATGAGACATATGATATTGGTTTTAAGTGCTTGATTATTTGGACTCTGGAATATAACCATGACACTGAAGTTGATACCGCAACATCTCTACAACGCACACCCCTGTTAAACACTCTCCAGAGCTTGAAAATTATGTATACCTGCTTGTTCTGATATTCCTGATTGATCAGAAGAAATACGCTGAGGTGATACTGACAGTGAAAAAGTGGGGGTCTAACAACCACACCCAATATTTCGTTTGGCAATCTGAATAGACAAACTCCAATATACTTTCAAGAGAATCAACTAGACAGTTAGACCCAATCTAGAGAAAAGTATATCAAAGAGTTTATATCTCTATCTCTTAATTCAATCTGCAATCAGCAAATAGGAATTTGCGAGCCCGATTGAATATAAAATAAATAACTTGAACGGTACCAAAGACAATGTTCAAGGATCAATCAATTTCAATCAACAACCAAAGGTTGGATTTCCCAATTGATCGATTCAACGCACAACCTGTGATATTTCAATTATATAACAAAATATAATGCGGAAAAGAAATAACACAGACACCAGAAGTTTTGTTAACGAGGAAATTGCAAATGCAGAAAACCCCCGGGACCTAGTCCAGATTTGAACACCATACTGTATTAAGCCACTACAGACACTAGCCTACTACCATTGAACTTCAGACTGGACTATAGTTGAACCCTAATCAATCTCACACTGATTCAAGGTACAGTTGCACTCCTTGCGTCTCTGATCCCAGCAGGATACTACGCACTTGATTCCCTTAGATGATCTCACCCACAACCAAGAGTTGCTACGACCAAAAGTCGAAGACTTGATAAACAAATCTGTCTCACACAAAAAAGTCTATAGGAATAGATAAATCTGTCTCCCACAGAAATACCTACGAGTTTTGTTCCGTCTTTTGGTAAATCAAGGTGAACATGAACCAATTGATATACCAGACTTATATTCCTGAAGAACAACCTTGAAATATCAATCACTTCACAATAATATTAATCATATGGTAGCGAAACAAGATATTGTGGAATCACAAACGATGAGACGAAGATGTTTGTGACTATTTTTTATCTTGCCCATCGGAGATTAAATCTCGAGCAAATCTTATAGAAGATAGTACTCAAACACGATAGAAACAGCAAGATCAGATCACGCAACTACAGAGAAAATAGTTGGGTCTGGCTTCACAATCCCAATGAAGTCTTTAAGTTGTTAACCTACAGTGTTTTGTGAAAACCTAAGGTTAAAGGAGAATCGACTCTAGATTATACAACTAGTATCACACAGGAGGTGTGGGGATTAGATTTCCCAGTTGCTAGAGTTCTCCTTTATATAGTTTTCAAATCAGGGTTTGCAATCTAAGTTACCTTGGTAACAAAGCATTCAATATTCACGGTTAGATGAAAACCTGATTAGATTCAAGCTAATATCTTTCAACCGTTAGATCGAACTTAGCTCGTTATACACAAATGAAATGTACCCTCATTTAGGTTTAGTAACCGTACCTAAACGTGTACACCATGTTGGCTCAACCGTAGTTAACCGAGGTTAGCTATATGAACACTCTCATATCAACCTTATTCATCTTAACCATAACTAGTTCAAATGACCCAAATGAAACTAGTTAAAGAGTTGTTCAATTGCTATATTCTCATAGAGGTATACAAGAACAAAATTGAAGCAAAATCGGTTTGATTCACTCGAATCAATTCATGAACATTATAGCCACGGTTTGCAAAGAATGCATTCCTTAATATATAAATGTATTAGTTCATGAGCCAACCGATTTTAGAACTTTAACCACTCAAGTATGCAAACGGGTACGCATACTTAAGTAGCCCGTCTGAGTTTAGGTTCGCCAGTATGCAAACGGGTACGCATACTTGGTACACTTCCAAAACCTAGCATAAATTCCTGGACCTATACCTTATGCAAGTATGCGTACTGGTATGTGTACTTGGTACACGGAATTTCACAACTACAAGTACGCATACGGGTATGCATACTTTAGTTCCGGTCATGGATCACATACATGCAAGAATGCACACTATGTTTATAATCCAATGATGGTTAAGTATTCTAAACTCTTATTTCAATCATTGAAACTTTCTTAGAGGATGACAATAGCCGTTATCACACACTATTAGCATCAAAGAAATTTTCAAGTTATTGAAATAATCATAACGAAACATTCCAAGTCTACACCAAATGATTGTATCACACAAACCATGTAAGATGTTACTCGGCGATTTTCACATGATCATCTTTTGACTTTCGTCAAGAATATAAGATGAACTTGGTTGAAGCAAAAGCTTCCCAACACATATTCCGAGAAATATTTAAGCGAGTTAAACTCAGCTCGAAATCTCAAATGTGTATAATCGACAACTATATAGTAATACGACTTTTGTCTCAATATACACTACACCAAAAATGGAGTTTTGCAACGGCTCCCGATGTTGCGACAGGGGGCGACGCAAATTTTCACAACGGAAATGTAGCTGGTTCGAATTTCGATTCGTAACTGTTTTCGCAACAGTTTATAGCTGTTGCGAATCAAAAATTTAGCAACAGCTTAACAGCAGTTGCGAAATTTTTACTATTAGTTGCGAATACTTGACTAAGTCAACGGAGACCGACCCAAAAAAGTCGCGGTAAAAATTTACAACAGTTTTAGCTGTTGCTAAATATTTGCAACAACAAAAAAAAGAAAGTCAAGTCTTTCTTGACCTGGTAAAAAATCCCCCATATTCTATTTTATTTTGCAACTACCCCATAACCTCTGATTCAGTTAATCAATCATATATACACAACAAAGTAATATTACAAGAATAATGAGACAACAAAAATTGTCATTTGGATAATGGCCATACACTCAATATTATACCAACAGATTGTTACATAATGTTTCAAACAATAAGGAAGTCTAACATTTTACGTCTTCAATAGAAAAATAAAGCTGAAAGACAAATACATGAAGTACCTGCCCATCCATCAACGACCACACATCTGCAAGCATGATCCTACTGAACCCCAGTTGTTGTTGTTAGTGGTGGAAATCATCAATAAGCATAAGGTTGTCCATAACCAGCAACCCAAATGAGTGGTGTACCAGCATCACTCTGTGAATGGACGCGACCACTTTGGAGAGAAGAGGTTTAAAATGAATGCTTCTGTTTCTTTGTTCCAGCTCTCAGTCCTTGCCATATCAAGCTGTAACACTTCATCAACCTCCTGTTTCATTGAGAGCCAATAAAAAAATGTCATGTAAATGTTGAGTGTAATACACTTACACAAACTAATAACTAAGACTGTAAAAGTAAATGTTAAATCATACTAACCTTAAATACGCTAGCAGTTTTATCGAAATAAAAGTAGAACAAGAGAAAGCATAAAACATAGAAACAAACATGATACTGAAAGGGGAAAACAAAGAGAGCGCAAAATTTGAATTATGTTAAACATGTACCCTGCCACAAGAATTCAATGAATTATCTGCTTCTTCCTTTGTTGCAAACAGAATTTAAGAATCTAGTGGACTTTCATTCAGCGGCTATACTGAAGCCTGCCAAAATAAACAAAAGCAAAGTAAGTGATCAAGCTTTAAGAGATACCGACAAAAGAGGCCACAGATGAACATGTTGATTTGAACAAGTTTTAAACAGAGTATGAATATATATCAAGTGCTGGAAAAGGAATGAGGAGGTGGATAGGACAAGGAAAAACATACCTTGACTAGCAAAATCCTTGTGCTAGTACTTCATTTTCAAAGTTGTTCATACTTCGCCTGCAACTCAGCTTCTACCATCAAAATAAAGATTTATAGAAACAATAATACAAAGAGAGTTGGAGCTAATGTATCAACCTTGGTTGTAAGCGGCAGTACCTCCATAAATGTAATAATCTTGCAGAACCAGCATAAAAAGAGAGTTGAAACAATTCAGATGACAAAGGAAATGCAAGTGTTAGTACTCAAGTAAGCAAAACATAAAGATGTCAAACAATGTAACATTCAAAGTGAATGCCAAGACAACATAAAAGCAAATTGATTAAAGAGGGAAAAGAAATTCAGAAATGCATGTGCAAGCAAAGGGAGAAAATGATAGGAGAAACATTAAGTGGAGAACCATCAGTATCCCGGTGAAGCAAACATGCAAGGTCAAAGTGAAATTCACCGATGTGATACTCATTGACCCTTTCATTTACATACAAGGAAAAAAGAAAATGAGAAAAGAAGAGAAAACTCACATCTCCCTAACATTTTGATACTTCAGCTATTTCAGCTTTGCCGCTTGAGAATTTGAATCAGCCCAAAGAACCCATAATCTCCTGCCGACAAGATCAGCATCCCAAGGCCGACGCATTAGTAAGCCATGTATAGAATATACAGGAATCAATTAAGGACATCCACACACTGGATTTTGTCTCATGTAGAACTAATCGGGATACATGAAATTAGTTAAATATTTGTACTTGGGTCCACAATAAATTGGCCACTGATGTCATGTGTAACATTAGGTTAAAAATTCAAAGTAAAGATCTGTACCTTACTTGATTGCAGACAGATCACAAGGAAGAAGAATTGCAGATGGAGAGAGTGGAAACATCTCGAGGGGTAAGCTTATGAGGGGCAGGAAGAGGAGCTGCATCTTCTTTCTTCGAAGTGTCAACTGTCAGCTAATGAAATATTCGAGTTGTTAACTAAAAAGTGTCAATGACTGACAATGTATAAGATTGTTAATTACAACAGCAGTAGTATGCTACACCCAAGATAAGATATGGGTACTCAAAAAGAAAGGCATACTAAGCAGGTGTTTTCTTGCTCTTCATGATACAACCAACATACATCAAAG
>JAJJMB010010889.1:211014-292721 GCA_023531105.1 Papaver atlanticum | reverse complement strand
AAAAAAAAAAAAAAAAAAAAAAGACCAGACCAATAGACCAATCGGAATAAATTTTAACACTTGGATAGCAATATGTGTGTGTTCTCCCTGTCTCCGTCGCCTAAACAAGCGTGGAATGCAGGATCCACGGGAATTACCATGTAATCTGCTGACAAGAAAGCATGCGCTTGGATCAACAAGATCTAATCATGTTGTTAGTTCTAAATAAATAAATAATAAATGTGTGTTCAATAAATCGACCACTGGTTCCCTTGTATATGCCAGACGAGTTGATCTAGAATTAGGATTATTGACCACTGGTCCCCTTGTATATGCCAGTTGTGTTGATATTAGTCAGACCGGTATCTCAGTTCATTAGGATAGGTTCATCTTGGCAGAGGCCTTCAGACAGATATGAGAAAACACCGTTCACCTAGTCAACATCAAAACCATCTATGTTTTTCTATATCCATCTCTTAATCTTTCCATGTGATTTGTTGACTCCGGATATTGATGTCCATAGTGAAACTATCTGAGTAGAGCTCTGTCACTTATATACGAATTTTAGTGCAAACTCGTGTACAACAATTGGAATTTCGCATCAGGGTACTTCCTCCCGTAATCAATAAGTATGCCAACCAACGAGGTTCTTTAGTGCCATTTCAAGGTTCTGCGTAGATAGCTAGGGTCTGGAGTAAAGGTTTTGTGGGTACACCTCTGGTAAACCCTCCCGAGACTATAACTCGGCCATTAGGGCCACCTAGGGGTTCAAAGGCTTGTTGCACATGCTAAGTGCAATCGACGATGCCTGCGACAGTGAGTTAGGATTTTATTTTGTAGATTAAATTTGCTCGGGATTAGCAAATAATAAGTTAAGGGGTATTTGATAGACGCATTTATGTGTCTATTTTCATCTCTATTGTAAATATTGTTAGTACCCATTTTTGTACTTATTATGGTGTTTTATGTGTTTGTAGGTATTTTTGGGCAATAAACATTTTTGGAAAAAAATCGGCTCGAAAAGGTTTCTAAAGGCACCCAAGGGACATTTGTTATTCAGACTCTCAGTTTGGATAAGGGGCACCTCAGTTGGGCACCTACTATTTGCACCCCCGATCTTGTTAGGGGGACACCCTTCTTCATCGTTTGAAAAAAAATTTGGCGGGAAAATTTTCATTTTTCTGCGGAATTTTCTGGTTGATTTTTGGAGTAGTTTCAGTGAGATTCAATCACTGATTTTGATTGGGAAAGACGTGATATGCCCAAACAATGGTGGTATGTGTGTTTTAATGCATTCAGTTGGGCAAAATTTTCGTCGGGAAGGAAATATGCAACCTTGGAGTTTATCGTGCTTGAACGTGTTTTGATTGAGTTGTGATGGAGTTTGGTTGCTGCAGAAGTGTGGAGGAGTCAAACAAGGAAGTTCTAGAGCGTGTATACGTCGAAAAGATGCGTAAGAACATAAAACATAAAAGAAAATATTCATGAGTTAATGGTTGGATATCGAGAAGATTTTTGAGTTATTACGAATTTATTCTTGATCCTGTGACTATATAAAGGCTTTAGGAGACTCATAGAAGGGAGAGAGAGTTTAGGGAGAGAGTTTAGGGAGAGAATAGGGAGACGTTTAGAGCATAAAAAATCGAGAAAAAAAAGTTACAGGAAAAACAATTTTTCTGCTGGTGAAGAAGGTACGAAGAACATAAGTAATAAGTCAACTATTTCACTGACAAAGAATCTTTTGCTTCATGGGAGAAGTAAGCACATTGATATCAAGGCTGATATTTTCACCAAGTCTTTGAAGTCCAATACTTTCATTTACTTGCGTGGAAAACTTGGGATGATCAGTAAAGAGTATCTTGGTTTAAGAGAGGATGTTGAAGGTTAAACCAAGATACTATGTGAAGCAAACAGAAGCAAACATAAGAAGTTTATTTGCTTGGGAATGTCCAGCAGTTTAATAAAGGAAACTTACTGGTAAGAAAGTCCAGCCGACAAACGGCTGGGTAATTGGCTTAAAAAGTTCAGTTGTTTTATAAAACAAACGGCTGGGTAACTTAATTTTTAAGAGTTTGAGTTTCTAGAAGTGTATTTGTTTTAGAGTTTGATTTGTTAGGAAAGTTATTTGCTTGAGAGTCAAGTTTGTTAAACATATATATAGGATGTTGAGCCATGGTTTTAAGCACATCAATAAGAAGAAAATAGTTTGAGTATTCGTGAGTTTCTTAAGTCTTTGATATCAGATTTTCTACATGAACTATATATGAATTCGAGCATCGGGACTAGTAGTTCTGAATGAACAAAACCAATGTGCAAATTAACATTATCTTCCCCAAAATGGATAAAGAAAATGGGTCAATTGCCCAGAGATTTAACATTTCTAGTTTTAGTGGGCGAGTAAGTTATTGGGATGGGTGAAATGGACAAGAAGGAATTCAACATGAAACTGAATATTATACCCCTTATCTATTCCTATAACAATTCATACATTTCATCTTCTTTTTCTCCCATCGACACAACATCCCCTCTTCTCCACCATGAATAACATTATCTCCACCATAAACACCAACAGACAAAGCGTTATTTTCTCATTATGATTCTCCACCACCAGAAACACGGGCACTGTCATCATCGACACTATCACCAGCGATAACAGTCACTTGTTCCACTATCTTTCTCCACTACCATAATCGACGGCAACACCACCATCAAAAACATGCAAATCTTTCATTGTCTTTTTCCACCACCACAAAAACCAACAACACCATTGTCGATAACACCACCAACATTTACAGCCATATTTTTTCCCCTTTAATGCCCTAATTAAATTAATATTTTTGTAATTCATTCAAAATAAAAAGAATTTGGGTTTTGTCTTTCATCAATTTCGCAAGATGAGTAAGTTTTTTTAACCTAATTTTTTTGCTTCTAATTAAACCTTATTTTTTCATTTAATGAAACCCTAAGTTTATTTTTGATCCATTTGCATATACTAATTTACAGTTTCTCGATTTTTTTTAGGTCTTGTTATAGAGTTTGATGCAATTAAGAACATAGTTGTTTACATTTTGCTGAATTGTTTTCATCTTTCTGTGCGCCGAAGGATTTTCTAGTTTTATCATGTTTTGCCACTAGATGAAACTGATTTCATCTTGTATTGCTACTTGATAAAACTGGTCTCATCGTGCGTTGCCAATGGATGAAACATGGTTTTATATTGTGTTTCCATTATATCAAACCATGCATGTTAAGAGAAATTTTTCCAAACAATCATGGAATCCTGGTTAGTTCATTTCTTTCCTTTTTCGATCCGTAGTAAAGCAAGTCTAGTCGTCTCCTTCATAACCCTCTTTGTGAAAAAGCTTGATAGGAAATGGATGGAATAGTCTATATAGCTAATGGGGTTGATTTGACTACAACTGAAATGAGTCTAAACTCTACTTTTATACCCAATTGCAAACTTTCACTGCAAGTAAATTTCAGCTGCATACACGTCTCATGCATCATTCATATGTTTTTTAGTTGGTTTTCTTTTTTTAGTATAACTTTTCTGTCATGTCTATTGTTTCTTATGTTTTCATGTATTTGCGCACCATAGTTGGATGTTTTATTGTGTCATATCAGTAGTTTCATTCAAAGCATGGCCATTAGTTTATCTCTATTATTATCCATCTTTTACTATAGCTGGATGATACTAATTGTATATCGTGTTGCCAAGGGATGAAATACGTACAGTTTCATCCTGTGTTTTGACTACATGAAATCCTTGTACATCATGTGCTATTACTTAATGAAACTAGTTTCGTCATATGTCTCCACTAGATGATCCTAGTTTTAAAATGATCATTATGAATGAAATATGATTTAATTATTGAAGAAAGAAAAATATGAATGGAATATAATTACATGACGAGCCTGTTGGTGATTGTTGCAGGACGAAACTAGTTTCATTCAGTTTTATACTGTGATGTGTACATGGATTATCCTTGTGAAAAAGCGGGGGTCTAAAAATCTTACCCAATATTTCTCTTAGCAATCTGTATGGACTAACTCCAATATAATTTTAAGAGAATCAACTAGACAGTCAGACTCAATCTTAATAAAAAGTATATCAAAGAGTTATATCTCAATTTCTCGATTCAATCCTTACTCAAACAAATAGAAATCTGCGAGCCTGATTGAATACAAGAGAAATAACTTGAACGGTACCAAAGACCAATGTCCAAGGATCAATCAATTTAAATCAACAACCAAAGGTTGGGTTTACCAATTGATCGATTCAACGCACAACGTGTGATATTTCAATTATATAACAAAATATAATGCGGAAAAGAAATAACACAGACACAACAAGTTTTGTTAACGAGGAAACCGCAAATGCAGAAAACCCCCGGGACCTAGTCCAGATTGAACACACACTGTATTAAGCCGCTACAGACACTATCCTACTACAAACTAACTTCGGTCTGGACTGTAGTTGAACCCCAATCAATCTCACACTGATCAAAGATACAGTTGCGCTCCTTACATCTCTGATCCCAGCAGGATACTACGCACTTGATTCCCTTAGTTGATCTCACCCACAACTAAGAGTTGCTACCACCCAAAGTTGAAGACTTTAATAAACAAATCTGTCTCACACAGAAAAGTGTACAGGAATAAATAAATCTGTCTCCCAAAGAAATACTTACGAGTTATGTTCCGTCTTTTGATAAATCAAGGTGAACAGGAACCAATTGATATACCAGACTTATATTCCCGAAGAACAACCTAGAAATATCAATCGCCTCACAATAATCCAAATCAACTAGCGAAACAAGATATTATGGAATCACAAACGATGGGACGAAGGTTTTTGTGAATACTTTTCTATCTTGCCTATCGGAGATATAAATCTCAAGCTAATCTTATGATTGCACTCAATCAAGATAGAAACAGCAAGATCAGATTACACAACTACAGAGAAAATAGTTGGGTCTTGCTTCACAATCCCAATGAAGTATTTAAGTCGTTAACCTACAGGGTCTCAAGAGAATCCTAAGGTTAAAGAAGAATCGACTTTAGCTTATACAACTATTATCATACATGAGGTGTGGGGATTAGGTTTCCCAGCTGCTAGAGTTCTCCTTTATATAGTCTCCAAATCAGGGTTTGCAATCTAAGTTACCTCGGTAACAGAGCATTCAATATTCACCGTTAGATGAAAACCTGATTAGATTCAAGCTAATATCTTTCAACCGTTAGATCGAACTTAGCTTGTTATACACAAATGAAAAGTGACTTCATTTAGGTTTGAGTAACCGTACCTAAACGTGTACACCTAGTTGGTTCAACAATAGTTAACCAATGGTTAGCCATATGAGCACTTTCATATCAACCTTATTCATCTTCACCATAACTAGTTCAAATGACTCAAATGAACTAGTTAGAGAGTTGTTCAATTGCTTAGATCTCATAGAAGTATACAAGACACAATCGAAGCAAAATCGTTTTTGATTCACTCGAATTGATTCATGAACATTATACCCACGGTTTGCAAAGATTGCATTCCTTAGTATATATAAATGTTTTAGTTCATGAACAAACAGATTTTAGAAAGTAACCTACCTAAGTATGCGAACGGGTACGCGTACTTAAGTAACCGGATTGAGTTTTTTTTATAATTCCAAACTCTAGCAGAAATTCACCGACGTGAACTTTCCGCCAGTACGCGTACGGGTACGCATACTGTCCCGGATTTCCAACAACCACCAGAAAGCGTACGGGTACGCATACTTTGGGTTCCCGGTTTTGGACTTTTACACAAATGTGAAAAACATACTATGCTTATATCCAAAGATGGTTACATGTTCTAAAATCTCGTTTCAATCATTGAAACATTCTTAGAAGATGTTATATAGTTGTTATTCACAAACTATTTTTCATCAAAGCGATTTTCAAGATATTGAAATAACCAACATGAATTTCGTCACGAGTAAAGATTAACTTGGCCAAACGAAAGCTTACCAACACATATTTCGAGAAATAGATAAGCGAGATAAACTCAGCTCAAAATAGCAAATGTGTATAATCGAAGTCTATATAACAATACAACTTTTGTCTCAAGATAGGAGATAGAGTAGATAGACTTTTGTGGGATAGATAAGTTCAAGTCTCCACATACCTTTTTTTCGATAATGTTCCACCAGTTCCTTGAGTTGTTCTTCGTCTTTGCATGATGAACGTCGTGGAGTCTAGAGCTCAACTACACTTATTAGCCTAGTCCAAGACTTAGCTATAAGTAGACTAGAAATCAAGACTTATAGTTTTGGCCACTAAACTTGACAAACAAGCTTGAGATAGCAACACTTGTGAGTTCGACCAAGCAGTGCTCTAACAATCTCCCCCTTTGTCAATTTTAGTGACAAAACTATCAATACAAATGGAATACAAAATAAATAAACTTTGCAGCTTCTCATCCACCTGCTTGATCTCCTTGGTTCTTCAACATCACAAGAAATCTTCGTCACTTCCAAGTACTCCAATGATTCCAAAGATATTCAATTCAACATCATCGTCGTTGAAGATCCGAAACCATAACAATGAGAAAACAATAGCTCTCAATCATTGTTACACGGTGTCATAGTATTATTACACAACATCAAAGTTCAATTGTATCACAACTTTGACAACAATACTATGGTGATACTTATCACTCCCCCTTAGTCAATACTTCATCTCACATGAAAACCACTCCCCCTTACATAATGATCCGAAAACCATATGTATTTGTAGTGTGAACTACACATTAATTCTCCCCCTTTTTGTCAATAAAATTGGCAAAGGTACGAAAACTAGTGGGATCCTAATGAAATTTACATAGAGACACTTCATGACTAAAAGAAAGCACATATATACTTTTTAGATGCAATCATATATCCGAAACTAAATGCATTCATCAAGGAGTTTATAAAGATACAAGACAACCCCTATAATATTCCACAGCCGCACTCCCCACAAAGATTTGGCAATTAAGCACAAGTTCAATTAAGAACTCTCCCCCATAAAATGTCATTCCCGAAAGAACAACAATAGCTACCTTACTTTCACAAGAAAATAAGGATTTTCAAAGAACACTAGGATACTTAACAGAAACACCTCTACTAGATACAAATGCAAAATTGAATCAACACTACTCTAAGAATTCCAAACTCAATTTCCCAACAGATCGGGATAAGTGCATGGGCAAGAGTTATGGAAGACTAATAAACTAAAATAGCACCAGTAGACTGTCATAAGTGTTGAAATGTAGTAGTGTCTAATGGTTTGGTGCGAATATCAGCCAATTGTTGTTCGGAAGGCACAAATTCCATATTAATGATACTATTTTCATATAGATCTCGAATAAAATGATACCTTATGTCAATGTGCTTAGTTCTTGAGTGCTCAACAGGATTTTCAGTTATACGAATCGCACTTGAGTTATCACAAAAGATCTTCATTATTCCAGAGTCAATTCCATAATATGTAAGCATTTGTTTCATCCATAGAAGCTGAGTACAACATGAGCCTGCAGCAATATATTCTGCTTCACATGTTGAGAGGGATTGTGAATTTTGTTTCTTGTTATGCCAAGCTACAAGATTCAATCCTACATAGTAGAAACCCCTGATGTACTCTTTCTGTCTTCCACACATCCTGCCCAATCAGCATCTGAATAGGCAGTAAGATCAATGTTAGTATCAAACGTGTTGGAAACACCATAACCGGCAGTGTGATTAATGTAGTGTATGATCCTTTTTGCAGCTGCAAGTTGAGATTCCTTTGGATTCGCCTGAAACCTAGCACGGCAACCAACACTAAAAGCAATATCAGGTCTCGTGACTGTGAGATATAAAAGACTTCCAATGATAGATCGATAAAGTTTTTGATCCACATTTACACCTTTCTCATCTCGATGTAGTTTACCAGTGGTAGGCATATGATTTAGTTTTGGAGTTGACTTATCAAGGACGAATCTTGAAACAAGATTTTTCACGTATTTCTCTTGAGATAAGTAAATTCCATCCTTGTGTTGTTGAATTTGTAAACCCAAAACTAATTTTAATTCTCCAACATTGCTCATTTCAAACTCCTTACCAAGAGAGACTTGAAAGTCTTTTGCAAGTTTCTCAGAAATTGAACCATAGATGATATCATCCACATAGACTTGAGCAATGACAACATATTTCCCACTCCATTTGGTAAACAAGGTTTTATCAGCTCCGCCTCTCGAAAAACCTTTCCTAAGAAAAAAAAAGTGGTTAGTTTTTCGAACCAGGCACGAGGTGCTTGTTTTAACCCATATAATGTCTTTTTAAGTTTAAGGACATGATCTGGGAAATTAGGATTTTCAAAACCCTTAGGTTGAGCGACATAGACCTCTTCCTTTAAATTTCCGTTTAGGAACGCGGATTTTATGTCCATTTGAAACAGCTTAACCTTAAGAAAACAATCCTGAACTAATAACAACCTAATGGACTCAAGGCGTGCCACAGGAGCAAAGGTTTCATAAAAGTCGATACCCCCAATCTGTGAATATCCTTGAGCGGCAAGTCTGGCTTTGTTTTTTATAATTGTACCAAATTCATCAGACTTATTCTTGAATATCCATTTGGTACCAACAATATTGATATTGGAGGGACAAGGTACAAGTTCCCATACGTCTTGTCTTTGAAATTGATTTAACTCTTAATGCATTGCATTCACCCCAAGGGGATTGCTAAGAGTTTCGTCAATATTTATCGGTTCTACTTATGAAAGATAACAACCAAAATTCCAAATATTTTTAAGTTGTCCTCTTGTCTTAGCAGTAGAATCTCTTCCTCCAATAATACTGTTGGGATCATGATTTCTTTGAACCCAGAGGTGCTGAGGAGGGACACGTTCTTGTTCAACAGGAGCAGCCTGATCAGTGCTCTTCTCCCCGTCACTAGAAATATCAGGATCAACAATAGTTAGGACGACTTTAACTGATTCTGGGATTTCTTTGACTTTCTCAATTGTCTCAGTTGGAGGCAATTCAGCAGGAGTATTATCATGATGAAAATTACTAATATCATCAATGATAACATTAGCAGATTCCATCATGACTTGGGTTCTGAGATTAAAAACTCAAAAACCACGACTATCAGAAGCATAGCTAAGAAAGATGCCTTCATCACTTTTAGTATCAAATTTCCCTCTCTGTTCTCGAACTTTTAGAATTTAGCACTTACTTCCGAACACTCTGAGATAGTGTAAGTTTGGTTTTCTACCATACCACAACTCATAATTAGTGTTTAGGGTTTTAGACCGTAGGTAGACACGGTTGATCAAATAACATGCCGTGAAGACAACTTCTCCCCAAAACCTTAAAGGTAAGTTTTTGTTATGAAGCATTACCCTGGTCATTTCCTGAATGTTCCTATTCTTTCTTTCTGCAACTCCATTAGCTTGAGGAGTAATGGGTGGTGAGTATTGTTGAATAATCCCCAGTTCATCATAAAATTCAAACACCTTAGTGTCCTTGAATTCAGTTCCACGGTCTCTTCTAATTTTATTTAGTTTGCGACCTTGTTCGTTCTGGATTCTATTAAAAATAATCTTGAATTCATCAAGGGTTTCATTCTTATGAGATAGAAATGCTACCCAAGTGAATCTGGTGTAATCATCCACCATAACTAAAGCGTACTTCTTACCCGCAACCGTGGCTTGTTGAATAGGTCCTAAGAGATCCATATGAATTAAATCAAGTGGAGATTTAGTGAGAATATCTCAAGATGATTTATGGTGAACTTTCGTTTTTTTACCCTTTTGACAGGCACCACATACACCATCAATCTTTGCATTGATTTTGGGAACGCCTCTAATAAGTTTTTTATTAATGATCTTAGTTAGAAGACGATAATTGATGTGACCAAAACGCTCATGCCAAAGATGTGTAGATTCCACCTTAGTCAAATTGCAACAGTTAAAGAACTGAGTATCCAGAAGATAACAGTTGTTTTTACCACGAGTTCCTTGAAAAATTACTTTCCAAGCTTTGTCTACAATGTCACATCCATTCGCATTGAAGACAACTCTATGGCCTTTGTCACAAAGTTGACTAATAGAAAGAAGGTTTGCAGTCATACCTTTGACGTATACTACATCATGGATTTAAGGAACACCGGGAAGTTTGATCGTCCTCTTCTTGCTTATGTAGCAGCAACTCCCATCTCCAAATGTTACCGGACCTATTTCATAGTCGCTTGAAGTTACGAACCATGATAGATCACCAGTCATATGTCGGCTACATCCACTGTCAAGAAACCATTGAAAGGGCGATGTTGATTTTAAAGCAAAAGCTCCCATACTAACACTACTATCCTTTTTAGGATTTCTTGTTAGTTTTGTACATCCTTTTAGAGAAGTAAACAATTGTTCAGCTTTTTTATGAAGATTACTTGCAACTTTTAAACTTTTCCGGAAGGACATACATGTATGTTGAAAGTGATTGTAAGAGTCACAGAACATACATGGACCAACATCTTTAATCTTATTTGAGTAGTTCTCAGTCCCATCAGGTTTCACAAAGCCAAAACCTCATTTATCACTTGACTTGCGAAAATTCTTCAGAGAAGAATTAAAGGAGTTATTCAAATCCATTGAAGGAATTTTTACAGAATTTAAATCCATATACATTACAATTTCTGCAACAAGATCAGAGTTGATCCGGATTTGTTCATCCAACTTTTTCTGGGGAATAATAAGTTTTTCAGAACTTTTTCTAAGATCAGACTTCAATTATAGTGAAGCGTTTATAGAGACTTTACTGTCAATAGAGTCAGATTGCTACAAACACAGACTTATGAGGTCTTAAACGTGTTTGCCTGCTCTGATACCAATTGAAAAAGCGGGGGTCTAACAACCTCACCCAATATTTCGCTTAGAAATGTGTATGGACTAACTCCAATATACTTTAAAGAGAATCAACTAGACAGTCAGACTCAATCTTAATAAAAAAGTATATCAAAGAGTTATATCTCAATTTCTCGATTCAATCCTTACTCAAACAAATAGAAATCTGCGAGCCTGATTGAATACAAGAGAAATGACTTGAACAGGTACCAAAAACCATTGTTCAATGATCAATCAATTTCAATCAACAACCAAATGTTGGGTTTACCAATTGATTGATTCAACGCACAACCTGTGATATTTCAATTATATAACAAAATATAATGCGGAAAAGAAATAACACAGACACCAGAAGTTTTGTTAATGAAGAAACCGCAAATGCAGAAAACCCCCGGGACCTAGTCCAGATTGAACACACACTGTATTAAGGCGCTACAAACACTAGCCTACAGCAAATCCCAATGAAGTCTTTAAGTCGTTAACCTACAGGGTCTCGAAAGAAACCTAAGGTTAAAGGAGAATCGACTCTAGCTTATACAACTAGTATCATATAGGAGGTGTGCGGATTAAGTTTCCCAGTTGCTAGAGTTCTCCTTTATATAGTCTCCAAATCAGGGTTTGCAATCTAAGTTACCTTGGTAACAAAGCATTCAATATTCATCGTTAGATGAAAACCTAATTAGATTCAAGCTAATATCTTTCAACCGTTAGATCGAACTTATCTTGTTATACACAAATGAAAAGTGACTTCATTTAGGTTTGAGTAACCGTACCTAAACGTGTACGCCTAGTTGGTTCAACAATAGTTAACCAATGGTTAGCCATATGAGAACTTTCATATACCTTATTCATCTTCACCATAACTAGTTCAAATGACTCAAATGAACTAGTTAGAGAGTTGTTCAATTGCTTAGATCTCATAGAAGTATACAAGACACAATCGAAGCAAAATCGGTTTTGATTCACTCGAATCGATTCATGAACATTGTAGCCACGGTTTGCAAAGATTGCATTCCTTAGTATATATAAATGTTTTAGTTCATGAACAAACCGATTTTAGAAAGTAACCTACCTAAGTATGTGAACGGGTACGCGTACTTAAGTAACTAGATTGAGTTTGTTTTCAATTCCAAACTCCAGCAGAAATTCACGGACGTGAACTTTCCGCCAGTACGCTTACGGGTACGCATACTATCCTGGATTTCCAACAACCGCCAGTACGCGTACGGGTACGCATACTTTGGGTTCCCGGTTTTGGACTTTTACACAAATGTGAAAATCACACTATAGTTATATCCAAAGATCGTTACATGTTCTAAACTCTCACTTCAATCATTGAAACATTCTTAGAGGATGTTATATAGTTGTTATTCACAAACTATTTTTCATCAAAGTGATTTTCAATATATTGAAATAACCAACATGACTTTCATCACGAGTAAAGATGAACTTGGCAAAAGTGAAAGCTTACCAACATATATATCGAGAAATAGATAAGAGAGATAAACTCAGCTCGAAATAGGAAATGTGTATAATCGAAGTTTATATAGCAATACGACTTTTGTCTCAAGATAAGAGATAGAGTAGATAAACTTTTGAGTGATAGATAAGTTCAAGTCTCCACATACCTTTTTGTCGATGAAGTTCCACCAGTTCCTTAAGTAGTTATTCATCTTTGCATGATGAACGTCGTGGAGTCTAGAGCTAAACTACACTTACTATCCTAGTCCGAGACTTAGCTATAATTAGACTAGAAATCAAGACTTATAGTTTTGGCAACTAAACTTGACAAACAAGCTTGAGATAAAAACGCTTGCGAGTTCGACCGAGCAGTGCTCTAACACCTTGTAATATGCAGGATGAAACTGCTTTCATCCAGTTTTAGATTATGATGTACCTGGATTATTCGTTGAACTATTGTATCGATGCAAGAAAAGGTTTGACATGGCAGGATAAATAGAGGCTGGTAGTCGATGGTTATATGGGAAGCAAGATTTGGAAGCATAATAATAAATGTGTTGCGGCCGGACTTTGGCAGTGTGATGGTTTCAGAAGTTGAGTATCTGTGCTTGACGAGGTCTTAATTCACACAGCGGAATCTGGGCGTTTACTGAGTAGTAATTGTAATCTAACAAACATATAAATTTTTTTTCTCAATAATAATTTTACAATGGAAATTATATCATTTTAAGGGTGTTTTAGACAAAAATATTTAGTTTATTTATATTTTTCTATCCAAGATACCCGAATTGGATAATTGAAAAGTATCTTTTTAATTCCTGGGCATTTAAACAGTATCAAATTTTACATGTCTTTTTCACCCAAAAATTATTGTTTTAAGGCTATTTGACCAAGTTTGTGAAACGGATAACAATTCAACATTTCAGGCGGAGACATTAATTTAAATTTAGAATCAATAACTCAAATGGTTCAACTTATATAATTTTTCTAAAATTCCTATCCATATAAATTCAATATAATGCGTTCGTATCTTTTTCAAATGGTTTAACTAACCCAATTCAGACTATTTTTTTTTTCGTTCCATAATACCAAGGTTTTATTCCGTAAGAACTATGCACTTGATTCCTGTACAGAACGTCCTTTATAGGCCTAGAAGTTACTGAATAAATATTCGTGAAGACTAGCGCTATCCTACCTCAAACAGGATGCTTAGCTTGTGATTTCTATTTTGATAGAACACAAGGTGCAAGAAACATTTCCTTTTATTCAAACGAAGCTTACTCTTCAAAAGTTATAGAGATACCTAATGATAATATATCAAACTAGATTTCGTCTAAGATGAACTCTTGTGGAAAATTAAAAAGTTAATTTCAATAGATAAACGTTATGTGCAATCGAGCTTGAAGCTTTCTATGAAATTTAGATTTGATTAATAATTCTTGAATAAACTTATATCAGATGCGAAGGACCTTAGAATAAAGAAGAATTATAAGCAGATCAAATCGAGACACATGTTGCGAACTATCATAGAAAGAAAGGTGGACCCGTGCTTCACGAATCCCAAGTGTAGTCTTTCAAAGTCTCACCTTAGGTCTTGAAGAACTCCTAATATTGGAGGACAAGCTTTGCATCAAAATATACATAATATAAAGATTAAGTTTTTTGTGTTGTTGATGTCTCCAATATATAATAGTTGATCAAGGATAGGTTGATATAGATGTAATCAATGATTTCTTACAACCTTAGGAGTTATCAACTACTAAGCTTAAGTTCTTTCCTCTGATATAAAGAACTTGTATCTTGAGTAAGAACTTAACTTGCATCAAGGGTTGAATTTCCATATTTTAAATTATTAGACGATTTTAGTATCGAATAATTACCATAAGTAAAGTACTTCCAGCGATAACTTCTAACGATAACTTCAAACTATCTAGAATGTATAGACAATATGCACAAGTTGTGGTAACTACCTAAATCAGGATCTAGAACTTGGTTCACAAGTTGGATCAATTATTGACAAAAACTAAAATTTTCCTTGCAAAGGAATTAGCTGAGAATAACAACTCGTAAGCATGCAAGAAGTTTTCATTAAACAAAAAGAAGAAACTGCGACCAAGAATAGAAATTGGTCGGTTGCATGTTAGTTTCGCTAAAGTTAGTTATGAGTTCATGAACTTAAATTTTAATCTAGTTTTGCGAACTCACAAAATAAGTTCATGAACTCAAAGTGAGATCGGGGTTTAGGGACATTGGATTTCAATTAGGTTTGGCGTAATCACATAAGTGGTTTTTTGAACTCAAATTGAAATTCGCGTTCAAGAACTTCATATTTCAACTAGGTTAGCAAACTCACAAAAGTAGGTTCGCGAATTCATAGTGAAATTAGAGTTCAGGAACTGCATGCGCTTGAATAGTTTGCGAACTGATCATGACCAATTAGATTCACGAACTTAAATGTGCAAAGTGTTAGGGAAAAAAATGAGTCTTTCAATGTTTGATAAATATTGGTCTTGGTTGGAATGGATCTAATGACCTAAGGGTCTACGGAAACTTGTTCATTTTTTGTGAGTGAAAGAAATGAAACTTTTAGTCCCATATTGAGTTAAACTAAAGAGGAACTCCACTATATCACTAAACTTTTATTGATAGATATACTAGCGGCCAAATGGCACATGTCGTTGATAGTGAGATTATGGGCTTGTGTTCATATGTGCGCATATGCATCAATCAAGATCTATTTTTTGATAAAGTTATTTTTTGAATATTTTTAAAGATACATTCTCTTGGTGTTATATTTACGGGAGAATTCCTTTTTCGATTTTAACTTAAGTTGTTTTCCAAGAAACTAAAAACTTGTTTTTCAAGAAACCAAAACCATAGAGATTTCTTTTCTCGTACAAATAAGAGCTCAAGCTTTATTGACCAATAATTGTGTCCAGAAGCGGTTACGATCCTGTCTTCTTTGTTGTGCGCTTTGCTTGTTTACTTCCCTTCAAATCCTTGTTTCTAAATTCAGCGAGTAGGAATCTTGTGTTGTGCTTATACAAGCTATATCAGGCAGTCTTATCCGGGGCACATGATTCTTGAGTATACACGCATAGCTCAATGGTATCCCATCAACTCCAGTAAGGAGGAAGTCAGGGGTTCAATCCCTGCTGCCATAAAGGTTTGTAATAGATTAGTTGTATAGTGGGTTTAGCGGTGTTGGGTCTGGCAGTGGGGCCTGTTCAACTGGATGGGTTCGGGTAGGGGCCTGGGTCCGTCTTTCGCGTATAAAAAAAAAGGACAACTTGTTGAACCTGTTATTCTGCCCTCGTCAAGTTATTTGTGGTAGAGTTGTTTGTGATTCAGTCTTTTATATATTACATGATACATCTAACGTTGATGTTCAATGTTGCAAGAATCCAACACAAAGTTAAAAAGATTTTTCTCACTCGGTTCGTTATATTCAAATGTAACAATCCGAAACTCAAATTCAAAATTTCAAAAGTTATATATGTAATTTCCATTGGCTTATCTATGATATGATCCTTCTTTGCAATTCGATCATATACTAAATTTTTTAACTTTGATACGAGTGATATATATAAGGAAAAAGATTTTCAAAGAAAAATCAGTATTTGTTACTAACCTTGACGAAGTTATTTAAATGATGTCTTTGTATGCTTTTAATCTTTCAAGCTTCGAGAATAACTAGGATGATCTTAAGACTCCACTACCTAATATAATTTATATTAAAGCATATTTTAGTAAAATAAATTAAGAAATGGTTTCGGCATCTAAATTTGACAACAAACTAACATACCAACACCTGTAGAATTTGAGCTTTTGTTCTAACAATATCCACATTTGTTAGTTTTAGTTACAAAAATATAGCATATGGACTATAATATTTATGACTCTAAGATCAATCGCCATTTCATTGCATTGTATTCTTGATTCCTTGAATCACCAATGTTCTTCTACGGTTTTGCACGTGTTCGTTGAGTTCCTGTAATTGAATATTCGACAGTAATAGATAACAATTACCTAACAAGCCCTTGGAGTTGTCATGGATTATTAGAGTTCCTCACGTAGTATTATCTCAATCAGTTGTATCTTTTATCGCTTTCAAGATCAATGTACGTTTTCAAACATAAAGTGATACTATGTCTTATTGTATGTTCTCCCACTTAGTTTTTACATGTCTTTTTTTGGTAGATATGTTTAATGTACAATTTAATATTTATTCCCATTTTAGTGACAAAGTTGACAATGGCGATGACAACCAAATTCTTCATGAATCAAACCATTAAGAAGAATTTAATCAAATCGATCATCACTGATGATTCCATTAAGTTTCGCAATAGAACTTAGTTTCTTTGACCATGCAGAGAATAAAGGTGCTTTTCTCTATTAAATTCCACAACCAGATTCCCTACAAAGATATGTCAATTGAGTACAAGTTTAAATAAGAACTTTCTCCTGAGTTTCAAAAGAGAACAACAAAGGCGACATTTTCTAAGAACACAATGACTTTTCTAGGATTTTGGCAAATGTCATAAGGAGATGTAAGATACAAATCAATCATCAAATTAAATCATTCAAAAAGAACATAAGAGTTAAGAGCATAACTTTTGAAGATCATCATGAGAGAGTGACCGTAAAGATAAAATGGTAGATAAATGCAATCACACACACTAATGGAAAATAAAAGTTCCACGACAGCCAGGATAAGTCATATATCCGAGTTAAACGACCCGTTTTAACAGTCTCTGATGGGGTCGTTGATGTGATTTCAACTTTGTTGTAGTAATAGGTTCGTAAGACTTGTGAAAGCAATTGATTTTAGACTTATTTAAACTAAAAGTAGAGAAAATTTAAATCCAAATTTGTTTTTTTTTTTTTAAGATTGAAAATAACCAAGACACTAGATTCCACTATTACACATGAATGAATGATGGTAAAAATTCCAAAACTCTAATTACTTTTAAAATCTCTTTTTCTTAATTCACAAATTATCATGCATATTTTAAAACATTAATTGTATCCCTTAAGCATAGATTATCTAAACAAAGTATAACCTATCTAATTGAATCACAACTAATTAGGAAAAATTATGCAAACAATTAAAATTCTACAAAGTAGTGATTGAGTGAATTATAAAATACAAATTAGAGAAAAATAGAATAGTTACCAATTATTCATGCATAAATAGCTTCCTCCGTGCCTTGATTACGCGAGAATTAGCTCATCATTATCATGGAAACATGCTCAAAATTCATCTTTATTAATGCTCAAAAATGGTTCACAAATGATGAAATGGGAGAAAAAATGAATAAAACCGGATTTTGTAACACTTATATTTGTTACAAAATCAATTGTTACAGAAAACGATAAAGGAATACCGTCACTGGCACTGTTAAAGAACGACGGTCTATAAGGGTCTCACAGACTATTGTTTGTAGGTGTTTTCTGTTCATGAAATAATGACTTTAGCATCTTTCTTAACCATACATCTTGTGTAGCACAATTGCTAGCGGCTATATATTTAGCTTCTGTTATAGATAGACCAACAACTTGTTGCTTCTTTGATGACCAAGAGAAAAAACCTATTCCTAACTGAAATCCATAACCGGAAGTACTCTTTCTTCCTTCTGTATCACCAGCCCAATCACTATCAGTAAAACCAACCAACTTTGGATCTTCTGAAACAGTATAAAAAATTCCCAAGCTAGTTGTTCCTCTAACATATTTCAGAATACGTTTTACATCTTGTAAATGTGACTGTCTAGGTGATTCCATAAACCTACTAACCAATCCAACTGCATACATAATACCAGGTCTTGTAGCAGTCAGATATCTAAGATATCCAACAAGACACTTATAGTTTGTTGAATTCACAAGTTCTCTTGATCCTTCTATTGTCAACTTCAATCTCTCATCTACTGGTGTTAGAATTGGATTACAATTATCCATCTTGAAACGCTTTAGTATTCCTTCTACATATCTCTGCTGATTAATAAAAACTCCTTTTTTCAATTTGTTGTACTTCTATACCAAGAAAATATGACATTAACCCAAGATATGTCATCTCAAACTCCTTCACCATATTCTCCCTGAATTCCTTGATTATCTCAGAACTATTTCCAGTAAATATAAGATCATCCACATACAAACATATTATAATATGATTGCCAAGAGTATCAACTTTCAAATATAGAGTATGCTTATGTGGACATCTTGTAAACCCTTTCTTAATGAAATATGAATATATTCTTGTATACCAAGCACGTGGTGCTTGTTTTAAACCATACAAAGCTTTATTTAGCTTGTACACTTGATTCTCCTTCCCCTCCATAACATAACCTGCTAGTTGTTCAACATAAACTTGTTCTTCTAGTACTCCATTCAAGAATGCACTCTTCACATCCATCTGAAAAATCTTGCAATGCTTCTGCGCAGCCAAAGCTATAATCATACGTACTATATCAAGTCTTGCAATTGGTGCAAACACTTCTGAGTAATCTATTCCTTGTTTCTGTCTGTATCCCTTAACAACTAATCTTTCTTTCAATCTATCTACTTCACCATCTGATTTGTACTTTGTCTTGTAAACCCACTTAACACCTATTGCTTTCTTTCCTTGTGGAAGTTGAGTAAGTTCCCATGTATTATTCTTCTCAATTGAGTTTATCTCAGCTTCCATAGCTTGTACCTATCCATTATTTTTTGAAGCTTCTTCATAAGATACATGATCACAATCTCCAAAAGGTGCAAAATTGATAACATCATCATCAGTATTATCATCATCTCTTGTTAACACATAATCATTCTTTCTTTTTTTTTTGACGGGAAAAGAGGTAATCCTCTCATTTTCATTAATATTGAAAGATTGTATACATCATGTTCAGATACATCATTGAAAAACATAATAAAATACAGATTTTTTGTATCACAATAATAAGCAGATTTTAATACAAACGTATTAAATACATGAATTTCAAAAAGGAAATTGATGATACTTGAGGGATGGCCTTTGAGTTAGAATTCTGCCATTATGATTTGAAGAATTTATCTTCTTCTTCACTGTCTTCTTCATTAAGATATTGTCCCAAAAGGGAGTAATAAGCACAAAACATCATTATCACAATCAAATCCGGTAGCCATTTATCTTAATGAAACTGTAGATATACGTCAAGCCGGAAGAAATTGTCCTTGATGTATTTAAAACAATTGTTGTAACAATCGCTAGAAACGCCTATAAGGCTATGAAAAACCTCCGATGGATTTAAGGAAATCATTAGAGAGAGAATGAAATTGAAACCAGGAAAACCCATAAATCACATACAATAGCGATGTTTTTATTTAATTAAAATACTAATAATATATTTACGTATTGTATCCAAATCTATTTGGAAAATCTGAATAATTCAGATGATATCCAATAGATTTGGATTACAATATTAGAGAATCAAAGATTTGTTTCTGAGAGTTTTTTTGGAAAAAACGGTTATGGAGAGAGGGGAGAGTTTTAATTAACACATAATCATCCATACGTACTGGTATGACATGATTTCTTTTAGGTCTTCCTTCTTCTTGTTGTGGTGCAACATCAGTTCTTACTTCTTCATGATGTTCTACAATATCATCCTGAGTTCTTACTTCTTCTTCAACTGTAACTGGTACTGTTATGACAGTTTCTCTTGTTGAACTGGTAGCATTCCAATCCCACTGAGAATCTTCATCAAAAATCACATCTCTACTTGTAAATACTTTTCATGTTTCTGGATTGAACAGTTTATATCCTTTGGTTACTGAGCTATAACCAACAAGAATACACTTCTCACTCTTATCATCCAACTTCTTTCTGATTTCTTTAGGTACATGTGCATATGCAATGCACCCAAATATTCTCAGATGTCTTACACTTGGTCTTGTACCACTCCAAGCTTCTTCTGATGTCTTATTATTCAAACTATTTATAGGACATCTGTTAAGTAAATAAACGGCACAATCAACTGCATAACCCCAAAAATTCTTTGGTAGATTCTTTGCTCTTCTTATAGTTCTTACCATCTCCATTATGGTCTTATTCTTTCTTTCAGAAACACCATTCTGTTGAGGTGTATATATAATAGTTAACTGATGTTGAATACCATAGTCTTCCATAAAACTATGATCAACAACAGTATACTCTTTTCCTCTATCAGTTCTTAGAATCTTGATGCTCTTACCAATCTGTTTCTCAGCATAAGCTTTAAAACTTCTAAAAGCTTGAAAAGCATCACTCTTTTTTATAAGTAAATATACCCATGCTTTTCTACTATAATCATCAATGAAAGTTATGAAATAATTATTACCTCCATGTGATGTCACTTCAATAGGACCACATAAGTCACTATGAACTATCTCCAGTTGTTTCTCAGCTCTTCTAGCTTTGTTCACTGGGAATGGATCTATGTGTTGTTACCAAAGATGCAATTCTCACACCTTGATTTTGGAAGATCAATAAAAGGTAATTCTGACACCATCTCCTTCTTTGCTAAAGTTTGTAAACTGTTAAAGTTCACAAGTCCCATTCTCTTGTGCCATAACCAAGAATCATTATGAGCACAACCACTATAAAAACTTTCCTTTTGATATTGAATATTCAAATGAAACAATCTATTCTTGGTCATATGTACTCTTGTAATAAGTTTTGTATAACGATCATGAATTGTACAAACACCATTAAAGATGTTCATCGAATAACCTCTTTCTGATAATTGACCCATGCTCAATAAATTTTGATGTAAACCTGGTACATAAAACACATCCATGATATATGTTTTAGAACCATTATTCAGAACAATACCAATCCTTCCTTTTCCCATAACTGGAATTGTATAATTATTTCCAAACTTTACAGTTGAACGTACTGATTCATCAAGATTGTCAAACAAATCTTTTCTTCCACACATATGATAACTGCAAATGGTATCTAAATACCACTTATGTTGAGACTGTTCTTCAGGTGTATAACAAGCCAACAATATGTTTTTAGCTTTCTTTTCTTCTTCTTTTTCTTCTTCTTCTTCTTCTTGACTTTCTGTTATGTTTGCTTTGAAGTTTGCTTTGTAGTTATTAGCACCTTTCTTTCTAGGTTTTGTACACTCAGTAGCAAAGTGTCCAAAATCTCCACAATTGCAACACTGTATCTTTGTTCTATCTACTGGTCTTCTACCCAAATAACCTCCATTATTTGATCTTCCTCCAGTGTTATATCTTTCTCCATTATTAGGTCTTCCTCTAGAGGTAGAACTTCCTTGATTGTTAGTCCATCTGACTTGACTTTGTAGTGCTTCTTCTACTATTTTCGCAGCAGCTGTTTTTTTCAAGTAATCTCTATTCATAAGCCTGTAATGATCCTAACAACTCATTAAGAGTCATAGTTGCTGGAGTATTACATTCTTCTATAGCAGTAACTTTTGATTCAAACTTTTCAGGTAAGCTACGTAAAAATTTCTCTACAATTGCAGAGTCTTCTATTGTAGCACCATTAACCTTTATCTCATTGACAAGATTCAATGTCTTTGAGAAAAACTCTGATATTGTTTCAGTAGTTTCCATCTGCAGCAGTTCATATTTTTTCTTCAAGGTTTGTAATCTAACCTTCTTGACCTTGTCAGATCCTTTGTAGTAGTTTATCAAACCATCCCAAGCTTTCTTAACTTCCTTAATATATATAACTCTAACCATGATAGATTCATGAATACCCTGATGAAGAATATAAGTAGCTTTAGAATTCTACCTTCTGTTTTTAGTTAATAGAGTTTCTTGAGCTGCTTCAAGTACTGCTCCTTCTGCTGGTTCTGCATAACCATAATTCACGATATCCCACACCTCTTGGTATATGAAAATATTCTCCATCTGTATCCTCTAGTGTTCAAAGTTTTTACCTTCAAACATTGGTACTTTGATTGAACTCAAACTTGTCGCCATCTTCTTATTCTCTACAACTCATACCCACAACCCTAGAATCTGATACCAGTGCTCTGATACAAGATGTAAAAAATATGATATCAAAGACTTAAGAAACTCACGAATACTCAAACTATTCTCTTTTTATTGACGTGCTTAAAACCATGGCTCAACGGCCTATATATATATATATGTTTAACAAACTTGACTCTCAAGCAAAGAACTTTCCTAACAAATCAAACTCTAAAAATAAAGACACTTCTAGAAACTCAAACTCATAAACATTAAGTTGCCAAGCCGTTTTTTTTATAAAACGGATGAACTTTTTTAAGCCAATTACCAGCCGTTTGTTTTATAAAACGGTTGGACTTTCTTACCCGGCAGTTTCCTTTATTAAACTGCTGGACATTCCCAAACAAATAAACTTCTTTTGTTTGCTTCTGTTTGCTTCACATAGTATCTTGGTTTAACCTTCAACTGTTCAGAATTAGTGTAGATATAATGGTTCGAACTACACATATTTGATACGATGGTTTGTTCTATTTCCCAAAATTAAGCCTAGACTGTTACTATATTTCATATTTGAGATCCATTTGGCAGAGATTAATTGTTGAGAACCAGCAAATTATTTTGAATTTGAGAAACTTGTTAACCACAGTTAAAATTGGTTAACCTTTTAATCGAACTATATAAGTAATCGGTTAGACTTACCTTTTCATAAAATATTTACTAGCTAATATCTGTATTTAAAATTTATTGGGCTGACCGGGCGAAGCGAGGGAGAACCTTATATATGGTGACTTTGTGTCAATGTGAAGCATGACTTTTTTTTTTTTTTTTTTTCAAATTTGACACAAAAAGATTGGATTTGGTGTTTGTAACAAAAAAAATTCAATCAACAATGAAAGGACTAAGTTGTCTCTCCCTTTTAGTCCAATTACTATAATTCCTTATGTATCCTATTTTTTTAGGGGTATAATTGGCAACCATATAACATATCTAAAAATCCGTGCCTTGGAATTTTACAAATTTTATCTCGTTGGAATAGTTTAAAAATAATCCACGCAATGAATAGAAACAACAATATCAAATTTAGAGTTTTTACGAAAAAATCGGAGGTGTATATCATTTTAGGTACAATTTTAGAAAATTAGATGTATATCCATTATGTAAACCATCACAAAAGATACATAATACTTTATGTAGTTATATTTTGGTTTATGCACCAACTTATTTTCCGTTGCAACTAATAAAATGATGTACTCCCTCCGTTTCAAGAAAAGTGATACTTTCACTTTAGGTACAATTTTTGAAAATTGAATGCGTAGCCATTATGCAAACCACCAAAATGGATGCATAACACAATATGCAGCCATATTTTTTTTTTATGCATCGGCTAATTTTTCGTTTCAGGAAAAGTGATACTTTCACCCCGTGTCAGGAAAAATGATACTTTCAATACTTTCGCTCTGTGTCACGAAAAATGATATTTTCCCACCGTGTCAAGAAAAATGATACTTTCACGCCATGTCAGGAAAAATGATACTTTCGCACCGATTTCTTCGGTCGGCCGTCCCACCGTGACAGTGGTCATCTAGTATACTGTATAACGCAAACTAGGTTTGGAAACAAATTACAATGCTATGAACTATCGATCAGAAAAATAATGCTCCTAAACTATGCACATTTCCCTGATGACTTAGAACAATGTATTTACTTAATTTTGCATGGAAATTTTGCTTGGATTCAATAATAAACAAATGCCCGATTGATTGATATGTGACTGGAAGATAAACCGCCGAACAACACGGAAATGTCAATGATAATACTCCCTCCGTCCCTATTATATAAGCGGAATATTGGATTTTCTTAGTCCCATTAGGTGGAATTCTAATTCCAAGATGGTTTTTGACATATATAACCTTATTTATGCTGTATATGAATTTGTATTGAGAATAAGACAAGGGGTATAGACAAGAAAAAACATGAAAATTTATAAAACCAAGCATTTTCTTATTGTAAGAGGTTTCATCTTCTTCCCCTATATATTAGGGACGGAGGGAGTACAAAATGCTACTCTACAGCCTAATTAATAAAATATGTGAATATGTGTTTGGCGTGGGCAAAATTTACATTGTTTTCATTTATATATATATATAAGAAAACTGGATAGACTGACCTATCCATGCTGCATTTGTAGACATGGAGGTATTATTTGCAGCTCATGGACAGCACCAAAATGAAGTTTTGAACGATGCTTAACAGTCCACACCTAACCTAAGACACATCGATCCCCAAACCATAACTCGGATAAAGCTTTTTCTCTCGTACAAGTTAAGACTTTGACAAAACTACACACCTTTCTCTCGTGGGAAGACAATAATTATAAAATCATCGTCATAGACTATGACCCTTGACATTCTTTCCTTAATTAACCCTTCCACATGTTCCGTGTAGCTAGTAGTTTAATTGCAAGTAGTAGTCATGCACACACTGGGATTATCGCTGTCGATAGCTTAGCAAGGTATGGTAATTATGCACTATAAATTAAAGATGCCCAAATCACAGACTTTCAATTAAGATAACACACACAGAAATACATCCAAATTAAGATCAAACTTTAGGAAAAGAGAGAATTCTATGGATATAGAAGCAGCCTCCACTAATGAGGGAGCAGCAACAAATTACAACCATGGAGCAGGAAATCATCAAAACAACCTAATAGTACCAAATGATACTAATGAAGATGATCTTCATAAAAGAGTGAGAAATAGGAAACTCCTCTTATTATTCTGCTTCTTTACTGCTTTTGGTTACATAGGAGGACCCATGTTACAAAGACTGTACTTCACTCACGGCGGAGGCCGTAAATGGCTTTCGAGTATGTTACAAACCGTTGTGTTTCCTGTGTTAGTAGCTCCACTTTCTTATATTTATATAAATAAAGTAAATGGTCCATCATATGATTCTTCATGGGTTTTCATAATGGAACCAAAACTGTTCATATATAGTGCAATACTTGGAGTTGCTCTAGGATTTGATAACTATTGTACTCAGCTGGTCTCTTTTATCTTCCCGTCTCAACTTCATCACTCTTGTTCTCTACCCAACTTGCTTTTACAGCTATATCTGCCTTCATAATTGTGAGGCAGAAATTCACATTTTATTCATTCAATTCAGTAGTTCTGATGACTCTTGGAGCGGTTGTTTTGGCATTGAATACTAGTAGTGATAGACCTCCTGGTACTACTCAACAACAATATTACCTTGGATTCCTTTTAACTCTTGCCGGTGCTGCTTTATTAGGACTCATTATGCCTTTGGTTGAACTTGCTTATGGGAAAAGTAGAAAACCTATCACTTATTCTGTTGTCATGCAGTTTCAGTTTGTTTTGAGCCTATTTGCTACTCTTGTTTAACATAATTGGGATGGCCATCAACAAGGATTTTCAGGTATACTTTATCCTGTTTCTCCAAAATTAATTATGTTTTAGGTAGTTATTTTCTTTCTGTTGTCCGAGTAATCGGAGTTTTAGAATGTCAATCCATAAATATTAATGACGCATTGCATTATTTACTAGAGAGTCATTTGTTGCCTTTTCTTTTCATGTTATTGCAGGTTATTCCAAGAGAAGGAAGAAATTTTGGTTTGGGCCAAGGGAAATATTATTTGCTAATGGTAGCAGTTGCAATTGCATGGCAATTGGCCTCAGTAGGATTTTTGGGAATCATCTACTGTACATCATCTCTCTTCTCTGGAATTTTTAATACATGTTTACTCCCATTCTCTCAGATCGCTGCATCGATTGCCTTTCACGAGAAATTTACGGGTCAAAAAGAAATGTCACTAGCATTATGTTTGTGGGGTTTCGTTTCGTACTTTGTAGGGGAATACAAGAAAACCAAGAAGCCGCACCCCATTGCTTGTGATAAAGAGAAATCAGAACTTACAGTTAATAATGATACTATGGAAGGACGAAAGCAATAAAGCGTAACACAATAAGTAGCTTAATTTATATTTGTGGGTAATATAAATAAGAGTACACTCTCCTTTTTCATTTGCTATATGTAACAATTCGTAGTAAGAATACCTATGATCTAATTCTTGATCCGGTTTCGCGTATCTGTTTTAACTGTTTTTATATACATCTGTCTGACTTGGTTCAACAGTTAAGAATGCCATCAAATTTAGATTACAGAGAGTAACCAGTAACCACACACATGTACGATATGTTCAAAGAATCCCAGTTCCACAACATTGCGAGACAATGTTTGCACATCATTAATTAAAAAAACAACATGAATTGTAGAATAACATTCCTATCTCTTTGCATTACGGAGAAGACAACCAAATCTTCGTCAATTAGACCTCGTTGCAAAGAGCATTAATTAATCGCACTATATATATATACAAAACAACAACTGGTCTGTAATTCCATAACGAGGGTTCACATACAAAAAAAAAAAAAAAAAAAAAAACAGTAGAGATCTTTTAACTCGCCTACGGAGAGATTTACTAACAAAAATTAACGGAGTCCCTTGGTGAAAGATTTCTTTCACGCATCTTACGTAGAAATCACAATGGCTTGGCAGGGTCCTTTGCTCTAAGAAAAACGTTGATGATGGTATCAAATGTTCTAGCATTTGGAAAACAACCCTTCTCTTCCATTTCGATGATTAATGCGTTAGCCTCCAGTAACTTTGTAGTTGAACTTATTTGGCTCAAGCCCCCTACCATCCGGTGAAATCAATCGATCCACCACTTCATCAAAATATCTTCTTGCTTCTTCCTGTTAACCATATGTAGGGTAAAGGAGTCAAAACTAGGATACCGATTGACTATTTATTCTGGTCAAATTTCCGTATTTGTGTTTCCATATTCTCTCTAAAATATAAAAATTTGACCATGATCAACCTAGGAACTAGGTTTACAGTTTACTTAGGTTTTGGGTTTGAAAAGAGTCAAAACTCGGAACTATTTATTCTGGTCAAATTTCCATATTTGTGTTTCCATATTCTCTCTAAAATATCAAAATTTGGAAGCACACCATGTACCGCTTGGAAACATTACCCAGATCGACTCGAATACTGTTTCCTAGTAGCTCCATAGATTTATTTACCCCTATATATGCATGGGCGCATGTATATAGTTCTTGTATCCCAGTTTTTATCAACTCTTTGTTTCTTGATCCTCTTCTTGAAATATAGAGTTCCATCAGTTTTTTGCTTCTTTCATGTTTCATCAGATAAGCAAATTCATTGATGCCGTTTCAGGTAAAGAGAATAAGAAAAATCGAAGTTGGTATTAAGTTTTTCAACGATTTGGTATAAGCATGGATCATTATAGTTATACTCTGATTGATAAAGTTGGCGAAGGAACATTCGGACGTGTCTGGAGAGCTATAGATAATCTAAGTGTTGATGGTTCTGAAATTGTAGAATTAAAGGAGATGAAGAAATCATATTCGTCCTTGGACGAAGGCCTTGAACTTCCAGAAGTGAAGGCATTGACTAAACTCAATGGGGATCCGAATATCGTCGGACTCAGAAAAGTCATCTATTAGAGTGGAGTGTCATATTTGGTCTTTGATTATGTAGAATCAACTTTGCATCGCCTTATGCAAGATAAGATCAATCTTTGTACGGAGCCTGAGTTATTACACGGGTTATTTCAGAACAGGATAAGCCTATTTTCAGAGTCTGAAATAAAAGGCTGGTCACGTCAAATATTGCTTGCTCTAACACTGATGCATCGGCCTGGTGGATACATGCATAGAGATCTAAAACCAAGTAACTTGATGGTGACTAAATGTGGAGAGTTAATAAAGATTGCAGATTTTGGTCAAGCTAGGCAAATTGATTCTAAATCACCGTGTTCAGATTATGTTACTACACGGATGTACCGCGCACCTGAAGTGCTGTTAAAATCGGTTTCGTATACCTCTTCTGTTGATATGTGGGCGGTTGGTACTATAATGGCTGAACTTTATTCGTTTCGTCCTCTTTTTCCTGGTAAGAATCGAGCAGTTCAGCTGTATAAGATTTGCAGTGTCATCGGAAGTCCAACTTATGAGTCGTGGGCAGAAGGAATACAACTTGCGAATTCGTGCGATTACAAGTTTCCGCAAGTACATCCATATGGTCTTTCTACAATGATTCCTTCTGCTAGTCATGAGGCTATAGATCTGATTAAATCCCTTTGTTCTTGGGACCCAAAGAAGAGACCAACAGCTATGGAGGCTCTGCAGCATCCTTATTTTGCGCCCGATATGTGTGCATTACCAGAAACGACAACAAGTGCAAAGTTGGAGCAGAGAAGTGAAGAACTTTTTGGCCGTTTCTCCCCTGTAGGCAATATTACAAGTGAAGATCTGTTAAAGAGGTATGAGTTTGAGGCTGAACTTAGACGACTCTTTCGAATAGATAGCTCCAAAGAAGCAGACAGCAGAAGCGCCATGACAAGACAATTTGTGTGTGCTTTCTAGTGTTGGCGACCGAGAACGATAATGGAACAAAAAGTGTATGAAGATTCTCTAATTTGTTTAATTCACTTCCATTTGTGTTCTTGTCTTCGTCTTTTAAGGTTTTCATGGATTATGTTCATGTTTTTTAATTTAGAATGAGCAAGAATTTGAAACACAATTGTACGAACTTAATGCTAATATATATTTTGATGCTCTTTATTCAACTCTCGATTGTACTTCTAAGTAAAACTAAAAGATACTGAAAGGAAAAAGAAAAGGATAAGTTTCTAACAAGAAGGGATGTTCCCTGGTTCGTCCCACACTAAGTTGAGTACACTAGGCATTGTAGTAACTGACCTTAGCTTGAACCGAGTTTCCATTGATTGCACGGACCCTTGGACCAAACCCTTGGTTAGAAGTGATAATCGAATGAGTATTAAATTTGAGTGGTCGTTTATGCACTTGGAAAAGAAAAGGGGAAAAAGGATTGCATCAAGCTTAACTTTTTCAATGTAGTAGCAATTTGATTCCGTACCAACTTCCATTAAACCGCTGTTTGGTCATTGCAATCTGTCGATTTAACCATCCTACAGTACATGGTAATCGCACGTATAAACTATTTCGGAGCAAAACCAGAGCCTCCATAATAATGAAGATATGATGTGTGAACACATCTTATGCTATTAAAACATCTTTTTTAATCAGGAAAAACTTGGTTCAGACAAATTAGGAATACTGCTTAACAAGTTACAGAGAGTAACCAGAAACCACACATGTACAATGTATGTTCAAAAAATCCCCGTGCCACAACATTGTGAGACAATTTTCGCACATCGTTAACTATTATCACTTATTTTTGTACAATTTTGAAATCTTTTTGACAGCTGCTAGATCAGTGGGCTCAAAGTATGACATGAAAAAAAGTAATAGCTAGTGCAGCAAAAAGTAGACAAATTGGTTTGCGCATGTAGTTGCAGGAAATCCTACAACCTACACCCTAAGTTAATCTATCAAATTAATCTAAGACATCATAAAGAAAACTCTAAATCATTTCATTTAAAAGATAGATCAAATACAAAGTTGATGTATAAAAACCCTAACTTGGACCATAATACAACTTTCTCTCTCCTAAAATTCTTATCTAAGCTCTCAAAAAGATCTCTCTTTTACAATGGCTTCTTGTCCATTTTATAGGAGTTACAGAGTGGAGGACAGCTAATAAAGCCCCTATTTTCGGATCTTGGAGGGAGTTATTATCGCCCTTCATTATATCTTGCCGCGCTGATCTTTTAACTACCGCGCTGATCTTCACACTTTTGGTGTGACTTGGTGACGTTATTTCATTCGTCAGCATGAATGTAGTGAACGCGTCAGATTCACCTGCTATCAAATTCATATCTTCGCCTTACTATTAGTTGTGCGATATTTTGCACCCACATTTTGCCTCTTCTCGTATCGTTCTTTTTGAGGGAAAGGGCGGTAAGAGAAGCCTCATTTTATCGCATCAACTCACCTCTTCGCATTTTCTCAGATCTATCGACATTGTTCCGGAATTTCAGCATGACCGTCTACACGTGTTGACTTTACCACTCACTGATTGACATGTCTTCTATTGAATCTCCTTTTTACTGGTAACCGCCTCTTCTTATCTCTCCTCCAATTAATACGCCTGTGGGATGAAATATCTCGGGAAAAGGAATGAGTTATTTTATCTACCCTAATACGCCTTCACTATTCTTTTTTACCTTCTCTCTTCTTTTTCACTGCAATTTTAACTTCTGCTGCTGCTGTTCTTCTGCCGCTACTGTTGCTTAGCTCATCATCTTCTGTTGTTTCTTCTTTTCAAATCTATCATTCTATCTGTCGGTTTTAATTTCACCACTTCGAAATCTCACTCTTGACTGATCTAATCATCTTAATTTCAAGCTTTCAAGCTTTTCCTTCTTTTCTCCATATTCCCATACTTTAATGGCTCCTCGAGCGGGACAGAAACTTATTAAGGAACTCGTGAAACTGAAGGATGAACTTAAACCCAAAGGAATCACACTGACAATCCCTTAAGGTTCGATCCATAATACCGTGCTTGGACTTGATTGGGTCGCGTCTGAACAATGGAATGAGCAAAGAGTCATTGTTTCACTTGGACAACTTTCTGCTGGGCTCCCCATCCTCTTTACAACCCTGATATCCCTCTTTTTTATGAGCTGTTAGCGAACATTCAATTTTCTCGTGGAATATTCTAATTAAGTGGTGATTGCATCAGGATTATGGTGGAGTATTCTCGCCGCGCTGCTGGCTTGGAGTCTTCCTATCCTCAATATGTGAAGGTTCCGTCTAAGAAGGAAGATTATACAGTGGAGAACTTTTTTAATCATTATGATGTCTTCCTTGTTGCTAACGAACGCTATCGTTGGGGTATTCGTTTGATGGGGGCGGATGGTTTTGCGGAGGACGAAAAAAATCATGCGTGACGTTGATTTTCACAACAAATCCAATGATTCCGCTCGCTTATCCAAGGATGCTCACTGGATGGAGTTTCCTCTTATTATGGAGGGCCCGTATATTACTGGTAGAGATGCTGATGGATCGGTGCTTCCCCTTCCTGATATATTTGCTACCTATAAACATTGGATCTTCCATTGGCTTGAGGAAGAGAAAGAGGTATACTCATTTTAATTCATTGACGCCCTTTTATGTATTTATCTTCTTCTTTTGGTTCCTTATTTTATTCACTGCCGCCCTTAACTCCTGATGTCGAAAAAGAAGAAGAAGAATTTGCTAAAGGTGTTGCCTTCGCGCTCCAAAGAAGTAAGAAATAATCTTATCTATTTTAACAATATTGTTGCCTCTGTTTCTTATCTAACATGGATCGTGTAGGTTAAGCCTGAGGATACGGCTAATTCCAACAATGAGTTTCTTCCGTTTAAAGATGGTCGTCTTTCTTCAAAGGCGAAAGGTAAAGATAAAGGGACTATCCCAAAGCCTGCTTCTGAAGGTGCTTTAAAGAAAAGAAAAAGGTCTTCCCCTGCTCCTTTGGACACTTGTTCTTATAATGACGCCTTGCCTTCTCCTGGTGGTTCTTCCTCTGCGTCTTGTACGGGGATCCTTTCTGATCTTTTCAGCAATTCTTTGTCAACTATCAATAATCCCACATTAAGTCGATCATGTGATGCGGTTGTTAAACTTTGCGAAGCTCCATCATCAAGTCATGAATCTCTTCACAGAGTTTCCTCTGCCTTGAGCCCAGATTTTCAACTTGCTATTGAGTCTTTGGTAAATTTCTTTTTCTTGCATTAATCAGCTTCTAGGATTTTGATTATACTCCATTTATTTATAATTTCCGCCTGCTTTGTGTTGATGTAGAATTCACGTATGTCTCATGCTGTAACCAATTACTTAAGCGAAAAGATCCGCAGTCTTGAGAAAGAGAATTTCAAAATCAAAGGCGATCTTTCTTCCTACGAGAATGATGTAGTAGAACTTCGCGAGAGAAACAAGCAACTTATTGGTATGTATTTCGCTCCTTCCACGATCTAAGTATCAATACGTTATTTTTCGCCTTTCTTTAATGATATGTGTTTGCATAGATTTATAACTTAACTGATCAAGCAATCAGTTACCCTATCGAAGACTCCATCCTCTTAGAGCATTTTAATGCCGCCTTGAATAATCCTTTGGTTGATGAATTAGATACTCTTAATTTGGAGGAGCTCAAATCTAGATATGAAACCCTTAAATTCGATCATAGGTCCATGTTATCTGTTAATAAAAAACTTAAATCCAAGCTTCATAAAGCCAAGGAAGAAATTAAGAACTTGGAGTCGAAAAGGAGCGCTCTAATAATCAAAAAAGATAATGCGATTCTTAAGGGTGTTAAAGCTTTAAAGGAGTTTCAAGAAGCAATACTCCAAGTTCAAGTTGAGAAGGACAAAGCCATAATAAAAATTAATTCCTTGACTGCTCGCGAAAATATGGTACGCTCTCGTCTGCTAATAAAGCGCGATGATGAGTTTGAATGGGCTGCAACGATTATTGATAACGCTAGAGCAGGTTTGGCTACGAATGTTAGTTTAGAAACTGATCATGTTGAAGTGGTTAAGGCTATTATTTCTCAAAAAGAAGGTTGCTCAAATTCCTTCTTTAATTAATTCACTCTTCGTTCTCATGAGCCTTTTTTGCCTTTGGTTCCTATGCGGCATTAATCTTATCTGTCTTCTTTTGTAGCTATTGAAAAAGATCATCTTCAACAAATTGATGATTTATCTAAGGAGATGGAATCTTTGAAACTGAAACTTTCTGTTAGGGACTCCAAGTACCGTAGGATTAAGGAAAAGATGGTGATTGACGTCTCCAATACTAAGAAGAATGCGCTTCACCTTTGAAATGAGCATGTCCAGAAGAATGCTAATGAAATTTGTACTGAATATAAACTCCCTTTCCTAGAGTTCGACTTTCCTGATGTTCCTCCCAATGATGAGGAAATAGTAATCTCTGATAGCAAAGAGGAGCATGAAAAATACGAGGAAACTGATGAAGAAAAGAGTGACTCAGAGACTGATGATGAGAATGCTCTTAGGCGAAGATAATCGCATTTGCTAGAGATTATGTCACCTTTTGCCTTTTCCTTTGTTTGTAAATCTTTGTACATACTCTTTTCTTACTTGTATATGCTCCTTCTTGTCATCTTATTTTATGGATGTTCCCAAGCTTAAAGGGTTTTTTCTTCTCCTATAGATGTCTTCTCTTGTTTAATTTCTGAACTCTTTCCTGCACTTGATTGTTAATCAAAGAAAAACACTACCTCTTTTAATATCATAATCAGTTGATTGTAACTGGTAATAGGGTATGCATAATTCTATCCTATAAAGGCAAATAACATTCTACTTTTACATTTGTATTCCCATACTTGCCTCCGTTTTTTGCCTTTATAGTTGTGGATTATGCAAATGCACATTTATGCCTAACAATTTTATATTCATGAATTATTTAGTATGTGTAATTTTTGCTTTATCAGTATTGATTGATTAGATTTGTACCTCTATTATATGCTCACATTCTCTCGCCCTTATCAGAGTTCATTCCGCATTCCTTTTTTATTGATAATTTCGCCCTTAATTTCTGCCTCAGCTTCTGCTTTTCTTTTATTTTCGTATGCGGTTGTTTGTCCCTTTACTCTTTTATTTTTCATTTTTATGCGTATATATTCTCTTTCCTTTTCATGTTTGGCGTTGTCTTATTCGACCGTGTCCTGCAAAATAGCGTTAGTTACAATTTTATAGGTCTTTTGTGTTTCTTTTGGGGTCTTATCATGATGAAAAGACGAGGGTACCCAAATATACCTCAATCTAAAACATTTCCACCTATAAGTCCTTTTCCGAAAGCGATTGTCTATGGTCTGAGTCGAGACAATACAACTAATCGGTTCACACTTCGTGTGATCGTCTATGGATACGAGATCGAGACAATACAATAACGAAGTATGTTTACTTGCCAATAGGTTCAGACTTAACCAAACTCTAGGGATTGTCCATCATGTAAAATAGGAATTAACGTTTGTGCAATTTACTTTAAATTATGATAAACACAATTATAATTGCGGAAAATAAAAGTAAATGACATAGCAAGATTTTGTTAATGAGGAAACCGCAAATGCAGAAAAACCCCGGGACCTAGTCCATAATTGAATACTCTAAGAATTAAGCCGCTATACAAAATCAAACCAACTTCGTATAGTTGAGACCAAGCAACTAAACCTATAGTTCACCTAGTTTCCTCAGTATCCCTGCGCCTCCAACTTGCAGTAAGTGACGCACTTGGAACAATTCCTTTGGTTCGTATTCCAAATAGTAAAAGAACAACAAATCTGTTCGGTAACAACTCTTTTCAAACAAAGTGATATGAGTTTGACAAAGGCTCTTCCGTTTAACCAATAAACTCCTTTGTAGGGTCCTTAGATCAATCTCTCAACAACTACCAGAGTAATTGTTAGATTATGCAATCAATACTATTAATCACAAAGAAGTGTATTGATGCCGATCTACTCAACTAATCAATCCAATTTATCACAAGGATAAACCGATTATAGTTGGATCCCTTTCCAGCCGAAACAAGTATTGTGCACACCAAAGATTATGAACCCAAAAAGTTTTTTTGTCTTCAAATCTTCTTTAATCTTCAATCAGCACCAGCACACAATCAACTTGAATCTCTTGTGATCAATCACACACAGAACGGAGTCTGTTAACAATAGATTATCACAAGACGTCTTTAGATCTACAAACAGTCTAAAGATCCCCGTCGAAACTTCGATCTAGTTTGAGTGAATCTTATATCAGAAGAGAAGATTCTCAAGCATAAACAAACTAGGTGCAATCAAAGTTCAACCACCGTTAGTCAATCAAATCAATCGAAAATTAAAATAAACTGTAATTATCTAGTTTCCCACCAACGGTACTAATAGAGATTCTCAATCCCAAAGAAGTCTTTAAACTGAGCGGTCGTAAGAGATTTCGCCTAATTAGGTTACTTTCCTCTCGGAATAGTCGGCTCCACCAGAAACAACACAACTGAGGTAGATTTGCTGGCTCTGAGGATTAGTTTGCTAGGAATGCAAACTTAAGTATTTATAGAAAAGGAAGTTTGGACACCAAGGAATTTCCAAAACCAAATATTCTCAAAGATATGCAATAAACACAAAATCGGTTTTCATAACTCCTGGAAATGCACTGTCCAAATATTGACCGAAATCCCAATAGAAAAATCTATAATCAGTAAATGCACATTACTAATTATTATTTTCTAAAGATATGCATTTAATTACTGGAGATTAAATAGCATATAAAAACTAAGAAACCTTAATTAAAAGATTCTCAATTTATTTCAATCATGGGATTCTCCTTTAGCTATTAAGGAATATCTTTGAACAATTAATGATAAGAGTTACTGCACATGTTCAAAGTATGTCGACATCTTTACTTTGCAAGTCCTTTTTCATACTTACAATCTTGGAAACGATTTTCCAAACTTCCAAACAAGTTTAGAATTGGTTTGTTAGGATTCCAAGAACTATGTGATTGATTATCTTATCAAATCACCAATCATGGGTTTCACGGTTCTACCAAAACAATTTCGGTTCTAACTCCATGTGAGTACTGTGCATAGTCACACTAGTTACCAAAATTCGGTTGACTAGGTACTTGGATCGGTTCCCCACAACTTATGGTAACTACCTGTATTCGGTTGCACATGTCCATAGGATCGGTTCCCCCAAAACTACAAACTTGTCGCATATGTTCATAGGATCGGTTCCCCAATCTACTAAAAACGTGTTGCACCTCTTACAAGGATTGATTCCCCTCTTATAAATTTGTTGCACCTCTTACTAGGATCGGTTCCCCAATTGCTAGTTAAAAGTTGCTATTTAGAAGGCATCGATCATACCATCTTGAGTGATTACTTAAGATCGGTTTCACTAATAAAAGTCATACCAATACATAAGTCAGGCCTTGTGAATAGTTTTACTAAGATACATAAACAAGTTTATGAGCGGTTATACTAAACACACATATTGGTAATTCAAAATAGATTTGCAATGAATAACAATACCAATAAGCCTAGCGATTTCCCATTCGATTCATAAAACGAGTTTATGAACTTACTTCCTTTAAACGAATGTAAAACATTGTTTCTTAGGATAAAATCTTCACTCATACCCATACATAATCACAATAGCATTCATACGATCATGTCGATGTCTTATATACAAAGTTTAATGGTTAAGCAATAAACCTCGTATTGTATTCCTTTATACTATGTCTAACTAGAGTATCATTCACAGCTTCGCAGTTATGTTTTCAATATGCACGACTTGAAAGATACGTTAGGGAATGAAACTGTTCAAGTCAAATATTATTAACCTCAAGAGGAAGGATGATGTTGTCATTGTAGCTCCATACTTCTTCACATTCTTCAAGTCTTCATGTAATACTTGTAAGTCTCATATCCTAATACTTTCAAGCTAACCTATACGAAGTTGAATCTAGTATATAATAAAGCGACTCTTTAAATGAGTTTTGATTTACTAAAATATGAGAACCAAACTTGACATACCAACGCTTGGTGGGTTAACCGAGCTATGCTCTTACACATGCCTCCCTAAGTAGAGGTCTTATTTAGCCCGCCCTTGTTGATAGGTATTATGCTTTCCCCAAGGTATTATTTATGGTTGGACAGAAAAATCGCAAGCGGTCATTACTTTTTCAAGCACTGACCCGTTGATTTTGCCTTATCATCTTTTCGTTATTTTGTCCTCTGCAGGATATATTGACACGTCAATACGATAAGCCTAAGTACTCCCGTGAGTAATAGCCCTGTGATATTTACGTCTTTGACATAATTCAGCGCCCTAATGGAGGGTGCCGTCCTTATCTTCCCCCTGATTGCCCCTTCAAGGAAGCTTACCCCTACCAGGTTAGGGTGGGCTCTTCCTATCCAGTGATACTAACAACTAGTTCTTTTCGTGGCCTCTTATCCCTCCGCCGATATGTCTTATGGTTACGAGACCACAGCCTAAGTGGGGTATCTTGAGGACCGAGTGTATCATAGTCAGAACTTTCCAAGAATGGCTGGGGACGCCTCAGGCACTCTTGACTCAACCGTGTACCGCGGCGGCCTGATCGAGTTTCTACATTCCTGGAGAGATCTTAGTACCTTAGGCTTTTAACCCAGGAGTCTCTGCTGGATAGGCTTTTGTTTCGCCCCAATTCTCCATGACTCAGGTTCCAGGGATGGTACGGCTTTCACCCGAGCCATGCATTACTAGGTTTTCCCCAATTATGACGCGTGTTTGGTCTTATTGTTGCCTCTTGCATTTACCCGAACTAGGGTGCACGCCACAATTGGATCCCTAGCCTCCCTACTTAGAGGTTTTAATTTTTATTGCCTCCTATTAAGGTCTTATTTTTTCCTTTTTCTTCTACTTGTATTGTATATGGAGCATCTTTTTATTTTGAAGAAGAAATCTTTCATTTTCATTTATATTTTTGATTTATACATTGCTGATGTCTTATTTATTTATTTATTCTTCTTCATAATATCTATTAATTGAAAATACATCACTTCTCAAGGTAACTTCTCTGCTTTCTGCACCCTTTCTCTTCATTAGATTCGCGCATAAAGTATTTCCTTCAAGTATATTATTATTTCCGCATTGTCTAAGGATAATATTTCTTCAAGTACATTTGATTTCCAAGGTTGATCGAGCTTTCGTCCCACATTCTTTTCTTCATTATCCATCAATTCGTATATTCCATTTCCAACATCTTTATTTATAATGTATGGTCCATCCCATGCCATCTTCAATTTCCCGTCTCCACCTTTTTGATAAGGCGGTATTTCCCGCAATACAAGCTCTTCTGGCTGGAATATCCCTTTTTTGACGCGCTTGTTGCACTTATGATCTGATATTGATGTTGTCACCTTTGTGCAAATCTGATTCATTTCTCCGCCCTTACTCACAAAATCGACCATTAGTCTATCCTTTCTTTTGCTCTCCTTTATCTCTTCTTTCCAGTTTCTTCTCTTATTTGCACACTCTTTACTTTGCTCAATATCTATTTCATTGCAATTTTTTGCCTCTGTAGTGTCTCCTCTTATGATTCATATTCCTTGGGGTAGCGGAAATTCGATGCACTGATGGAAGGTTGATGCGACTCCTAATATTCCGTGTAGCCAAGGTCGGCCTATTAATGCATTGTAGGGAGATTCGACATCAACTATACAAAACACCACTTCGGTAGTTATATTCTTGAGTGGGATCCGCATGGTGATTTCTCCTTTAGGCTTGTTTGCCGATCCATTGAACCCATAAATTTTGTAAGTTGAAGGAATTAGGTCTGAGTCTTTACCGCCCATAGTTTTGTATGCATGGTAAAATAAGATATCCACAAAGCTACCAGAATCTATGAGGATTCTATTTATAGCCCATGCTTCTTCATCATCATCTTTCTCTTCTCTACTCTTTAGCTTTGGTATAATTTCTAATTTTACAACCAATGGACTGACGTGCAATTCTCCGCCTCCTGGGACTTCTTCTGCACTGAATGAGATATGTTGTTTCTGCCAATCTTGAAGCGGTGATATCTTGGCTAAGTTAAATATCTCTTTCCCTTCATCATCTCGTGCATAAACTCGACTTAACACATTGTCATGAAAATCTTCTATACTTCTGAATGAGTGAATTATTGAATTGCAGTATAAGTTCTTCGCGCTTGTTCCTACTTCAATCAGATATGTATTCTTTCCATTCTCCGGTCTAGGTGTTGGTCCTTCTGGTGGTGGCGGTAAATTTGGTTGTGGTACAACTAGGAAGTGGTTTAATTTCCCTTGATCGATCATTCTCAGTATAATTCTTTGCACGTTTCAACAGTTGTTTGTATTGTGCCCGTGAAAGCGATGATAAGCAAAAAATTCTCTGCTCCTTCTCCCTAATGGTGGCTCTACTCCAAGATTTGGTGGTGCCGTTATTTCTTCCATCAAAATCACTTCCTCCCAGATCTTGTCAATTGCCGTGTTTAAGTGCGGCATTTTTATCTCTTCATAGACTCTATAGTTGCCTCCTCCTGGTCCTTGATTATAGTATTTTCTTTGGCCACCATATCCTTTTCTTTGGTTATCGATTCTTGCAATTTTGTTATTTCCTGAATGATTGTTATACTGTCTTTCTTTGTACTCTCTATCGAACATTTCTTGATCTCTGCTATTCATTGCCACTTGCTTCTGGTTGTTCTCTGTTGTTGTATTCTCCTGACTTCCTTGGGAGGTACTTGCAACTGCATTTTTTTTCCTTGGAAGTAGTCTCGCGTTCCCTTATTTTGCATCAACAACAACAGGATATGACTCCATTTCTCTTTGCTTTTCCTCCAGAGCTATATATTCCTCCTGGTACTCATGCAATTCCGTCATTGTTATGGTATCTTTTAGCCTGAATATTTTCGTGTACAGTAGATCATTTGGAAAAAGAGCGTTAATGAAAGCTAGAATGAAATGTCTTTCTTCTACTCTTCCTGCCATTTCACTGCACATGGTCCTCCAGCGTGTTGTGAAGTTGCGTAAGCTCTCATTAATTCTTCGCCTCAAGATGAATACCTTCTCTATTCCTTGACGTAACATGTTATTTCTAATGTATTCCCCCAATAATATACTTTGCAGGTGATCAAATGATCTAATAGTTCCCACTGGCAGCCCATCGAACCATTTTGCAGCTTCTCCTGTTAAGCTGGATGGGAAATATTTACATAATACCGCATTATTGTGCGTCCACTGCAAGAGAGATAAATTGTACGCCTTTATGTGTTGGATTGCACATGAAGTCCCGTTGAAAATGCTAGTGAATGTTTGTAAAGTGCATTTGACTGGGATCCCTGCATGTTGTATTCCTCTCATAAAAGGTGATTTTCCTGCTTCTTCTAGCTATCTTCTTCCTCCATCCTTTCGAGCTGTCATCATGGCTCTCATCTCTTCTAACTCCCTTAATATGTTTTAATCTTCTTGTATTGGTCTTTTAAGCCGCGCTTGTCTTTCTCTGTTGTCCTGTCTATTTTGACGCACCGCTTCTTGAAATTCTCGCTCTTCTGCATCTTCCCTCCTGCGCCCATGCCTTTCATTTCTGATGTTAACCTGTGCTTCATTATCGCCCTCAAGATTCTCAACGCGGCAATGATGCCGATTTCGATAAGGCATCTGGATCCGCTCTTGCAGTATTCTTTTTCCTTCTTCCGTATTTTCTTTCTCATCATCATAAGCGTGATTATCTTCGCCTTACGGTTCGTATCGATCTTCTCTGTGATGCTGTTCCTGATAAACGTGGTTATGTTCGCCTTATGGATCGTATCGATCTTCTCTGTGATGTTGTTCCATGCGGTGATGACCGCGTTGCTCCTGCATGTTGTCGCATACATTAAGATGTTCAACAAAGTTGTTATTCAATGGTTTCTCTACGCGGTTATCTCTGCGGTTATCTCTACGATTTGATCGACTACGCCTTGACGTGCTCCTGCTTGTCCCTGACGTTAAAGCCGCACGTGTTGTCCTGGATGTTGTACGTGATCTTTGCTCCTTTACCCTGTTGTTTTCCTCCCTTAATTTGGCGTTTTGGCGCATTAGATTCGCTCTTGCTTCTTCTTCCCTTATCCTTCTTTCCTCAGCTAATCGTTGTCTTAGCTCTCCTATTGTCATGTTTTCTTTTGTTCCTTCGATTGGTCCTTCCTCTTGAGTTATTTCCGCGTTTTCTTCTGTCGTATCTGTATCAGTTGTATGCATACTTACCTCATCATAATTGTGATTGTTATTTCCGTCCTGCATATGTTGGATCTGAGATTTGATTTGCTGTGCTTGATTATTTCTTTCGCCCATTGTTGATGATTCACCAATATCTCCTCCTCTTCTTCTTGCGATTCTCCTACTCCTCCTGGTTGCTATCACATGCTCTGCTCTGGATGCTATTCTCACCATCTCTGTTCCTGAGGTAATATTCTCTTTGCACAAAGTATGAAATAACCTTTAGAGAGGTTGTTAACCACAAAAAATTCCTTCTCTGAAGTGAAAACTTAGACTCTTTTCTTTAGATCTAGAACTCAGAAACTCTCAAAACTAATGAAAACAACGATGAAATTTTTAATTTGAATATAAAGTTGACAACTGTTTTGAAACCATTTTTTAAAGAATTTCACAGGCAGGGATCATCCCTCTCATTCATCCAAGCTGTATTCTAACGCCAAAATGTAGTTGCAGGAAATCCTATAACCTACACCCTAAGTTAATCTATCAAATTAATCTAAGACATCATAAAGAAAACTCTAAATCATTTTATTTAAAAGATAGATCAAATACAAAGTTGATGTATGAAAACCCTAACTTGGACAATAATACAACTTTCTCTCTCCTAAAATTCTTATCTAAGCTCTCAAAAAGATCCCTCTCTTTTACAATGGCTTCTTGTCCCTTTTATAGGGGTTACATAGTGGAGGACAGCTAATAAAGCCCCTATTTTCGGATCTGGGAGGGCGTTATTATCGCCCTTCATTATATCTTTCCGCGCTGATCTTTTAACTACTGCGCTGATCTTTACACTTTTGGTGACTTGGTGAAGTCATTTCATTCGTCAGCATGAATGTAGAGAACGCGTTAGATTTGCCTGCTATCAAATTCATATCTTCGCCTTACTATTAGTTGTGCGATATTTTGCACCCACGGCGTCATCCCCCAATCATATTTGCGGAACCTGCCATCTTTTTGAGCCATCTTTCATCTTGCATTGTTACATATGAATTGAGCCATCAACAAGCATATAAGTTGTAGTTGCAGGAAACCCTACAAGCTACACCCAAGTGATACTATCAAATAAATCTAAGACATGATGGAAGAATCTCTAAGTTACTTTTATCAAAAACATGAACAAATACAAATGTAATATGAGAAAACCCTATCTTGGAGGATAAATATCTTTATCTCTCCTAAATTCCTCACCTAAACTTTCAAAAATGTCTCTCTCTTCTTATAATGGCTTCTGGTCCCTTTTATAGGAGGTTACATAGTGGAGGACAGCTAATAAAGCCCCTTAATTCGGATATGAGAGAGCGATATTATCGCGCTTGTATTATCATCGCGTTGTACTTCATATGTTAAGTCTTACTCTTGTGACGTCACTGTGTTCGTCAGTAGTGACATAGTGGACTTGTTATTTTCGCCTTTGAGTAATTGCATCTAGATGATCTTCCCGCGTTCTTATTGGTTGAGCGGTATTTTGTATCCACATTTTGCCTCTGCTAGCATTGGTCTTTTGGGAAATAGGGCGATAAGTGTAGTCTTAATCTATCGCGTCAACCCTGTCTTTTCGTATTCTCCAGATCTACCGACACTATTCCGGGTTTTCCTCATGACCATCTACACGTGTTGACCCTGGTATTTACTGATTAACACATCTTTGATTCTTTTCCTTTTTTACCGGCAACCGCCTCTTCCTGTTGGTCTCCTAATAAATGCGCCTAAGAGATAAGATTTTTCGGGAAAAGGAATAATATCTTTTATCTGTTTTATCACGCCTTCAGTTTTCTCTTTTTCTTTTATTGTCTTCTCTTTCATCTTCCATAAAAAAAATTGTCTGCTGCTGTTGATTTTTTTACCTCTCTTATTATCTTCTTTCTTTTCAGATTTGTCAATTTGCTTCTCCGGTTATGATATCGTCATTTCTCTTACTTCCATTTTTGCTTCTCACTGTTCTGACCAAAATCTTAATCATCTTAATTTTCAGAAATTTTGATCTTTATTTTTTATTGGCTCTTCCCTTTTGCCTGTGTTTCCTTCAATCTTCATTCCCATACTATAATGGCTCCAATAGCAGGTAAGAAAAAACTTGAGGAGATCAAGAGGCTTATGACTGAACTCGGCTTGAAGGGGATTACTCTGACAGTTCCTCCTGAATCAACCCACACTACTGAGCTTGATTCTTATTGGTTCGCTCTTGAGCAGTGGAGCGAGATAAAGGTTATTATTTCTCTTAGACAGCTTTGTGCTGGTCTTCCCATTCCTCTTTTTAATTCAGAGATTCCCCTCTTTTACGAGATTTTGTCAAATTTCGAAATTCACCGCGCGATATATCAGTTGAGTGGTGATGCTATCAGGATCATGGTGGAGTACTTATGCCGTGCTGCTGGTTTGGATTACCTATATGAGAAATATGCCTAACCTAATAATAAGGAGGAATATAAGGTGGAGAATTTCTTTAAGCATTACGATGTTAACCTTGTCGCCAATGAGAAAAATCGTTGGGGCATTCGTCTTAGGAGAGCGGATGGCATTGCTGAATAAGACAAGATCATGCGAGATGTTGATTTCCACAATTCTTCCAATGATTCTACTCGCTTTTCTAAAGACTCTCACTGGATGAAGCATCCTCTTATTATCGAAGGCGCGTACGTTTGGGGTAGGAATGCCGACGGATCTGATCGCGCAGGCCCTATCAAATTTCTTGGTTATAAACCCTGGGTCTTCAATTGGCCTAAGGAGGTTAAAGAGGTATTTTCTCATATTTTCGCCTTTCATATGGTTGTTTCCGCATTTTACTTATTTCTACTATTGACTTTAGAAGAAGAAGAAGATGAATAAAGGGTTGCGGAAGGAGAAGTCCTCGCGCTCAAAGAAAGTAAGAAATAATTTGAGGCATCTGTTAAACAATATTGTTTCCTCTGTTTCTTATATATCTTGGTGGGTGCAAGGCGAGTCTGAGAATGATACTTTTGATTATGAGGGTGGTTCTCCTCAATCTAAGAACGCCCGACCTTCTTTAAAGGCGAAGGGTAAAGATAAGACTTCACCTCCAAATACGGGACAAGGAAATGTTTCCAAGAAGCGGAAAAGGGTTCTGTTGGTTAAGGATATTCATACTTCTCCTACAACCACTCAAACTACTTGCTTGAATACTTCATCTTTTGACGATGCGTCGCTACCTTTTGAGGGTGTCGCGCCTGAATTTTCCAACAGGGCTCCTCAATCAAGAACTGGCACATCTCTTCTTCATGGTGAAGACCAGGTCTTTGCTGATGGTTACGCGAATATGGAACTCCTTTCGAAGATCTTTAGCTTTTCTTCTACAGCTGCGAATGACCCCGCACTTGCTCAATTTTGCGGTACGATGGTGAAGCATTGTGCGTCTTCTTCTCCAAACTACGGTTATTTTCACGGGATTGCCTCTTCCTTGAGCCCAGATTTCCGTTCATCTCTTGAGCACCTGGTAAGTTTATTTTGGTGATCTGCTTACATTTAATGTTTTTTCTATCTTAAAGATAATCATTTGTTCCTGGTTTATGTAGAATTCTCGATTAACTGAAGCCTTGCTTCGGGATCAACGCGACGAGATCCGCAGTCTTAAGGATGAGAATCTCAAAGTTAAGGGCGATCTATCTGTTTACTCTAGCGAAACAGTTTGAGCTTCGTAATAGGAATACTCAGCTCGTGGATAAGTTTTTTGAACCTTTTTATATTTTGCATATCACCGTGCTGTTTCACGTCTTTATTAAGTAATATATGTTTGCATAGGTTTATAATCTAACCAATTAAGCGATCAACCATCCTATTGATGATACTGCTCTTTTAGCGCATCTTAATTCTGTACTGGACCATCCCCATGCTGGTGATTTAGAGATTTGTGATATGAATGAGCTTAAGTCAAAATATGAGGAACTTAAATTTGAGTACCGAAAGATGCTATCCGTTAATAACAACTTCAAGAACCGCCTTCATGATCCGAGGGAAGAAAATAGGAGTCAGAGGGAAAAGAGGGGTCGGGATTCCTTAATGACTGAAAAGGACCAAGCAGTGATTAAGGGATCCCAAGCCTTAAAGAAATTCCAAGAAATTGTTCTTTGCGCTAACACCAAGAGGGATCAAGTTGTAAGCGAGAATAAGGCTTTGGTTGCTTGGGAAAATACAATTCTCCCTCGCTTACTTATTGAAAATCATGACGACTTTGAACGGGCTTTGAGTGTTATCGAGAATGCTAGAATAAGGTTGGCTACACGCGATAGCTTAGAAATTGATCATGCTGAAACAGTTAATGCGATTATTTCTGGGAAAGAAGGTTGTCCTTACTGACTGCCTCAATGATCTTATGTAGTTCTTTTGATTGTTTTGTGTATAGGCGACACTAACCCTTTTTTGTTTTCTTTTATAGCCACTGAGAATAATCAATTTCAACAAATCGAGGATCTTTCCAGGGAGCTTGAATCTGTGAACTCAAGATTTTCTTCCAGAAACTCTAAGTACCTTAGGCTCAAGGAAAAACTGGTGGTCTCTGTGTCCAATACTAAGAAGAATACGCTGCGTGAGTGAAATGAACAGGTTCGATCAAATGCTGACATGATCTGCACAAAATATGGTCATCCTTCTGTTCGCTTCAATTTCCCTGAAGTTCCTCCTAATGAGAAAGAGATAGATATCTCTAGTAGTGATGAGGAATATGAAGAAGAAGTGGAAGATGATCGTGAGGTAGAAGATCTATTTGAAGGCCACCCTACCGGAGAAGGGTTGGAAGATAAGGAAGAAACTAATAAAGAAAGGTTCGATGAGAATGTATCTGATACTGGTGGGGAATCTATTCGCGGAGAATGATGGTCCTTCTCGTCTTTCATCTCTTTAATTCTCGCCTTGCTTGTAGGGCTTTGTCTTGACTTTTTTCTTTTTCTCCTCATGTTATCCTGTATGTAACTGTTTTTGTTTAGATAATCATCCGGGTGTTCCCAAGCTTGGGGGTCCTTTTTTTCCTGCGAACATCCTGCCTCTTTGTATAATAAATGCTTCTCTCCTGCACTTGTTTGTAAGTGGAAACAAAACGATATTCTATTTTATGGTAATTAATACAACTGGTTTATTTATGGGTTAACTTGGTACTACTAATCATGTTAAAATGTCTGTATAACTTTGACCGAAAAAGGCGTATAACATCTTCCTCATAAATTTGTATTCCCATATTTGCCTCTGTTCTTCGCCTTTGTGAGTGGACGTTATATGATTATTTTTTCACATTACCTAATGCGGTTGTTTTTATCAAATTAACTAGATTATGCGAGTGCGTTTCCTTTTGTTTAATATATTCTGATATAAAATTAAATTCATACCTGAGGATGATGCTTCTGCCTCAGCTGCTTTGATGTCTTCGCGTTTGTTTAATATTATGTTTTTTCCTTCTTTGCATGTCATACTCATGTATGCATTCTTTTATAATAGAATTCATCTTTTACTCTATTAGCTTTTGTTTCTTCCCATACGACGTACCCGCCTTAGTTTTCTCAAGTTATATCTTATTTGCTCGCCCTGTATACTCTTTATGGATTCCTTATCTGCAAAATAATTATAATAACAATCTTATGTGTCTATGTAGTTTTTCTTTTGAGGTCTTATTTAGCCTCCCTAAGTAGAGGTCTTACTTAGCCTCCCCCTTTTAATAGGTCTTATTCTTGCCTCAGGGTATTATTTGTAGTTGGGCGACGAAATCGCAGGCGACCATTTTCTCATTCAAGTAACAGTCCATTGATCTCGCCTTATCATCTTTTCGTATTATTGCCTCTTCAGGATATGTTTAAGCAACGATGTGATAGGCCTAAGTACTCCCTTGAGTAAAAGCCCCATGACATTGCCGTATTTGACACAATTCAGCGCCCTAATGGAGGGTGTCGTCCTTTTATTCCCCCTGACTATCCCTTCAAGGAAGCTTACCCCTAACGGGTTAGGTTGAGCTCTTCCCATCCAGTGATACCAAAAATCAGTTGTTTTCGTGGACTCTTATCCCCCCGCCGATATGGCCTATGGTTACGAGACCACACCCTAGTTTGGGTTTCTTGAGGACCGAGTGTATCATAGCCAGGACTTTCCAAGAATGGCTGGAAATGCTCCAGACGCCCCAGGCACCCTTGGCTTAACCGTGTACCTCGACGCCCTGATCGTATTTCTACATTCCTTAAGAGAGAACTTATTTCCCCGAGGTGTTAACTCAGGAGTAACTGTTGGATAGGCTTTTGTTTCGCCCCAACTTCTGCATGGCCCAGGTTTCAGGGTTGGTATGGATTTTCCCCGGGCCATGCATTACTAAATTTTCCCCAATTATGACGCACGTTAGGTCTTATTTATCTTGCTTCTTGCATTTACGCGAACTAGGGAGAACGCCATAGTTGGATGCCTAGCCTCCCTAATTAGAGGTTTTAATATATATTGCCTCATATTGAGGTCTTAGTATAAGGTCTTATGCTTTCCTTTTTCTTCTACTTGTATTTATCTGAAGTATATGTTTGTGTTTGTACCCAGAAATATTTCCAGGCACTAAACACGATGATTTTAGTGATGACGATCAGAACTAGGGTTTTACACAAAACAAGCATAAAGATGATACACACGAATTTAATGTGGTTCGGCATGGTTTGCCTACATTCACGGACGAATCCCCGTAGGGAGAGATATTTTATTGATATATGGGTTACAATGATTTCTGATCCTTTCTAGGGCTTGATGGTGTATTTTTCTCTATCAGGGCGTATATCCTTTAGGGTTGAGATTCCTATCTATTTATACAATTTAATACATGGGTTGAACCCTAATTTCGAGATAAACTTCCTCTGCAAGTAACTTGGCTAGGAAGACATTTGGAATGTTCCAGATATTTCTCTACAGCTTGGTCATCAAGTCATCTAGAAACTTCCAGAATCTTCTTCCAGGGTTTATGCACTGGATTCGTGGAAACGGGCCAAATCGACATGGGCTTGCGGGTTTGACCAACGACCTTGACTTTGATTGACAGGGTTGACTTTTGCCGTGGACTGCAACTATCGTTCTTTGACTGGCAGACAGTCTTGACTGGAGACATAGCCGGAGACTGGATGGAGGCTGGCTGACAGCACGACTGACAGCATGGATTGAGGTTTGCTGGCAGAGCAACATAGTATTTAGCTGGAAACTGGCTAGAAGCGCGACTGGTAACTTGGCTTCGACAGTTGACCGGCGGTTAACTTTGACCATTGACCGGGCATTGACTTTATGGATCACTGGACTAGCTGGTAGCTACATCGGTTTGTAGCCTGGTGGGCTGTGTTGGTTGGATGGATGGCAGCTGAATAGTCGCCTAGATAATATTCTTTCCCAATATGTTGCAATTTTATCATGGTACAAACATCGCCCTCTCTTAACCTCCAACTTGTTGCGGGGTTAAGAAGTTCATTTTCCCTTTTGTATTGACAACCAATGATAAAATTCGTCCCCAAGACTGAATTATTGTTGTTGAAGCGTAAAAAAAGTTTCCTTTGTTGTTTGTAAAAATCACAATCGAGTCGCCCCCAAGTGAAGTTATTGTGATTGAAAGATCGACGGGAAGCAGTTCAGCACGAACTATTGTTGTATGCAAAAACTTGACTAAAGGACGAACTGGTCTGTAAAGGAAGCATGATACCGGCGTAGAGTAGCTGCAAGAAACTGGAGTGCAATGATTGCGGGCGAGAGATGACCCGAACAGTTACAGGTGAAACTTTATTGCAGTGATTGATGCGAAACAATTATATTGTTGAAAGTGAGCTGCAGCTGTTGATGCAAAACTGGATTGAAATAGTAGAATCGAAATCGGGCTGCAGATGCGAAACTAAACTGCAGCAGTTGCGTAACACTTTGACTGGTAACAGTTGTTGGAAAAGATGACCTATCCTTTCGGTCACTAAGCTAGAATCCATGTTGACGGTTGCTGTGAGCGAAACTTGTATTTGCTGAATAATTTCTGACCAAACTGGGTACAAGTAACTGCTGTCAACTACAAGATGAGAGGCGTTAATTGTGAGCGAGAAAGGCGACATCCATTAGTGAGACCCTTCAATCGTTGGGATGGTAACAGACTTTGTGTGCCGCTGGACCTCCTAACGATCTTTGATTTGCTCCTAGTCTAGACAACGATCTTTATTAGGATAACAACAGTGATGTAAAACTAGACCACAACAGTTCCTGTGGAACTGGAATGCAATGACCACTCTAAACTGGACTGCGACGGCCATATAAAGCCGCCTTTCAGCAGTAATGGGCAAAACATGAATTCAACAGCTTCGAACAAAGATGGACTGCAGCAGCTACGTTTAACTGGACTGTAGGAGATGCGAGTGAAACTGCACTACAGCAGCTGCGATTAGCTGGACTGTAAGAGCTGCGAACTAAGCTAAACTTCAGCAGCTTCGATTCGCTGGAATGCAGACGCAACGAGCAAAGATGGAGTGCAGCAGCTTCAATCAGCTGGACTGCATCATTAATGAGAAAAACTGTAATGCAGCAGCTGTGATGTGTTGGACTGCAGGAGATGCGAGCTAAGCTGCACTACAGCAGCTGCGATCAGTTGAACTGCAGGAGCTATGAACAAATCTTGACTACAACAGCAATGAGTAAAGATGCATTGCAGCGGCTGCGATTAGCTTGACTGCAGAAGATATGATCAGTTAGATTGCAGCAGTTGTCGTGGTACTAGACTACAGCAGTTCGATCAACTGAACTATAAGAGTTGCGAGCAAAACTGGAATGCATTAGTTGCGTCCCACTGAGTGTAGCAGTTACGAGAAAAAATGGACTGCATCAATTGCGTCCAACTAAGTGCAGCAGTTACGAGCAAAACTGGACTGCATCAGTTGCGTCCAACTGTGTGTAGCGAGCAAAACTGGACTGCATCAGTTGAGAGCAAGACTGGACTGCATCAGTTGCGTCCAACTGAGTGCAGCAGTTGACAATTGAATCCAAGTAACTTGGCTAGGAATACATCAGGAATGTTCCAGATCTTTCTCTGTATCTTGGTCATCAAGTCATCTAGAAACTTCCAGAATCTTCTTCTAGGGTTTATGCACTGGATTCGTGGAAACGGGCCAAATCAACATGGGATTGCGGGTTTGACCAATGACCTTTACTATTACTGACAGGGTTAACTTTCGCCGTTGACTGCAACTATCGATCTTTGACTGGCAGACAGTCTTGACTGGAGACATGGCCAGAGGCTGGTTGACAGCACGACTGACAGCATGGATGGAGGCTTGCTGGCAGCGCGACATAGTATTTAGCTGGAAACTGGCTAGAAGCGCGACTAGTAACTTGGCTTCGACAGTTGACCGGCGGTTAACTTTGACCATTGACCGAAGGTTGACTTTGACCATTGACCAGGCGTTGACTTTATGGATCACTGGACTAGCTGGTAGCTACTTCGGTTGGCTGGATGACGGCTGAATAGTGACCCAGATAATATTCTGGCCCAATATTTTGCAATTTTATCATGGTATAAACATCGCCCCCTCTTAACCTCCAACTTGTTGCGGGGTTAAGAAGTTCATTTTCCCTTTTGTATTGACAGCCAATGATAAAATTCGCCCCCAAGAGTGAATTATTGTTCTTGAAGCATAAAACAAGTTTCCTTTGTTGTTTGTAAAAATCACAATCGAGTTGCCCCCAAGTGAAGCTATTGTGATTGGAAGATCGACGGGCAACAGTTCAACACGAACTATTGTTGTATGCAAAAACTGGACTAAAGGCCAAACTGATCTGCAATGGAAGCGTGATACCGGTGCAGAGTAACTGCATGAATCTGGAGTGCAATGATTGTGGGCGAGAGATGACCCGAACAGTTACAGGTGAAACTTGATTACAGTGATTGATGCGAAACAATTATATTGTTGAAAATGAGCTGCAGCTGTTGATGCAAAACTGGACTGCAACAGTTGAATCGAAATCGGGCTGCAGATGCGAAACTAAACTGCAGCAGTTGCGTAGCAATTTGGATGGTAACAGTTGTTGGAAAAGATGAGCTATCCTTTCAGTCACTATGCTAGAATCCATGTTAACGGTTGCTGTGAGAGAAACTTATATTTGCAGAATAATTTCTGACAAAACTGGGTACCAGTAACTGCTATCAACTACAGGATGAGAGGCTTCAATTGTGAGCGAGAAAGGCGATAGCCATTAGTGAGACCCTTCAATCGTTGGGATGGTAACAGACTTTGTGTGCCGCTGGACCCCCTGGCGATCTTGGATTTGCTACTGGTCTTGACAACGATCTTCATCAGGTTAACAACAACGATGTAAAACTAGACCATAACAATTGGTGTAGAACTGGAATGCAATGACCGCTCTAAACTGGACTGCGACGGCCATATAAAGCTGCCCTTCAGCAGTAATGTGTAAAACTGGATTGCAACAGCTTCGAACAAAGATGGACTGCAATAGCTACGTTTAATTGGACTGCAGGAAATGCGAGTGAAACTGCACTACAGCAGCTGCGATCAGCTGGACTGTAAGAGCTGCGAACTAAGATGAACTGCAGCATCTTTGATCCGCTGGACTGCAGCAGTAACGAGCAAAGATGGAGTGCAGCAGCTTCGATCAGCTGGGATGCATCATTAATGAGCAAAACTGTAATGCAGCAGCTGCGATCAGCTGGACTGCAGGAGATGCGAGCTAAGCTGCACTACAGCAGCTGCGATCAGCTGGACTGCAGGAGATGTGAACAAATCTGGACTGCAGCAGCTTCGATCAGCTGGACTGCAACAGCAATGAGTAAAGCTGCACTGCAATAGCTGCGATTATTTTGACTGCAAGAGATACGATCAGTTAAATTGCAGCAGGTTTCGTGGTACTAGACTATAGCAGTTCGATCAACTGGACTATAAGAGTTGCGAGCACAACTTGACTGCATCAGTTGCGTCCAACTGAGTGCAGCAGTTATGAGCAAAACTGGACTGCATAAGTTGCGTCTAACTGAGTGCAGCAGTTACGAGCAAAACTGGACTGGATTAACTGTACTGCATCAGCTGTGTCCAACTGAGTGCAACAGTTGCGAGAAAAACTGGACTGCATCAGTTGCGTCCAACTGAGTGCAGCAGTTGATAGAAAAACTGGACTGCATCAGTTGCGTCCAACTGAGTGCATCAGTTATTTAGGAACTGGACTACAACAGTTCGATCAACTGGACTGTAGCAGTTATTAACATTTCTGTTTGCGATAATTTCATCAAAATATTAGGGTGTATGCTCGCCCCCTCTTAATCCTATAACTTGTTGGAGGATTAAAAAGTTCGGGTTACCCTTTGTTTCGATTTCAAACAGCTGAATTTCACATCACATTTAGGCGCTATGTAACTCGCCCCCAAGCGTGTGGAGTGTTACGTAGCTCTCTCCAAAAGAGTTACTTTAGACCATGAGGTGTTACATATCTCGCCCCCAAGTGATGGTCAACCACCTTGAAGTGATATGCAACTCACCCCCAGAAGATAGTGATTGTCATGCTGCTCAATGCTCGCACAAGGATGCACAGCCTTGCTGCATCTTGCTCGCGCATGGAATGAAGTTGAAGGTGTCTGCTATCTGGAATTCACGCAAGGGGGCGATCCCACTATTCCAGATGCGCGCATAATTAAAATGTGTGCATCTCCACATGCTTGGCATGCGAAAATGCTCGCCACATTATAGATGTCTCAATGAACAAAAGTATGTATGATTAGATAAAAGATGCGAAAATATTTAAATTGTATACGCACCATATTAAAGTGTTACTGTGTGAGATACGACGTCATGCTGTGAGTGCTGATACTATTCTGGTAAATAAGGGGTAGCTTCACGATGACGTCATGTTGAAGAAGATGGCTCAATCATCTTGGCTCTGCAGCAGCGTCTATGTCTGGTGCAGTTAATTTGGTGTCTCGTCTTGGCTAGACTTAGCCACTAGATTTTATCCCAGACTGGATTGCACCGGTTGAATCAAAGCTGGACTGCTGCAATTATATTGAAACTGGACTGTAGTTGTTACTGTAGAGATGGACTATATCAGTTGTGATGAAAACTGGACTGCAGCAGTTACGATCAACTGGACTGCAGCATTGCTGAGGCTAACTGGACTACAGCAGTTCGAACAACTGGACTGTAGCAGTTTTAACTAGCACTGAATATGTGCGTGCTGAGGTTTATGACTCGAACCAGCACTCACAAACTTTACACACGGGCATGTTGTGGGTGAAAATCAACACAATAACATTCACAACTTTGAGGATTTCATAATGGCTTCATTTTGTAAATACGTCCTTTTTCGAAGTCGCTGCTCCAAACTCAAAAATAAATTTTCTACGAATGTGGAAATTCTACCTCCATGATGTTGTAAATTGATATATGATCGCAACGAGCCAAAAATCATCCAATTCGGACGACATATGAAGGAGATATCAAAGAAACAAAATCGAACTCCAAGCCCAAGAAATGGTTGTAGTTGGCTAAGCCCACGAAGTGGGGTAGAAATATCCTCAAGACAAAGCAAATAGGGATGAATTATCCACCATGGTTGGCTAGGATTAACCGGGGAACTGGATCGACTTGGCTCGGTTAGGTCGGAAACATCCAAAAGTATAAAGGCATGGGGCGGAAATATCCAAAGAGTATGGAAATTGGGTGCACCGCAAAGCACTGGAACTTGTCGCCCGGAATGTTGACGGACGGAGACCGCCGACGGGGATGGCCGCCGGGTTGCTGCTGCCATTGAACGTTGCTGGAGAGGTTGAACGTCGCCGGAGAAGGTGACTGTTAACGATGAGCTGACATCGCGATGACGCGGGCGAACAAAATATACTAACGACGTAGAGAATATACTGATGCTGACGTGGCATGTTGACGAGGCACCTTACTGCTGTCGTGTCATGCTGACTGGACCACCTTGCTGGCATGTCATGTCGACTGGACCATAATGCTGACGTGGCACTGTTGGCTGGACCACATCATTTACGTGGCCATTGCTGACTGGACCAAGATGCTGATGTGGCAGCTGACGTGGCATTAAGGACTATTGATTTGCACACTTACATAATCGGATTGCTGACGTGACACCGATGACTGGACTACCTTGCTGACGTGGTGTAGCGTTATAGTTGACGTGGCAACAAGTTGGAGTTGACGTGGCAGTGAATGATGATGTGGCGTCAACTGTGCGCTGGTGTGGTAGATGACGTGGGTGAACAAGACCCTGATGTGGGTGTAAACTTCAAAACGAGGGTGATAGCAACCTTGACGAGGGTGAAAACCATGCCGCCGGGCAAGGCCGCCGGCTTTTTTTCTTCTTTTTTTTCTTGCATTTTAAACCTTTTGCCACAGTTTTGCTGAACCGTTGTCTTTAGTCTTGAAGTTTCTGCAACGGTTGTGGAAACTGTCATCTTTTCTGTCTGACTTTTGTAACAGTTTAAGGAACTGTTGTCTTTTCTGACGAACTTTTCCGCTACGGTTTTCTAAACTTTTGTGGTCTTTACTGGGACTTTTTGCGATGCTTTTCTGGATGTTTCGTCTAGGGTTTTCATCTCCCATCTCCGTCGTACGCGCATCTATTGCAGATAGCTAATGGAAGAAGTTAGAGATAGGTAGCTTGACAACCCAATAAACATGGTGGTGGTGATTTCGACAGACTTCGAATTCGAGCATCCTTCCGCTACGTTATCTAGCAATCGATTTCTTCAAACTTTAGACTTGTACATGTTGCGGATCGAACATCATGGCAACAGTTTTGATGATGCTTTCACTCCATCTTTTGCTAAGGACCGAACGCCCTGGATACAGTTTCATCGAACTTTGTAGTGATGCAGTTTCGGTGGTCTCTGAAAGTAATAGTTTCAGCAAGACTCGAACTGCGAAGCTAGACTACAGTAGTTGCGATCAACTGGACTGCAGTAACAGCAGCCGCGATCAGCTGGACTGCAGCGATTACGATCAAAATTGGACTGGCGTCCAAACTTTTTTCTCCCTAACACGATTTTGAATTTTTCTGTACTACCTTTCTCAATGGGAAAACAAGATTACTTTTCTCGTAGTTCCCCTTAGTCGGCGCCAATGTTTGTACCAAGAAATATTTCCAGGCACTAAACACGATGATTATGGTGATGACGATCAGAACTAGGGTTTTACACAAAACAAGCATAAAGATGATAGACACGAATTTAACGTGGTTCGGCATGGTTTGCCTACATCCATGGATGAATCCCCGTAGGGAGAGATATTTTATTGATGTATGGGTTACAATGATTTCTGATCCCTTCTAGGGCTTGCTGGTGTATTTTTCTCTATTAGGGCGTATATCCTTTAGGGTTGAGATTCCCATCTATTTATGCAATTGAATACATGGTTTGAATCCTAATTTCGAGATAAACTTCCTCTGCAAGTAACTTGGCTAGGAAGATATCTAGAATGTTCCAAATCTTTCTCTGCAGCTTGGTCATCAAGTCATCTAGAAACTTCCAGAATCTTCTTCTAGGGTTTATGCAATGGATTCGTGGAAACGGGCCAAATCGACATGGGCTTGCGGGTTTGACCAACGACATTGAATTTGACAGGCAGTGTTGACTTTCGCCGTTGACTGCAACTATCGATCTTTAACTGGCAAACAGTCATGACTGGAGACATGGTCGGAGACTGGATGGAGGCTGGCTGGCAGCGCGACATAGTACTTAGCTGGAAACTGGTTGGCCGTACCGCTGGCAACATGGTTGGAAACTTTCTAGAAGCGCGACTGGCAACTTGGCTTTGACAGTTGACCGGCGTTTGACTTTGACCATTGACCAGCGATTGACTTTGACTATTGACTGAAGGTTGACTTTATGGATCACTGGACTAGCTGGTAGCTACTTCGGTTGGTAGGATGGTAGGATGTTTTGGTGGGATGGATGGCAGCTGAATAGTGGCCCAGAAAATATTCTTGCCCAATATGTTGCAATTTTATCATGGTACAAACAGTTTGTTTGAAGGAGAAAATTTTCATTTTGCATTTATATCTCTGATCATTACATTGTTGAAATCTTTCTTCTTCATTTTATTAGTTTACATCATCAGTACATTTTCTAAAGATAACCCTCCCAAAAGTTGTTTTGTTTTTCCTCCTTGTACATCCTTCTTCTCTTAAAGTATAGCCCATTTTGTTGAGTCATCATCATCTTGTGCGTGCGAATATTTCACGCTTGTTCCTTCCTCCTGATTGATGTCAATGTTCATGGATGATTCTGATGCCTCCGCATGACTGCTAGTCTGACCCATTTCCTCGCCTTTGCTTATTGCATCAACTATTAACCTCTCTTTCCTTTTCTCTTGCATCGCCTCCTCTTTCCATTTTCTTATTTTCAACATGCGCCCTTCACTTTTTTAAATATCTATTTCGTTGCATTTTACTGCCTCTGTTTCATCTCCTCTTGTCTTTCCTATGCCTATTGGCAAGGGGAACTTAATGCACTAATGAAAGGTGGACGCAACGCCTAATATGCCATGTAACCAAGGCCTACCAATCATAGCATTATAGGGAGATTCAACATCGACCACACAAAATGTAACTTCGGTAGTTATTCCCTTGAGTAGAATGCGCATCGTGATCTTTCCTTTTGGTTTGTTCGTTGAGCTGTTGAAACCGTATATCTTGTAAGTGGATGGGATGAGCTCTGACTCGTTTCCGCCCATCGTTTTAAATGCGTGATAGAATAAAATATCCACTGAACTACCAGAATCTTTGAGAATTCTATTTATCGCCCATGTTGGCTTTTCTTTATCATCTTCTTCTTCGCACCTTGCCTTTGGTTAGATGTCCAGAATAATAACCAATGGGTTTGTATGTGATTCTCCGCCTCCTGGAGTGTCTTCTTCACCAAATAAGATTGGTTTCCTTTGCCACTCATATAAGGGTGACACTTGTGCTATGTCATGTATTTCTCTCCCGTCATTATCTCGAGCATGCACTCGGCTTAACACATTGTCGTGAAATCTTCGATACTTTTAAACGAAGCGATTATCGAATTGCAGTGTAAGTGTCTCGCATTTGCTCCTATCTCGATTAAGTATGTTTGTTCTCCTGTTGTTGTTGGTACTTATCCTTGGGGTGGTGGGGGTAAAGCTGGCTGCTGTCCTGCTAAAAGATGATTTAACTTCCCTTGGTCGATCATTCTTATTATCTTTTAAACATTTCGGCAGTTATTTGTAGTGTGCCCATGGAAACGATGATAGGCGAAAAATTCTCGGCTTCGCCTTCCTGACACTGGTTCCACTCCCAGGTTAGGGGGTGTAAGAATTTCCTCCATTAGTATTACCGCTTACCATATTTTATCGATTACGGTGTTCAGAAGCGGCATTTTGATCTCTTCCCATACTCTTTTTTGTCCTCCGGACCACTGATTGTTATATCCCCTTTGACCACCATATCCTTCTTTTTGATTGTCGAATCTCCCTATCTTGTTATTATCTGCATGGTTATTATATTGTTTCTCTTTATATTCACTGTCGAACATATCTTGATCTATGCTGCTCATGGTCACTTGCTTATGGCTATTCTCAGTAATTATCTTTTCCTGACTTTCTTGGGAGGTGCTTGCAATGGCATTTGTTGTGATTGGTAATAATATCGCATTCCCTTCCTTTGCGTTTGTAACAACAACTAGGTCTGATTCCATCTCCTTCTTCTTTTCTTCAAGAGCGATATACTCCTCCTGATATTCTCGCAGCTATTTCATCTTTATTGTATCTTTAAGCCTGAATATCTGTGTATACAATAAATCTGCGGGAAATAGAGCGTTGATAAAATCTAGGATCAAATTTCTTTCTTCTACTCTTCCCGCCATTTCACTGCACATTGTTCTTCATTGCGATGTTAAGTCACGTAGACTTTCATTTGTTATCCGTCTCAAGCTGAATAACTTCTCAATTCCTGGTCGTAGCATGTTATTGCTGATGTATGCTCCTAGGAATATGCTCTGCATCTGATCGAATGATGAGATAGTTCCCATAGGTAAACCACCAAACTATTTTAAGGCTTCCCCTGCTAGGCTAGCTGGGAAGTACTTACTTAATACCGCATCGTTGTGTTCCCATTGCAGCAGAGATAATTTATATGCTTTGGTATGTTGGACCAGACATGTAGTTCCATCGAAGATGCTTGTGAATGTAGGTAGAGTGCACTTTGTTGGTACCGCTGCATATTGTATCCTTTGTACAAATGGTAATCTCCCTACTTCTTGTATCGCTTATGCAAGTTGCCTTCTTCCTACATCCTTTCGCGTGTTCATCATCGCTCTCATTTCCTCTAATTCCTTTAATATTGTGTGGTTGATGTTATTGTTTTGCATTGGACTTTTTAAGCTCGCCTCCCATGCTATGTGTTCCTACCTTTTCTGGCGTAATGCTTCCTGAAATTCTCACTCTCCTGCATCATATCTTCTTTGTCTTCGCCTTTCGTCCCTTATATCATTCCCTATCGATTCCTGTGTGTCATTCTAATTTTTATCATTTCTCTCCGTGCGATGATGTTGATTCCAATATGGTCTGCCTCTTCTCTCTCTTAATCTTAATTGTTCCAAGTTGTGATCATTTTCGCCCTGATGTTCATGTCTGTTTTCCCTATGATTTTGTTAGTCCCGATAGTTACCGCGTTACTCTGGCATATCCTCTCCTACGTTTTGTTTGTCGACATGATTGTTGTTCACTTGGTGCTCCACGCGGTTGTCTCTGCGATGAGATCTCCTTGATGTACTTCTACTTGTTCTTGACGTGAGGCTGTCGTATTGTCCTTGATGTCGTGAATAAGCTTTCCTCGTTTAGCCTTTAGTTTTCCTCTCTTAGTGAAGCATTTTGACGCATTAAGTTCTCCCTTTCTTCTTATTCCCTTCGTCTTTCCTCGACTAACCTTCGCCTTAAATCCTCAATAGTCATATTTTCTTCAACTCTTGGCATCTGTCCTTGATCACGAATTCCTTCCATATTTTTTTCCACCGTATCTGTATCTGTTGTGTGCACTCTTACGTCATTGTACACGTTTCTGTGGGAGTTATTGTCCTCCTATGCATGTTGGATTTGTGACTGAATTTGCTAAACTTGGTAAGCCCTTTCGCCCATGGTTGATGTTTATCCTATTTCTCCTCCTCTCCTTCTTGCGATCCGTCTACTTCTTCATGATGCTATGACATGTTCCGCTCTAGACGCTACTCTTACCATCTTGGTACCTGAAACCCTATTTCCTTTTGACAAAGTAAACGAAGTGCTTTTGAAATCTAGAAGAACAGTTACTGGGAACCTTTTTTAGAAAAAACTTAAACTTTTCTTCATAGATCTAGAAATCAGAAAATCATCCAAAACTATCGAATCGAATGACAAATTTTAAATGCTTAAAACAATACAAATAATTTTCAAACCATTTTGAAAAACATCACAGGTGAGAAACATCCCTCTTACTCATCCAAGCTCATTTCTAGCGCCAAAATGTAGTTGCAGGAAACCATACAAGCTACACCCAAGTGATACTATCAAATAAATCTAAGACATGATGGAAGAATCTCTAAGTTACTTTTATTGAGAACATGAACAAATACAAATGTAATATGAGAAAACCCTAACTTGGAGGATAAATAATTTTCTCTCTCCTAAATTCCCCACCTAAACTCTCAAAAATGTCTCTCTCTTCTTACAATGGCTTCTGGTCCCTTTTATAGGAGGTTACATAGTGGAGGACAGCTAATAAAGCCCCTTAATTCGGATCTGAGGGAGCTATATTATCGCTCTTGTATTATCATCGCGTTGTACTTCGTATGTTAAGTGTGACTCTTGTGACGTCATTTCGCTCGTCAGTAGTGACGTAGTGGACTTGTTATTTTCGCCTTTGAGTAATTTCTTCCAGATGATCTTCTCGCGTTCTTATTGGCTGAACGGTATTTTATATCCACATATGTAACCACTTAACAAATATAAAATTAACAAGTCGATCAACTTCTGTAACATCTTCTGAATTTTCTTGGATAACTCGAGCACCTCAGATGACTGTATTTTTTGAAGGAAAAAATAATAGGAGAATATGAAAAAACGTATGTATTTAGTGATACAGTGCCGTTTACCTGGGTAACCTCAGATAGATAAATAGATGTGGATACAGAATATCGCATCACCTACATGGAATGGTTTAAGGGAACTAATTATCTCTGACATGAATTCATAATAAGCACGAGAACATAACCCCAACAGGTCACTATTGAGATAAGTGATGACGTCAATGTGATCAATGCTATAAAGATAGAATGCGAACAAATATAAAAGTGTGAGTAAGAATAAAAGGGCGAAGATAATATTGACTGAACAATCTACAGTAAGCGAAAAAAGTGTGACATTACCTGCGAGGAAAAGTTTGACTTACCAACATCAGCGCGATGGCAGGAGACAACATCGCACAAGATTATCCGAGAAAGAAGGCTTTATTAAATGTCATCCATTATGTAAATGCCTATATAAGGGGCACGAGAGTATCGTAAAGAGGGTTGAGTAATTTTGTAATTTGAGAGATAGTTTGGAAAGATAATGAGAGTTGTTTCTTAGCCTTAGAGTTGTCTTGGAGAGGAAGTGGTGTAAAACTCTAAACTATTATCATATTGAATAATAATAGTGTTCATGTTCTTCGACCCTTAGATTTGTGTTATTATCTTTTCGGGTGTGGTTATAGGATTTCCTGCAACTATATTTTGGCGGATAGAAACATCTTGGAGGATTAAGAGGATTTATCCTCACTTGTTTAGTCATTTCTAAAAATGGTTTGAGTTCATACCTTTTATCGTTTTTCTCCCTTTATTATGTTTTAGAGTTTTTATCTCTTGATTTCACGAAATCCAGCGTTGCACAACTCTTTATGGTGGGTTTGTTAGTAGAATTCACCGTTTCCGGGAATTTATATAAATCCCATGTGTGTTTGGTAACTCAATTAAAATTCCTAGGATTTATAGGGTTTTCTTGTTTTAAAGTCTTTGTACCGTTTGGCATTACCCTTGTTGATACATGAAAAATAATACCCTTAACGGGTCTGGGGTGACCCCAAAGGGGGAGGCAAGCCTAACATAAGACATGGAGACTAAGCCCAAGTCCAATAAGAAAATATCCATGAGACAAAAGGGACAAGGAAGGGATTAATGAAGAAGGAAGAGGTTACATTATGGAAGGAGTGGCATTAGCAGTAATTAAGGAAGTTTAGGACATGTGGCATGATGTCATAAAGAGATGGTCTTTTGGAAAGTCTATATAAGGAAGGACAAGGTACAATGGAAAGGAAACTCTCTCTCTTACCATTCCTAGTAAGTGTAGTCATTAGGTGTGACTAGGACGGGTAGGACCAAAATCATATTCACCCCTCAACAACCCTCAAATCTTAAAATTGCATGTATACAGGATTTAGAGTTAAAAATAAAGTGGGTCCATAAATCCCTTGTTAATTTTCCCACCAAATCTTAGGGGGAGTGGTCGGACTCCATATGGAAGATTTGCTGGAAAACTGATTGTCGTAGGAAACGTGATTCCAAGGATTCGGACAACAAAACGTACCGTGGGAAACGTCATTCTACCAACTCCCCTGGACCCATAAATTACACCTTTAAAATTCTACATCCAAACCCACCATTATTTTAATGTTTCATTGTATTTTTGAGTTTCCATCGTCTCTAAATCTAGGATCTAAGATTTGGTAGGAGTTTTATTAAGTTCTCAAGTTTTGAATATATTCACCATTTACAAAGCTCTTCAACATATCACCAGGTTTCAAGAGTTTGTGATTTATTGTTTATGGTGAAACTAAGGTTTTGATCTTCAGATCTCCTCAAAAGTTCTCAAGTTTTCTCAAGTATTCATCAGTATTAAGCGTTTATTTTTGAAGTTTTCTTTGATCCTTCAATATAATCACTGATTAACAGTTGGGAAGGTCTCTTTATAATAAGTTTGTGTTAACTCAGTAAGTCACGCGATTTGGAATTGGTATTATATTTATCGATAACTTTCCAGTGAAGTAATATTTGGATTCCTCAATGGTGAGAGTAGCATCAAGAGCTGAGCACGTGATAGCAACGCGCAGGAGTAAGCGAGTTGAAGACAAAAGGAGAATGAGATTTGAAATTGGTGAAACATTTGTTGCAGGTGAAATACGCGGGAGAAACTAGCCACGCGAAAGTCCTACACCGAATATTCATCAGGATAATGAGGAAAGAGATGCTGAGTCCGTTGAAGAAAGAAAAGAAGAATCAACTCGCGATAATGCGGAAGAACTTATTGATAAAGAAAACATGACTATCGAGCAGCTAAGGGCTAGGATCGTGAAAGAAAGAGAAAGGGAGGGAGATTTGGTGGAGCAATGCATAAGGTTTGCTAAGAAAAATGCGATCTTCATGAATGAAAATAACAGAATCAGTGAAGAAATATCCTATACCACATCGCGCACAAGGTCTGTAGATTCAGAATCGCACGTAAGTAGAAGTTCATCAAGAAGAGGGCGATCGCGTCGCAAAGACAGAAGCGAAAAAGAAAATCACCAATGGCGAAGAAGACCAAGAGATAATGTTGAAGGCGAAGATTACCAAAGGCGAAATCGTCGAAGAGGGGATAGTGAAGAGCGAGACTTTCAAGAGGCAATAAGAAAAAGTAGAAGAGTGGAGAATGAAAGACAAGCGAGGAAATCTGGTGAAAAAATATTTAATCGTGCGATATTAAAAGAATTGGAGGACATGCGAGAGATGATGAACAACCCATGAAGTGGTGGTATGCAACTAGCAGAGGCAATTGAAGAAGCAGGGCGATCACCCTTCGTGCTTCAGATTTTGCAGGCTATAATCCCTGCGAAGTGTATTTTACCAACGTTTAGTAGTATCTTTGATGGAACAGGAAGTGAGATACAACACATTAAAGCTTAGACTCTCTCATTACTACAGTGAGGAAATAATGATGTGATGTTTTACAAGTACTTTCCATCCAGTTTGACTGGAGATGATTTAGCATGGTTTGATGGCTTTCCAGAATGATCAATTAGGTCATTCGAAGAGTTGCAGAACACATTTCTCGAAACATATATTAGTAACAACTTACTAAGACAAGGGTATGAAACATTGTTTAACTTAAAGAGAAGACATGGAGAAAGCTTGTAAAGCCTAGTTACGCGATGAAGAACCTTTTGCAGTGAGCTTCCGGGGTGGATATCTGAGAGAAACTTAGTTCTCACGTTTATCAAAGCGATATTTGCAACTAATCTATTATACATGCAGATATTTAGATTTAAAGATACTTTAAAGATGAAAGAACTAAAAATATATCAGGAAGACTACATCGTGGTGGAAGAAAAACAAAAGGAGATGACATCGCATCCCGTGGCAGCAAAGGAGGCACTTCACGGCTTATACCAAGTGTGACAAATAAAGTGGCAAACATTCCTCAGGCAAAATTCGGAGAACCCTTCGCGGAAAAGCAACAAAAACAGGTATCCATGTCGAAAAAGGATGAGGAGTGGTTCAACAAAGAGCAAAAAGATAGGCGTTAAGGGAAAAACAGTCAAGAGAAAAGATACCATGACCAAAGAGGGAGGTACAATGATCAGCAGGGAAGGAATAGCAACCAAAGGTTTGGAGAGCGAAGACCAAATGCACCCATGAATGAAGACATAAAACTTCCAAAACTTGATACAACAGTGGATAAGATTTGGGAAGCAGTTATATTATTGGAAGAAATCCTTGTCCCTCCAAATTTGTGTATGGAGCCCCCACCAAGAAGACGTCGCGACGAATTTTGTGCATATCATAGATTCCACGGGAAAACCACATATGATTGCATAAATGTGCAAAGAATAATATTGTGCCTGATTGAGCAAGGTAAATTGAAACACTTCTTAGACTCGCATATATTACCACCCCCACCAGCACAACAAGAAACTCAGCCTCAAGCGAAGTAGCAAGCACCGATATCTCGCATTGAAATAAAAAGAGATGCTCAATATTTGCGATGCAATACATTATTTTGCAAAAAATATCGCAAATTTTCACGAGAAGGTGCTAAGAAGAGTATACAAGCGCGGTCACAATGGGAAGGAAATACACAGTGTAGCGAAAGTTTCGTCTCTAGAAGAATGGCAAAAATATCCTATCTCATTCACCGCAAAAGATGCACCATGTAATGACCCGTCCCTCCACTAGAACTGTCCCCACTTAGCCACTGCGGTTATCCGATAGTATGGGGTTTTCAACGGGCATCACTGCGGTAATCCATCATAAACTTCCCGGAAGGTCACCCGTCCATGGATTACTCCCGCCCGAGCACGCTTAACTACAAAGTTTTCTTCCAACTCTGGAGCCAATTGTGCAGAAAATACCTCGGTATAATGTAGACATTTCTTGCCTCTTCAGAGAGCAGTATCCTGCATAACATCCCAGCATACTCTCCCATACACACACAAGCAAACGTCCCTAGCTGTATCCCGACTAACACCGATATTTTTCCCACTTACCCACTGCGGTCATCCAGCAGTTTGAGATTATTAACGGCACTACTACGGTCATCCAGCAGCAGCTTCCCGGGAGGTTATCCATCCCGTGACTACTCCCGGCCGAGCACAATTAACTGAGAAGTTTTTTCGCACAACCCAGTCAAGTGAACCCATCAGGCCTCGGTGTTAGGAAATGACAAAACATTTCTTATATTCCAATCGGACAACCACTACTGAATATCGGGGTATTATATTACCACCAGCTTAAATTGGAGCTATCCTCTGCTCCAGAATATATTTTCAAGCCCAAATCCCCGACGTTCTCTACCCCTCATGAGAGTAGTCGCTGACATATCATGTCTAGCATACTCTCTCACCCTCGACAGGTGACCCGTCATCGGAGATCTGGGATTGAGTTGACGGCTCAAAAGGAATACTTTTTCATCCTATAAACCATACATAGAAAACACGAAGAATTTCACAAACCCATAACATGAAATAACAATTTTTTTTTTAATTTTTTTTTTAGCCTCTTTCCGACCCGTAACGCTTCGAGTTCAGATCTCCATTGGGTTTGATCCTGGTCCGTAACTCAGGGTGTTACACACCAAATGGAGGAAAATCGCACACGAATCCTTTTGTTGTTACTTTATGTATTGCACAACACTCAAAATGGGCCAAGAACGAAACTAATAAATTTTCAAAGTGAGCGACCGATAAAATCTTAGTGGACACTGGAACTTCAGTGGATTGGGGGATGGGGCATAAGTCCATTAGTCTCTTTTGTAAGCTAGGTCAAATATAAAAGGAGTCTAGGGTTTTGTCATAATAGATAGTGAAACTTATGTTCTTCTTGAGAGAGTGTGAGGCACAAAAGAGGCTAGGTTCTTGAGAGGGGATTTGGGAGAAACCTTGTAAACTTGTTTATCATCATAGTGGAATCATTTCGTCGTCTTCGCAAGTGGATATAGATCATTTTAATCGAACCACTATAAATCCTTGTGTTGTGTGTGTGCTTGATTTTCTTCATTTCATTTCCATTTTCATATTGTGCTAGCTTGGTCCAGCTTGTGCCATTAGTTCTAACACTAACATTGTTAAAGGATAAGTTATAAGCATGGCAATGCTTACTCGTTAGATAACTTTAGCTTCAAGACCAAATCTTTCCCTAATTGTATTTTTTTTTTGTATATTATGACTTATGTACAAGTCTGTTAAGTTTAGAAGTACCTGTAACCAAAAGTTATATATAAATACATATGGTCTCTACAAAAAGATTTAGAGAACTAGAATTCTTAATTAAACTATCTTGGTATCCAGAGTAGGTTCCGATTCCCACCTAGAATTCTTTAGTTTTCTCTAGTTTCCTCTCATACCCTAAACCGGATAAATTTTTTATGGGGGAGCTTTTCGATGGGGGCATGAGGGACAAATCTTATGCTGAGATGTTTTTTTCAATTAATTGATTCTAACAGATTTTGTTTCCAAAAACAAAATAGAAGTGTATTTTTGAAGAGGACATTGGTTATCTTAATTCATTATATTTTATCTTTAATATTTTTTGAAATAAAATCCGTTGAAACAATTATTAAAAATGACACATGTAAACATCGGATTTGTCCTTCATGCCCCCATAAAAAATTTATTACCCTAAACCTCTCAAAAAAAAATTTCTCTTCTTAGTTGAAAATGATGTAAAGAACTACAATGTTTGCACTTCATTTCTAGTTTTCTCTAGTTTCCTCTCATTCTAGTTTCACAGCAACCCTAAAGCCAAAGAGAACAACCATTGTCGCAACAGTGTATCCAACCAGCAAAAAAAAGACAATGAAGGAAGAGAAAAACTAGTAAAAGTCCATCTACATCCATCTCAAAGTCAATATATATTGCATTGAAGAGAACCAGAGCTTCATCAATTAATTAAACCTCCTCTTCAGAGTGTATCTATCATCGCACAATATGAAACAACACTAGGTTCGCAATTCCATTTCAGCATCTTGTTTTTTAGCAGAACAATACAACCTACTTTGACCATAATCAACCTAGGAACTAGGTTTACAGTTTACTTGAGTTTTGGGTTTTAAAAGAGTCAAAACTAGGAAACCGATCAACTATTTATTCTTGTCAAATTTCCATATTTGTGTTTCCATATTCTCTATAAAATATCAAAATTTGGAAGAACACCATGTACCGCCTGGAAACATTACCCAGATGGACTCGAATACTGTTTCCTAGTAGCTCTATAGGTTCCGTTTGCCCTATATATACATGGGCGCATGCATATAGTTCTTGTATCCCATTTTTTATCAACTCTTTGTTTCTTGATCCGCTTCTTGAAATATTGAGTTTCATCAGTTTTTTCCTTTTCTTTCATGTTTCATCAGATAAGCAAATTCATTGAAGTCGTTTCAAGCAAAGAGAAGAAGAAAAATTGAAGTTCGTAATAAGTTTTTCGATGAATTTTGTTTAAACATTGATGTAACTTGTAGTTATACTATGCTTGATAAAGTTGGCGAAGGAACCTTCGGACGTGAGTCAAACTTAGGTTTACTTAATCTTAGGTTTAACTGAAGAAGGGAAGAGTTAACTAGAGAAGAGAAGACAAACTTAAACGGAACTTTTATTATTGATTTCAACTATATGAGATACATAAAGACTCGACATATATATATACATGAGTATCTTGAACTTCAAGCTAATTTGTTTTCTAACTGAAGAAGATTTCCTAATACACAAGGAATACCAAAGATAACAAACTCTTAATAGAGAAACTGCCGTGTATAATGATGGGTCACAATGTACACGTACTAGATGTTGTGTTAACACCCTTCCGCAAGCGTAACGGGTTATCCTGAACCGTAAGCTTTAACCATAAAAGAGAAAACCGATCTTTAGAAAGTGGTTTTGTGAATATATCCGCAATTTGATCTTTAGATGATATAAAACGAACATCAACAAGTTTGGAAGCAACTTGATCACGAATGAAATGATAGTCAATTTCAATGTGCTTCGTCCGTGCATGAAAAATAGGATTAACAGTGAGATAAGTTGCACCAAGATTGTCACACCATAAAATAGGAGGAGAACGAGTAGATATACGAAGTTCCGAAATGAGTGGCTGAATCCACATAATTTCGGCAGTTGCAATGGCAAGTTCCCGATATTCAGCTTCAGTACTAGAACGAGATACTGTTTTCTGTTTACGAACACTTCAGGAGATAATATTTCCACCCAAATAAACACAATACCCACTAGTAGAACGACGATCATCACGAGAACCATCCCAATCAGAATCAGTATATGCACTGAAGGATAATTGTAGAGAAGGCGATGGCTGAAGAAGTATACCAAAGGTAGTAGTATTCTTGAGATAACGAAGTATTCGCTTAACTAAACTCCAGTGAAACTCGGTAGGAATATGCATAAACTGACAAACTTTATTGACAGCATATGCAAGATCCGGACGAGTAAATGTCAAATATTGCAAAGCTCCAACAATACTACGGTATTCAGTAGCATCAGATAATAAAGTGCTACGATCAGAAGAAATACTGCCAGAAGTACTAAGTGGAGTTTGAATTGGTTTGACTCCATCCATTTTTTCTCGAATAAGAAGATCATGAGCATAACGTTGTTGAGAAAGAAATAAACCCAAAGAAATACGAGTCGCCTCAATGCCAAGAAAATAAGACAAGGAACCAAGATCTTTAATCGCAAATTCTTGTTGTAAACAAGTGAGAATAGAAGTGATACCTGTGGTACTGGAGCCAGTAACTATGATGTCATCCACGTAAACCAACAAATAAATAGTACCATAAGTACCATTGTAAATAAACAGAGACGAGTCACACTTGGAAGTAATAAACCCAATCTGTAGCAAGAAAGTACTAAGTTTGTGGTACCACGCACGAGGAGCCTGTTTAAGCCCGTAGAGAGAACGGTGTAATTTGCAAACATGTGTAGGAAATCGAGAGTCCACATAACCTGGAGGCTGTTTCATGTACACCTCTTCTTGAAGTTGTCCGTGTAAGAAAGCATTCTGCACATCAGCTGATGAATATGACAATTGGAAGACAAATCTAATGTAAGAATAATACGGATAATGCATGGTTTAATAACTGGACTAAACGTTTCGGAATAATCTATTCCCTCTTGTTGATTATAGCCTTTAGCAACCAAGCGAGCTAAGCTGATACCAAGTCAAACTTAGGTTGAGGTTTGGAAAGAAGAACTAGAAGAAGATATCAAAGAAGAAAACGTAGAGGAAATAGTTGAAGACTCGGTAGACATTGTAGAGGATCGAAAAGGCTAAGCTAATACCAAGTCAAACTTAGGTTTACTTAATCATAGGTTTAACTGAAGAAGATAAGAGTTAACTAGAGAAGAGAAGACAAACTTAAACAGAACTTTTATTATTGATTTCAACTATATGAGATACATAAAGACTGGACATATATATATATATACATGAGTATCTTGAACTTCAAGCTAATGTGTTTCCTAACTGAAGAAGATTTCCTAATACACGAGGAATACCAAAGATAACAAACTGTAGAGAAACTACCGTGTACAATGTTGGGTCACAATGTATACGTACTAAATGTTGTGTTAACAACGTGTCTACAAAGCTAAAGATAATATAAGTGTTGATGGTTCTGATACTGTAGCAATAAAGGAGATAAAAAGATCATATTCTTCAATGAACGAATGCCTTGAACTTCCAGAAGTGAAGGAATTAATTAACCTCTATGGGGATTCGAATATCATCAGACTCACTCAGAAACGTCATCTATCAGAGTAACAAGTTATATTTGGTCTTTGATTTTGTAGAATCAACTTTGCACCGCCTTATGCAAGATAAGATCAATCTTTGTACGGATCCTGAGTTATTACACGGGTTATCTGAGAACAGGATAGGCCTTTTTTCAGAGTCTGAAATAAAAAGCTGGTCACGTCAAATATTGCTTGCTCTAACACTGATGCATCGTCCTGGTGGATACATGCATCGAGATCTAAAACCAGAGAACTTACTGGTGACTAAAGGTTGAGAGTTAATAAAGATTGCGGATTTTGGACAAGCTAGGGAAATTCTCTATATAATAACAGAGTTTTTTAAAGCGTTCTCATTCACTAGAGCTCCACGTTCATTCGTAATTCTAGCTTCTGGTCTATTCTAGCTTTTGGTTGATTCTGGCCTCACCATTTACTTTTTTTAGTAATAAAATATTGAATTTTAACTAAAAAAATATTATTTTTCTAAAAATAAAATAACTAAATCTTGAAAAATCTTCTTTTTGCCTTGGATAACAAAATCTTGAAAATTCATAACATGCCAATAATATATCAAATCACGATTTCTTCATGATAATCAAAAATATAAATCAAATGATCATCACGCGATGAGAAAATAAATCGAATGATCATCAAGTGTCCAGTGTCCGTTTACATACCCAAAAAATGTTATTTTCCTAATTACATCCCCAAACTATCATCCGTGTCTGTTTACATTCTTAAAAAATGTAATCTTCCTAATTACATCCACAAACTATCAATTAAATCGAGAAAAAAAATAAAATTTCAAAAAAACCCTGATTAGCCTGATCATAAATCTCTTTTCCGCAAAACTTGATTAGCCCGGTCCTGAATCTCTTTTCCGCAAATCTTTGTTGGTGGTCCTACACATCAGTTGGATTTTTGTTAGTAATCTGTATGAATGACTTGGAACAAAAATTATGACTTGAATAAAGCTAATACAGAACAAAAAATGGAGATAATACAAAACAAACAAGCACTCAAGAAACTATGATTTCCAAAAATTATTTTTCTTAATTTGTTTTTTTTTATAATTAAAAAAACAAAGAAAATGTAAACAAGATCTTTACATATTATTTTACTTATTGAAAAAATATTATTTCATGGTTAATAATTAATTCACGATTTCATCATTAATTCACGAATTCTATAACCTTTAATTCATGGTTACTAATTAATTGCGGCTATTTTGTATGAGATTTTGTTACATTAATTGGGAATTTTTTACTATTTCGTCATTATATATAATTGTATAATTTGGCATGATGCTATTTATATAAAGTGCCGCAACAAGGGTGGAATCTCATCGTTCTCCCGATAATTTTCTTTTTTCATGGTTAGGGTTTATTGTTTTTAAATATTAGGGTTTATCATTTTTGCCATTAAGGTTCACTTATTGACGGTGGTTATTTTGTTTTGCATGTACTGGACACCCAAAAAAAGTCGGGACTTTTTGGCTTTGCTGCAAACTAACACCCGGAGAAATCAGAAATATTTTCAAGGTTTTTTTTTTGCATGATGATATTTTCAAGGTGATTTTTTTTTTTCCGCATGATGTTTGTTTTCGTTTTTAGATTCCTTATTTTTATTGGTATTTTGATCATTTGATTGATAAAACCCTGGGTTTTTGTTCTTAATGGAAATTTGAGTTGTTATTTGATTCCAACCAATTATGGCAGGCATGGCGGAAAATCAGCAGATTAGGAAGCTGCAAGAGTATGTTGATGAGGAGATTCAGAGGAGGGATGCCGCTCAAAGTGGAATGGTTGATGAAACGAGTCAAACAAGGAATGGTGCTTATGCTTTCTATGAATATTAAAAATTAATTTAGTGAACCAAAAATAAAACTAGTGTAGATATTTTCCAAAAATAAATCGATAGATGACAACATTATATTTTTAGAGCTTTTTTTATGTAATTATAAAATTTAATTCCAAAATATTTAACGCGCAAACAAAGATTATGGAAGGAATTTTTATACAAATATAAGACATAAATTCCAAAAATAATATTATATTCATGTATAAAAACTGCTTGAGCAAAAGCCAAGACTCCTTCTTTTGGCGTGCTTCTCTGATTATTCATTTTTTGGGTGCTTACAATGGTTGTCATTTGTGCAGGATCTAATGGAAATGTGCGCAGTCGATTGGGGCTGCTTCTCTCCTTTTTAAACTGGTCGGTTGATTTTTATTTTTATTTTGCTTCTAATTCTTTAATGAAATCGAAAATTGCTAGGCTTTTATCCCGTGGTAAGAAAAACTACCAATTGTTTCGATGATCCGCAATCTTTTCTTTTTCTTTGCAGGGTTGATTGATGAGATTTGCATTTCTTTTTATCAATGGTTATTCTTAGTGAATCGGTAAGTGATTTCGTTTATTTTTTGGTTATTTGAGAATTTTCAATTAAAATTAGTGGTTATTTATTTTTGGATCCTGAATTTCTGTGATAGTTCACTGTTCCACTGCCCTTTTGCAACAAAAGTATGGCAGTACTTTATGTCTTTTGCAAGGATTGATTGGGTAATGCCGAATTGTACTGATATTATAATTAAGGGCTGGAGAATCAAGAATTTCTCCCGAACTGGTGAAGTACTTTGGCAAGTTCTACCGACGGCGATCACTTGGTACATATATAACGGTAGAAATGGTGTTCTTTTCAACTATGCGACAACGGATGAAGATCAAGTGATCCATCAAGTGAAGATCCAAGTTTACAATTGGTGTAGAAATTCAGACCTCTTAAAGGGATCTCTCTAGAAAATGTGACAGCGAATTGGTCTCATTTTTTTTGTAGCTTAATGGGTCGTCAGTTTTTTGGGTTGTTTTTCTCTTTTTTTGGAAGAGTTCGGCTTGAGTTACTCCTTGCCTTCTCTGTGTTTGGGACCTTTGTTCTTCGCTTACTTCCTGTAAGCTTTTTTCAATGAATTATTATCTTTGCCGAGGAAAAAAAAATGAACCAAATCTATGAAATTTAAGGGTCTTGGACATTAAAGTTTTGATAGGAAACCTCCGCTAGTGAGCTGAAATTCTAACCTATCAAATTCTTTACCTAAGACATCGTGGAATTAGGGGTCAACATGAAGTAGAAGAAGTTATTGCATTTTTAATAATAATAAGCTATGGAAATGTTATTACATCGCAAAACAGAGAAACAAGGTTCCAGACATATTGTCTAAGATAGCTAGGACTGAAAAATTTAATAAGGAATGGAGCTTTAACATTCCTATTTGTATTAGTACGTAGTCAAATTCTGGCAGACCAAAACAATGTCCTCTGTTTTCATTCTTAAATAAAAACTTTTCTTTGCATTCAAAAGAAAAGAAAAAAAGACATTGTGGAATGGGTATTTACAAAAACAGTCACACTTCCTTAATCCGGTTTACAAATCAGTCCCACTGTTATAAAGTATTTACAAATTAGTCACTACACAGCTAACTGCAGCGTTATGTCACTCGTCAGAGTTAACTCAGGTGTTGGAATTACTTATTTCTCCCTCAACTTGTAAAAAAGGAAAACTTAATTCATTTTCTCCTTTGTGCGCCGCTGTTCTCTCGTCTCTCTATCTCATGCTCTGCAACTCCATCTACACAAATAAAACATGATCGATAGATGTTGAAGGAGATGAACTTTAATGAATTGTTTCCATTAACAGTTTTGTGTGTTGTTGATGTGCTTGAAGATGGAAGTAATCGTGTGATTAATTCTTTGAAGACAACAACTGAAGATGGGATATGGAAAGAGGTAATATCTAAGAAACCCTAATTTAGTTTTGTGATTTTGAATCGATAATTAAACGGTGTTGCATGAGTTAAAAAGAGTTAGGGTTCTCTGTGAATTTTGATATGTATGGATTTTTTCAATAAACCCTAATTTTATTTGATTCTGTAATTTGATTTATCTGTGAAGAAGAATGGGGTTATGAATGGATTTTGTGGTTAAGAATGGCATTGATGAAGTTGTTGTTCTTGTTAAGAATGATTTGGTGGTGCTGCTTTGTTGTTGGTGGTGGTGCTTCTTGCTGGTGGTGAGGATGGGTATTTCAAATTACGGATGACTGAAGTAATGGAGAAGATGGTAGTGATTATGTGGATTTGAAGGAGTTGTTGTTGATTCTTGAACTAGCGGTGTTGTAGTTGGTTGAAGCACTGTGGTAGTTGATTGCAGTGGTGATTTGACATGATGAAGCTGTTGCTGGTGAAATTAATAAGAAGATGAAGAACTTGAGGTTTTGGTTGCTGCTGTTATTTATAGATGAATGTTTAGGACAGGGTATGAGTTGTTGCAGATGGTTTGAACTGAAGTGGTTATGAACTGGTGGTTCAAGAGGGTGCAACAACTCAGATGGAAATGGTTGTTGTGCAGTGGTGTTTGGTGGTATGGTATTGCAGGAAATGGGTTATGCAATGGTTGTGGTACAGGTGCAATGGTTGTGACTCAAGAGTTTGCATCAATGGTTATGGGATTTGCAGGCAGATGGAGGACTTGAGACTGGTGGTGTGCAAGGGTTGCAGTTGACGGTGAGAGGGTTGGAGAGCTTGGTGTTGAACTGTGGTTGCAGATGCAGCTATGATTAATGCTGATGTTTGAATGGCTTACTATGCTTAGGAATGAATTGCATTACAGGGAATGATAATGAAAGTCGGTGTGTGTTGAAATTTAGTGTAGGCAAGGATGAATGGAACAAGTGGTTAAATGAAATGGATTGAAGAAGCATGAATAACTGGTGATTACAGGAAGTGATTGTAAGGGAAATGCTGAGTTAATGCTTAGCTTGAGGTTTTGTGTAACAGATGGCTGAAGTAATGGAGAAGATGGCACCGGAAATTCATCCCAGTTCAGGATCGTGGCACCACATTCACTCAAGGGTTCACCACTTCTTCTCTTGGAGTATAACCACCGCCGCCATCACCGCTATCACCACTTCATCTCACCTCAACAATTGAGGAGGGGTATTTAGGACAAAACTCGGAATGTTATTTCAAAAACAGTTAAGTCGGATGGAGAAAGACCAATTTGTAATCATTAATTTAAAGTATGATCATTTTGTAAACCAGATTGAAAAAGGGTGACCATTATGTAAAACACCCTTGTGGAAGTAGGGTGAATCATAGATTGCATGCACGTAAACCGTCAAACCAACAAAATGTCACAAAGGAAAGGAAAGTTGTTCAACAAAGATCGTGTTACATGAAATAGCTCGTTCATTCCATATGCAGTGATTTGGGAAGAATGAAACAACATTCTCTTGAGGGCATGAAAAAGAATGTCAAGAAAATTATTAAGGAAAAAGATAGGATAGGTAAACCCATGAAACAACGCCAAATTCGAAATAATAATACTCACTCCGTTCCATTTTAGATGAAGGTTTAAAGTTTGTTTCAAGCTCTAAAATACTCCATCCTGTTTGGATAGCACATCATTTGGGAAGAACGGAACAACATTCTCCAGAGGGCATGAAAAAGAATGTCAAGAAAATTATTAAGGAAAATGATAGGATAGATAAACCCAGGAAACAACGCCAAATTCGAAATAATAATACTCACTTCGTTTCATTTTAGATGAAAGTTTAAAGTTTTTTTCAAGCTCTAAAATACTCCAATCTGCTTGGATAGCACACTCCAGTCTGTTTAAATTTAGTAATAATAATTAATGTTTGAAGACTTTTTTCATGCACATAAAGTACTTTCATTTCTTTTCCTCATGGTTTGTTTGGATAGCACATCAGAAGTAACGAAGTCGAAAAGTCAGAAGTCAGTTTGGCTGTCAAATTTCAAAACGACTTCTAGAATTCGAAAAGTTAACTTTTTGTGAAGCAAAATTATTTTGCTTCTGACTTCGACTTCTGAAGAATCAGAAATCATAAACAGATTTGTATCCAAACACGCTATTAATCCAGTTGAAAACTATAAATTCCACTTCTAAAGTGGAACAAAGGGAGGAATACTCTTCCCACTTGGCTTCCCTAGGTAAATCAAGTTGCAGCGAATTTCTATCTTCTCATTAATGTTGTTGTCCGTGCATATATGCAAATTATTACAACTGCCAAAAATTGGTAATTGGTTGGGAAGATTTGTTTTGGCTTTGACCTTGTAATTTTCTTGAATAGTAGGGGGCAAACTGAACATCCCAAAAAAGGAGGTTTATAGACTAATTCACTGTGCTTCTGTAAGACGATGAAGATTTGTTAATTTATAGGCGGCTAATCTTCAACGTCAAATAGTAATCCTCTTTTAATATAGATCCGTTTATAACCTAATCTTCAATGTATAAAGATTGTTTGATTCTAATAGTATTGTGGATACTGATTACAGAAACATAATCTTTGTTTTATTACTAGGCTTCTCCAGAATCTCCACGTTTCTTCAATTATTCACATGGACCGGCCATTGAGAAAATTAGTTTATTCATATTTTAATAATTAATAAGATTGGTTTTACTATTATGATGTTTAATTTGGTTAATTATTTATATAGTAGTACGGATAAACGATCTGAAACATGATCTTTTTTATTCTGATAGCAAGTTGGTGGGATCTCAAAATTCTTTAATAAAACTTTCCACCTAGGCGAAATTTCACTTTCTTCAGGTATAAAAATCACCGAGTAGTTCAAATTAAACATACAATCCTCATCTTGCGATTCAATTACACACATTCGTTCATTTTCTCTCGATAGTAGACATATATAGCTCTCTCTCTCTGTATCTGTCTATAATGGCGATTTCTACAACTCATAAATCTATTCTGATCATCTGTGGCGAACGCATGGAAGAATTTGAGGTAATTAACTGACTAATCTGATTTTGCAGCTGACTTTTCTAAAGATCATCTATACTTTCATAAAGTTTAATATGCATGGTTCAATAATCGATATCATGCATGTAGGCTCGCTGCCAACACAAAAAATGCAATGCAGTGCACTTGCACACATTTCTACCATCTGATTATTTTCGAATTACTGCATTTTGTAGGCGAAGGTACCATTTCAAGCACTACAGGCTTTTGGATTCACAGTTCATGCAGTTTGTCCTGGAAAGAAAGCTGGTGATTTTGTGTATACATCTATTTTTCAGCCTTCCGGCGCCTATCAGGTTTATATGTAAAACTCTTTACGCTTTAGTTAGTCTTTCGTAGAAAAATAACAGTTAATTGGGTGATCAAGCTAAAATATCATGAAAGATTGATTGCAAAAGATATTAATGCTCTATTGTTGAACCAACTTTGGTAAAACAAGGAACGAAGGCTTAATGCATATATGTATTCCTACGTGGTTCATTGCAGGTAGCTACTGAAATTGATGGTCACAAGTTCAAATTAAATGCTACATTTGATGAAGTTGAAGCAGCCAACTATTGTGGGTTGGTTATCCCGGGAGGAAGGGCTCCAGAATATCTTGCAAGGAATGAATCTGTTTTGCAATTAGTCAAAAGTTATGCACAAACAGGGAATCCAATTGCATCTATTTGTCACGGATCATTGATCTTGGCAGCTGCAGACTTGGTGAAAGATCGAACGTTAACAGCTTTCCCAAGTTTAGAAGCTGTACTAATTGCGGCAGGTGCTAATTGGGTTCCAGCACATAGCTTGGCCGATTATTACGTGGAAGGTAATCTTGTATCTGCCGTCACATATGAAGCAAATCCCAAGTTTATCTCATTGTTCTTGGGTACATTAGGCAGCGAAGTAACGGGTGCAGATAATAAGCGGATTTTATTTCTTTGTGGGGTAAGTAGATCAGTTTATGTACTCTTCCCCATTTGGTCAAAAATTCAATTATATCTGTCTTGTTCATGATCATTTCGTACTTTTCTTGTTTCCAGGATTTCACCGAGCAATTGGAATTAATGGTGCCATTTCAAGCTCTTCAAGCTCTTCGATGTCATGTTGATGCAGTCTGTCCTAATAAGAAAGCAGGTGAATCCTGCGTAACTATTATTCATGAGTATGATTCAGGTGATCAAACATATAGTACCAGGCCGGGTTATAATTTCCCCCTCACAGAAACCTTTGAAGGTTTAGATCCTTCAAGTTACGATGCACTCGTTGTTCCCGGTGGACAAGCTCCAGAGTACCTATCGTTGGACGAAGATGTACTTAGTTTAGTAAAAACATTCACTGATGCAGGAAAGCCAGTTGGCTCCATGGGTCACGGACAAATGATTCTATCTTTTACAGATGCTCTGAAGGTACATATACACAGTGTTCAACCTTCTAGCCAGATGATCTAATTAATTAAATTTGTCAACAGGTAAAAAAATTACATTGTTTTTATGTCTGTTGCAGGGAAAGAAGTGTACCGCCCACCCCTGGCTGAAGTTGAATGTGGAATTGGCTGGGGGTACATGGATCGAGCCTTATCCAATAGATCTCTGCGTTACAGATGATAAATTGGTGAGTGGAGCGGCTTGGCCTGGAAATTCAAACTTCATTTCTCAGTTGATGGAAGTTCTTGGAATTCGAGTGTCATTCTGATGCACGAGATGGCTTTCTGTTAGCATTTATAAGAACAAGCTTATTAATCTCTCCCGCTCCTTGTTATCTATGTCCTAAATAGTACGTGGCCTTCAAAGTGTTCTCTTTATTAGTTTGAGAAACTGTTATTTGCTTTAATTAGACGGAAAAATGTGTATTGTTTTACACGCATGATATGTTTGTTATCGTTAATGCGGCTTGTACCCGCATTAATTTCTTTTCGGAGGTCAGGTCTTACTCTTACGCCCCCCCTCTGCTTCTTGTTTCTCTTCCTTCCATCAATAAATTGCCTTTACGGGTTTGCTTCAAATAAAAAGATACGGCCTGGATATAATTTGATTGTAGTTTGTTGATAATTCTACTGAGGAACCAGTTATATAAAAAATTAAATGAAAAGAAAACTGCTCAATCCAAGCATGTTAGATTTAACTGTAATAACATGTTTCATGTTTGTTTTCGGCAGGATAATTGAATTTTTGATGTCTTCTTTTAAGCTACTTGCAGTTTCAATTCGGTGAAATCTTAAATTTTATCGTTAGTTGCATTATTAGCTGAAGAGTCTAATGACAGAAAGAACTACAACTAGAATTCAGATATGACACGACCAAATTTTCAATCAAAAACTGAAAAGAACTACAACTCAATTACAGCTCGAATGATTTAAACAGAAACACCAAAATAGAAAACTTATTTGACAGTAACAAGCACACTAATCTTGTTCCCTTGGAGAAACATGAGCCCACAATGGATTCCTCATGACAATAGTAAACTCTTGTTTCTCTGTCAAATCAATCTCATCTCCGACCTTGGCAGTCCACTTGAATTCCTTGATGAAATTAGCAACAAAATACTCAAGATGAAGCATTGCCATACCATAAGCAGGACACATTCTTCTACCAGCTCCAAAGGGTATCATCTTAACCTCTTTGTTCCCTGTAACATCTGTTAATTCTTCATTCACACTGTAACTGCAGGAAATCCCACATCACACCCATTTTGATAATTCCTAAATCTAAACACATTTCAACTACAAACCCATAAAACAATTTCTAGATCTAGACATATTTCACATATAAATGAAGATGAAAGTGCTAAAAATGTAAAAGAGACTCAAGATTTTTACATGGTTCGATCCATAACAGGATCTACATCCATGGTTCTTCACTAAAATATTTGATGTTTACATAAAACTCCATCAATGAGTTTTTGGAGCTCCAGATCTAAAGTTGGGAGGAAGAAGATAATGGAGAAAATACAAGTTGCCTCCTCTCTCTCTCCTGGACTTTTTCCTTATGTATTTGGGTAAGGAGGTAGAAATTACATAAATATCTTTTACTTACAAATTAAGGAAACTAAGCTAAGATGGGATGCATTCTATCCTAGGGATGTTAAGTTACTCCATCTTTCGTATGGCGCCACGCGTTGGTGACATTTTGGTATCTACACACTACCACCATCTTCATTCAAGAATCTCTCAGGTTTAAACACCATTGGATCCTCCCATACTTTGGGATCCAATCCAATTTCTCCAATCATCACACTCACTATAGCTTCTTTTGGTATTGCATATCCATCTAACTCTGTGTCTTGAGTAACTGCATGAGCTAGAACAAAATGGCCAGGTGGATGTCTTAGTCCTTCCAGAATTACTGCTCTCAAATATGGCAGTTTCTTTAAGTCTTCTTCTTGTATCTCACCATCATCATTAGAATAAGAATCTGATCTTGATTTTTTTTAAATTCTGATTTTGTGAAATAATTTTGATTGAATCTCTTGATATTTCACCAAGTTTGTCATAACCCGTTGTAAAGTTGTTGATGTAGTATCAGTACCTGCATCTAAGAACTCGGAACATAAACTAACCATTTCATTTTCACTCAATTTTCTTTTTCCACCTTCTTCATCAGGTAACTCAAGATTCAGTAATGAATCAACATAACATAACCCTAAAGATTTTTCCTCATGATTTTCTTCATTAGCTTTATTCTTCTTCTTCATTTGTTCTTCTTGTCTTGATCTGATTAATGGAATTAACACCTTTACTTGATCACTTCTCAACTTATAAAATTCTTCCCATTTTTTCTTGAAAAATATTTTATTCGAAAAAAATTAAGAATTTGAAATCTACTGAACCACAATAATAAATTTCTCTGAACAGATTCAACTTCTCTAATTATTTTCTCATCAAGTTTTTCCCCGAAACACATAAAAATAAGTAAGCAAAACATACCGAATTGAAAATGATCAACAACAAGAACAGGGTTTTGCCCTGATTCGGATTCTTTGTTTATACTTTCTTTGATTATATTCAAAACCCATTTTCTAGCAGGTGAAAATGACTTGATTTTTGATGGATGAAGAACCTGAAGTGTAGTTGCAGGAAATCCCACAACCACACCCTATTGATAATCTATGAAATAATCTAAGAAATCTTGATGAATGCTCAGAATCTTTTATTAAATCTTAGAACAAGTACAAAGATGATGAGGGAAAACCCTAACTTGGAAAGCAAATAACTCTCTCTCTCCTAAATATCTTATCTCAGCTCACCAAAAAGATCTCCCTTCTACAAAGGTGTTTGGTTCCTAATATAGGAGTTTACATAGTGGAGGACAGCTAATAAAGCCCCTAATTTCGGATCTGACGTGCGTCAATGTCGCATAGACTTTATCATTGCCGTACAATTTCTTCACTTCCGCACAGTTCTTCACACTATTATCGTGACTAAGTGACATCATCCGGCTCTTCATCTTGGATGTGCTTTATGCGTTCGTATTCGCTTACTATTTATAGGAGTTATTTCGCATGCTAAATGAGTGTGCGGTATTTTGTACCCACATGAAGAGTAAGATTTTTCCGTAGCAATCTCCATAAAGGACCATAAGAAGATCCATTAATGTTATGTTGATTACTTGAAAGAATTTTAGATATTGCTGGTGCCGGTGGACGATTGGCAAACACTGATCCTTTTTGAATTAAAGCTTGATGAGCTAAACTTGAAGTTTTATGAAAATAGATTTACGATGACCAATTGATAGAGTTAAATTGGTGATCTAAACTTTGTTTTGAGATCACTAAGAGTTGGTTCTAAATCTGCATGAGATTTTCTTAGCCATTGGAAACTTGTTAGGATTGGGATTGAAACAGGACCAGGTGGGTATTTTCTGTTAGGGGTTTGAAGAAGATTGAACAGAGCTTTTAGCGTTGCACGAAAGGAGAGTGTGATTATGATTATTAACAAAATTGATTCCATTGATGAAGTTGAAGACGGGAATATGTGATCGTGACATGGTTTCAGGAGTGGCTACTTATGCGAGATGGTTTCTTGAGTAGTTTAATTCTGATGACAGAATTTTTTTTTTTTTTGGCAGTGACTAAATGCAACCCACGTTTGGGTTAAATGCAACCGAGGTACCACTTTTAAAATTTTGATATACTTTATTTTAAAAGTGACTAAATGCAACCCAAAAAAGTAAGTCAAATCCAACTCATAATCCAAAATAACCACCCAAAAATAACTAACCGTTTCCTTTACGATAAGTTTGATATTTAGGTTTTTTTTTTGCATTTTTTCTTCTTCACTAATCAACTGTTATTCAAACTCCAGTCATATCACTTATTCAATGAGTGATCGAAGTTTAAAAAATCTAGGCCAAACCCTAGATGAATCGGAACAAAATCTTCGTTGTTCAAATGAAGTTTATAAGGTTTCATAAAACAGTCAATCAATGATATTTAACTCCTAACGTAGATAGTCAGTCTAGTCTGGTCGACCATAATGTGCAATAGTCAGTCTAGTCTGGTCGACCATAAGGTATAATGGTCAGTCTAGTCTGGTCGACCCTCTGTTGGAGGATAATTTCTTTCAC
>JAJJMB010010889.1:192039-211004 GCA_023531105.1 Papaver atlanticum | reverse complement strand
AGTCTAGTCTGGTCGACCCTCTGTTGGAGGATAATTTCTTTCACACTTACTGGTAACTGATGTCAGTCTAGTCTGGTCGACCATAAGGTCCAATAGTCAGTCTAGTCCGGTCGACCATAAGGTGCAATAGTAAGTCTAGTCTATTCGACTTTAAACACAATGAGTCAGGAATTTCTGACTGACACTATATGAGAGCTTCCAAAAAAAGTGGTGAAAGAGATGCGTGCAGTACCAATGAATGTGACAATGTAGTTAGAGAGAACAGAAACCATTGTTACTTAGTATTCCTGAAGTTATATATTGAGGAAGTGAGTTAAATAAACTACTACCATGAAACTTAGGACGGTATTCCAAACAGTAAACCTGCCAATCCTTGAACTACTTAACAAAAGAAGACAACTGATTGCCTGGAAGTCAACTATTATTTTAATTACTAAGCACAAGAAATTCTTGTTTTTTTATTTCTCTTGTAAGTTCTTGTTTGTTTTTCCCGTCCAAATTCGAGATGCGATATGTGAATTGTACGTGACCAATAGTGATAAATCTTGTGGTGCTCCATTATTTTCAACTACCTCTACATTTGGCGTTGAAAGTGATCCTAAAGGATCATCCTCTTGTGCCTCCTAGTTCTGTGAGGAAGATGCAGCGATAATTTTTTTACTCCTATGAAACAAAACACAAGAATACTAGTTAACCACTTAGTTAATACGAAGATGCAGATTTGATAATTAAAATTTTCATTACTATTAAATTGATGATGACATTGAATATATACTGAGAATTGAGTATATATACAAAACGTTGAATAAAAAAAATTCAATTAAAATTTCTAGGGTTACCTTTTATGCTCTTTATCCAATTTTTCTTTGGGATTTTGGGACTGGGGAGGCATTCTAATGGATTGATTCTTTTAATCGATTTTTTCGGCGAACGAGGAAGGATCATAACATGTTGATCTCGGTGGTGGAGAAGAAGGATTTAGGGGTTATTATATCTGTTCTTTTCTGGTTTTCTTCTTTTTTGGAGAGCACGAAAGGGATTTTGGAGAAGTTGTTTTTTGGGGTTCTCAGATGGTTCTTTGAGTGAATTTCTCCATGAAAAAGAAGATAGCAAAAAATCAATCGTGATGGTAACTTCCTCGGTCCTCTCTGTCGTTCTATCTCTCGTTCTATTATCTCGAATAAAGAAGAAATATAAGGGATTCGATTTAGGTTGATTCAAATCGGTCAACGATAGGGTTGTATATAACAAAATTGCTAAAAGTGATTTAGATTGTATTTAACAAATTATATTTTTCTGAGGGTTGCATTTAGTCAGGATTGCATTTAACCCAAATATGGGTTGCATTTAGTCACTACCATTTTTTTTGTTAGCCTTCTCCATGTTTTTTCAGTTATTCACATAGGAGGCCATTGAGAAAACTAGTTTAATAATAATTATAAATTTATATATTAATTAATATTTTATTAACTTATTGATAAATTTAACTTCAATCAATAGATAACACAAGGCTAGGCAGTTCAGATGAACAATAAGACGGTGATATCACTCAAGAATTGCAATATTCGAAAAGTTTGTAATCAACTTTTGATATAACTAATTTTGGGTTTCTAATATATGTTATCTTAACGGTGGGTTTATAATATAAAAAATAAAAAATTTAGACTAAAAAAAAGTTTCTCCTATTTAATATTGCTTATTCTGTCTAATTCAATAGGCGTAAAGGTCTTGAAACATGATCTTCTTTGTTATTTTGATTGTGGGCTGCTGGGATCTCAAAAATCTTTAATATAAGTGACCGCCAGTTAAACCCTGAACCTTGCGGTCTTTCCCAATAGAGACAATGGGATAGACCTATATTCGCCTAGCGCCTAGGCGCCTGTAAAAATTAGAGAACACCAAAATAACACATACTTTGGCGCCTTTTTTTCTAGGCGCGCCTTGGACGCCTAGTGCACCCAGGGCGCCTTTTACAACATAGGGTAGGCCTCACCCCTGCTAAACCATTGAATTGGGAAGTGGCCCACCTCATTGTGTTTATCGAGGCAAACTGTGGGATTCAACCCATGGCCAGTGCAACATAACCCATCTTTAATAGCTCCAACTTTTCACGTGGGATATTTTGCGAACTGTATTAATAAATAGAAAATTGTATTAAATGATAACAAAATTACAACATAATTTATAAGAAAATCCAAATTGTATCAATAGAAAGAAACATTACATCATAGTTCATAAGAAAAGAGATCGGAAAAGAACCCAAAAACTTACAAACTAAACAAACGATAATAAGATACATTTAGATATATATCCAACACAAGTAATAACATGTGGCCTACCTTCATAGCTTAGACATTCACCATTTTGTAATAAAAAGCCATGCTTTGCCATTGCATCAACAACAAACAATGTTGTCTTATCATTACTTGTGAAAAACCTTGAGAAATGGTTGGATCATTTGTTGATCCTAACATCTTTGCCAGTGCAATAATGTTAATTTGTTTGGTATTGGTAATAACAATCCAAATACGACCATTTAACCTAGTCTCGTGTATCTATTTTTGGCAGAGGATAGTTTTTATGGTTGTAATGGTGCAATGACTTTGTCTGTGGAAAGTCTTGAGCATAGATTGTGATAATTTAATCTTTGAGTATGTTGTCTTTGAAAACACTGTAATGCTTATAATCTCAATAGTCATTCCTGTAACACCCTCGAACCCATGTAATTGAAAGAGGTTAGCCTCACTTTTCCTATAAATCAACGCTGTGGAGAATGTGCATGCAGTCCGGCCCTGTATGGGTTATTTTAGAACAACTAAAACCGGCGCTCCTGATTTTGCGTTGTTAGGCATCAGCTGGAACTACAACAGGGACAACTAAAACTGATATGCTAGCTAGTTATACTTATGTTAGTGTCGTAAATTGCCAGATGATAAAAAGAACAATGATAGTTCCAATTTTGTAATACTGATTAGAAGGGATCGATCCCAGCTACCAAGTACCAAATCTTACCTGCTGAGTGAAATCTATGCGTGGGTTGCTAAGGTAGTTAAACTAAACATTACGTAGGAAGTAATAATTCATTAACATCGATGGGAGTAATTTAACAATACGAAAAACATCAAACAGACAGGACAAAGACCAGACACCAAAATGCTGTTATAGTAAACACAAGAAATACATAAAACAAAATATAGCGGGAGTTTGTGTTATTTTGACGCTTTGTTATATCGCCCTATTCACCTCTTAAATATGTTTTAATAGGCTTCATGAGAAGAAATATTTACACTAATGACGGTATGCTTTAATTCTTGGGATTTTGGAATATTTAATCTGGTCATGTGTATTTACACCTGCAACTTGTTGTAATGTGTATTTGTTAGAGATAACAAAGATGCAACAGTATGCAAAAGATCATTTGCAGAAGATTCGCGTGGACCAAGATAAGCAATGGAAAAGCGAGAGGCACGGATTGAATCCGAACGCTGCAACTGTATATCAGTTAGTCCATTATTCGTAGCAGCCAGTCCACGAGTCTATGAGCAGAGTCAAGCATATACCAATCTTGCTGCTAAACGTGCATACATACGTGTGGATGGTCTGGTATTTCGACGAAAGGTAATAAAATAAAGCGACTTTAGTCTGATCCAGATTACTCGTCTAATTTTTCTTAGTAGGATTATACCATTCAGTTTTATTTTTCTTAGTACATTTACTCCTAAAGGGTTGATAGATTAATTACTAATGGGTTGATAAATCGATATTATTCATGCATGCTTAATTGCCAACACCATTAATTTACTAAAGGGTCAACAACATCTTCATTCATCTGTGCTTGTTACTGATGAGGATGAGCATTCTGGATAGCAGAAAGAAGTTACGTCCATGCATCTACATTGAGGAGGCTGAGATCTAGTGCACCTACACAGCTTGCAGTTTGCGTGACATTGCGGCTTGATGTCGTCACACTGGCATCTTGGTGGATTTGACCTTGTACAATGACACTCATGACAGCATACTGTAGCACCCATCTTTAGATCCTTACTGCTTGACTGATCATCTAATAATCAAGTGGAGAACAAAACACAAGGTAACATCCTTAAGATCTTAGCTAGTTAGTAAAGATTACTAAGTACTTAAAAGACTGAAAAGTATACCTTGGAGTAAGTTAAAGTCACGATCATCAATTTTATTAACTCCATACATCCCACATCTAGTACGGATATAGGTTTATGTGATGAGGTTCACCATTCTCCAAATATGGGGTTTAAATTATAGGGAGGTAATTAGGGAGGTGAACAGCATTGTCATCGAAAAGATGTGTACCGGGTAAAAGGAGGAAGATATCTCATATCTTGTCCCCTGTCAGTCTTTAGTGCTAGTTACTATTGGCAGTTGATTGGTTAAATAAAGATCATTTAGTTAATGTTAATTTGAGTTGTACTGTTGGATTTGAATGTAACCACCTGGACTCTTATTAGTCGTAAGATGCTAGGTAAGAAGACCTATAGCTTTATAAGCCAAAGGGAGCCTGTAATGAATGGATCAACCAACTGTATATTAATTTTAATATACACTTAGACCAGAGCGAAAAAAAAAAAAAAGAGTTGTATAGCTAACTGGTAAGAGAGAAACAAGTGAACGATACCAAAGAAAATGAGCAGAGGCAAAGATACAATTATCAACAAAGTGAAAAGACTGATTTTCCAACGAGGATCATTGCTAAAATGGTTTCAGTAGGTTACATTTAGAGAAGTAATCAGTTAGTGTTTGGGCTTTGTTGTATCGGGGATTAGCACTAAGTTGTTTTTTATTTTGCTTTACATAATAAAATTTGAAATATTGACATGTTTATTTTTGACTTATCAAATATTCGAGTGGCTAGTGGGAGGGCACCTGCACCCTGGAGTGGTCAACTGGTCATAGCACGTTACGGAGGACTCTCAACATAATATTAGGAGGACTCAGTTAATAAAATTGTTGCGAAGAGTCCATTATGGGGGCTAAATCGGTATAAAATTATTATGGAAAATCGAAAATGTCGCTTTTGGAATCTTTGACACGGACCAATAGTTAATAGTTGTATGAAATATCACTTTTGTTTAAGTCCTTTCCCGTCCAAGTGCTCCACGCTACCGGAACACTTTATATCACACAGGTTATGTGAATGGTCTAATGTCCCTACAGATTTCTTGGTTATGAATCTGGAAACGGACCAAGCTATTGTAACTCTTTCATTCAATCAATAAATTCTCCTTTATCCTTCTCTTCCTCAACTTTCTTTCCATGGGAAAAGATAACCATTAACCAGTCGTGATCACAAATATCGGCGAAAGACGTATTAAAGATACCTTCTTAATCCTATCTCTGAGATATCTTCTTCAAGTTCGAACCCGTCCAAAAATACTAAATTTTGCCACTTGGTGAACTAATTATTCTTTGGCCAGTGGCCACAAAATATTTTTTTTTCAATAAACTTAATAATATTATATCTCGAATTCAAAAAACTTACCAAAATTCTATATATAGATACATACATCGCAACTAAACTAATTGCAAGACAAGATGGAGAGAAAGAATGTTACGAATTAATTTTTATTCGTGTTGGTAATGATTTTTTCGGTTTTCATTTATTCTGTTAACGTATCAGCATGTAGCGATGCTGGTGGACCATGTTTCTTCGCAAGCGATTGTTGTGTTGGATTGTCCTGCAGAGCAACCTCTTTTAAATTGCCCGCGATGTATTGCCGTTGACTTGGTGGGTTAAAGTGCGATGGTCTCCTCGTTTATCCCGAAACTGTTAACTTATATGGTATTGATGTTTGATTAGTTTTATGTATTTCTTGTGTTCGGTGGCTACAAGATCATTTTGCGTGGTCTGGTCTATGTCCTCTCTGTTTGATGTTTCCCGTGTTAATAAATTGCTCCAGTTTGATGTTTTTCGTATTAATGAATTCGTTTATATTCTTTGAAAAGTCATCTTCATGCCCAATTCAGTTCCTTGAAGTTCATGGGCAAGCACCGAGATAACCGGACTTCCACCACTAGCTGCACTCAATCTAGTCTTGCAGTTAGTTGGTGGTATATATGAACACGAGTTGGTGGTGTGAAAACTGCATATTCCCTGCAATATATATCTCTGTGTATATGTAGAGTTGGGGTACTCTTCAGTCTTCACTCGAATTTGAATTTGAAATTTGAAATTACATATTATGTCTAATTTCATTAGATAATTACTTCTTTTTTGTGGACCGATCAAACAGTCCCAAAGTGCATTATTACTGCTTATTTTGTGGACCAATCAAAATAATTCCCAGTGTGGCAAACTTTAGTATTGTGTACTGGATTTGAAGAAGATATCTATAAAAACATGTCTTTCCCTAGGAGAACAGGTAAGATATCTTTAATAATGTTTCGCCAATTATGACCAGATGCAATTAATACCAATAAAACTCTTGTCACTTGGCTTAATTTCGTTGGTAAATCAGTTGCTGCCAATTTCTATCTTCCCAGTAACGTTGTGACTGAGTGTGCGACCATCTCTACTGGTCACTATTATAATGTTCAAGCATGGCAATACCATATTTGATTTTGATCATTTTCTCTTATATCTTTACAACAATTCTATCTGTTCTTCAATCACGATTTCTGCAGAGCTTTTTGATCTGCAGGCCCAACAATGACCATCACAATCACGCAATATTAGTCCAATCGCTGCTGAGTTAGTTCTCTTAACATAAGATGCATCACAGTTAAGCCTAAGACATGAGGAATACAACTTACAACTGTTAAAAAATAGGTAAGGTCGGAAGATTTGATTAGGTTTTGAAAATTCGGAACCTTGCAATTTTCTTGAATAGTGGGAGCAAACTGAATGAATATCCAAAGCTTTTTCAGCACATCCCAAAAGGAGGTTTATAGACAAGTGCACTGTGTTTCGATCTGTAAGACAATGAAGAATAGTTAATTCATAGCCTAATCTTCAACGTTATTAATCTTCTTTTGATGAAGACTGGTCTGTAGCCTAATCTTCAACGTATTTTTCTGGACGTGTAGGTACTGGTGACAGAAACATAATATTTTATTTTTTTTATTATTATCAAATTAATTATCAGCGGGTTGTGGGATCCCAAACATCTTTAATAAAATTATCACCTCCGCAAAATTTCGCTTCTTTAATTTAAAAATCCATCAAATTAATTTTCTACAGATTTATAGAGCTTTCAATACTATCAACGACGAGTAGTTCAAAACATGCAGCTCTTCATCTTCACTTCAATTGCACACACATAATTCATTTCATTTTCTCTCTATATCTCTCTGTCGATCTACTTACAATGGCGATTTCTGCAACTCAAAAATCTATTCTGATCATCTGTGGGGATCGCATGGAGGAATTTGAGGTACCGCCATCTTTTAAGCGATCAGGCGTCTCTACTATTCTAGCACCATTACAAAGCAGACTGTCCGGCCTGTATGAATTAAAGATTAAGATATACTTTGCATATGATTTTGCAGTGTACGTGATAAATTGTATAATCTGTCAGCTGATTGTTTTCGAATTGGATTGCATTTTGTAGGCGAATGTACCATTTCAAGCACTACAGGCCTATGGATTCACAGTTCATGCAGTTTGCCCTGGAAAGAAAGCTGGTGATTTTGTGTATACATCTATTTTTCAGTCTTCCGCATATCAGGTATGTAAAAAAAATTAATCTTTAATTAGTCTGTTCTACAAAAGTAACAGTAGTTGATTTAGAGATCAAGCTATAAACCAAAATATAATGAAATAGTGAATGCAATAGATATTACGGCACCAACTTTCTTGCTTCTTTTTCCATCTAGCAAAAAAAATTGAACAAAGGCTTAATGCATATATGCATGCATACGTGGTTCGTTGCAGGCAGCTTCTGAAACTGATGGTCATAAGTTCAAATTGAATGCTACATTTGATGATGTTGAAGCAACCAATTATGATGGGCTGCTTATCCCGGGAGGAAGGGCTCCAGAATATCTTGCAAGGAATGAATCTGTTGTGGACTTGGTCAAAAAATATGCAGAGACAGAGAATCCAATTGCATCTATTTGTCATGGATCATTGATCTTGGCAGCTGCAGACTTGGTGAGAGATCGAACATTAACGGATTTTCCATGTTTAGAAGCTGTACTAGTTGCAGCAGGTGCTACTTGGGTCGCACCACAGAGTATGGCCGATTATTATGTGGACCGTAATCTTGTATCTGGAGTCACATATGAAGCTCATCCTAAGTTTATCTCATTATTCTTGGGTACCTTAGGTTGCAAAGTACACGGTGCAGATAATAAGAGGATTTTATTCATCTGCGGGGTAAGTAGATTAATTAATATCTGGACTGTGCCACATTCTAGCATGAGTGCTCGTAACAGTAACTCAAACATTTTGGAGTAAGTGGATCAATTATGCCTGTCTTGCTTGTAATCATTTAAAAAAATCGTTTCCAGGATTTCACCGAGCAACTGGAATTAATGGTGTCATTTCAATCTCTTCAAGCTCTTGGATGTCATGTTGACGCAGTGTGCCCTAATAAGAAAGCAGATGAAACCTGCATAACAATTATTCATGAGTATGATTCTGGGGCTCAAACATATAGTGCTAGGCCGGGTTATAATTTCCCCCTCACAAAAACCTTTGAAGGTTTAGATCCTTCGAGCTATGATGCACTTGTTGTTCCCGGTGGCCAAGCTCCAGAGTACCTATCGTTGAACGAAGATGTACTTAGTTTAGTAAAAACGTTCACTGCTGCAGAAAAGCCAGTTGGCTCCATGGGTCATGGACAAATGATTCTATCTTTTACAGATGCTCTGCAGGTACACATATACAGCGTTGAAATACAGTGCAGGCGTACGATTGCACCAATATTTGTTAAAGAATATAGGATCCCCTTGAAACAGACTATGATAAACGATGCCCAATACAAACTAAAGCTGCACTTTGTCGACAGGTAAATTTTTTACATTGTTTTTATGCGTGTTGCAGGGAAAGAAGTGTACCGCCCACCCCTGGCTGAAGTTGAATGTGGAATTGGCTGGGGGTACATGGATCGAGCCTTATCCATTAGATCTCTGCGTTACAGATGATAAATTGGTGAGTGGAGCGGCTTGGCCTGGAAATTCAAACTTCATTTCTCAATTGATGGAAGTTCTTGGAATTCGAGTGTCATTCTGATGCACGAGATTGCTTTATGTTAGCATTTACAGGAACAAGCTTATTAAGTTCTACCGCTTATTTCCTGAAACACCTTGAAGAGGTCTAGCCGGTTTCTGCTGTTAGTTTTGCTTTTCGCTTTTGCATGCTTTATTTTTTTTACTTTTTTTTTTTTTTTTTTTTTTTTTGTGTTTGTTTCTCGTAGTGACTACAAAGTGTTCTCATTATTATTAGTAAAACCAAATGTGCGATGTACAAGATTAAATTTTACTCTTTCATAAAATAAAATTTAATGTTCTTATTTGTACTCATTTCATAGGTAGACTATTAAAACAACAATTAAACTGATGTCTTTTGATCCGAGCAAGCAAGGGGCGGCGTTTTGCTATCCCGTAGAGTTTGTTAGATGTGGAGAATGATGACCGTTAAACACAAGACGGTAAGGAAGTGTGGATCAAGTTTGCATAAAAGAAGAGAAAAACTGAAAGCCAAATTTATTCATTTGTTATTATAAGCTGAATAAAAGTAACAATAGTAAAGATACAACAGGAAAGGTTACCATGCTGTTTTACAACGAGGAAGTGGGGAGTCACATAGGCCAGAGTTACCCTTAAAAGAAGAAGCAGGAAATGGAGGCTCTGCAAGTTTATTACCCCTAAAGGTATGCTACCAGTAAACCCATTGTTTTCAAGCTTTAGAGTCTTAAGAGATCTAAATTTCCCGAAAGATTCCGGCATCGATCCTCCTAAATGATTATTAGATAGTACTAATGTTTCGAGATATTCCATAGACCCTAGGTTTCCAATATTATCTAAACGACCAACAAACATATTGTAAGAAAGATCAATGATACTGTACTGATTTAAGTCATGATCTTTTGGAAAAATCGAGCCTAATCCTCCTGTAAAGTTGTTCGAGTGAAGATCAAGATTCTGTAAATAAAGGTTCATGAGCTCTATTGGTATATCTGAATGGAAACCGTTATTAGATATATTTAGTGAAACTAGGCTTGTTATGTTTCCTATCCATGCTGGCAATACTCCGGCTAACATGTTGCTCGATAAATCAAGATCTAACAAACTTGTTGAAGATAACCATTCCGGAAGTTCTCCGAGTAACCCTGTTCGAGCTAAATGTAGTTCACCGAGGCTCATTTTTGAAATCCAACTCGGAATGTTCACTAGACTCAGTGGGTTGAATGACAAATATAGGGAATCTAATGTTGCATTTAACTTAATTAGTTCACAAGGAATTGGACAAACTGTTTCTAGAGAGATCGAGATATTGCAGTTTACTTAGATTGCTTAAACTTGGAGGTATCTTACCTGTAAGACGGTTGTTGCTTGCAGATAAAACATAAAGATTTGTAAGATTACCAAGACTGTCAGGTAATTTGCCTGTTAACATGTTGTTATGAAGTCTTAAGAAATCCAAGTTCTTAAGAAAACCTATTGTACTTGGTATACTACGAGATAGAAGATTATCGTTAAGGGAAAGCTGATTGAGTTTATGAAGATTTTGAAATGATGCAGGAATTGAACCCTTTAGTTGGTTGGAACTGAGGAGTAGATCAGTAAGGTGTAATAACTTTCCGAGCTCCGGAGGGATGGTTCCTGTTAACCGCTTGAGGTTAGCAAGTTTTAACAGGCGGAGATATTTGAGTTTACCCAGTGAAGGAGAAATACTTCCGACCATGAACTCACTGTTTTCCTCGTTTTCTCCGGCATTAAATCTAAGACTTACGACACGGCCATTGGAATCACAATCAACACCTAGCCATTTGATACAGCAGTCAGTGGATTTATTCCAGTTTTGTAATAGTTGATAAGGATCTTCACTTATCTTACTCTTGAAATCAAGTAGAGCTCTTCTATCAGTTCTGTGGCATGCTTCTGTTGTTGTAGCACGCAAAGAAAAGGTTAAACAACAGATTAAGACAAAAAATGAACAGGTTTTTGTTGGGTGCAATAATCAAAAACAAGGAAAAATCAAATAAACAAAAATTATTGATACTTAGCTCCATTATAATGGAAGTGATTGCTTTGACGAAACGAACAAGCTCCCCATATCTCCGCAATAGCAACAAGGCAAAACTTTGGAAAACAGAGTGAGTCACGTGTTCAACACGCTGTCCTTAAGACATTAGCGCCCGGTTACACTCAAGAGTGATGCTATAGCCCTCACAGGACGGATATCTCCAAGATAAAACACCCTACTACACCTACTACTAGCATATGTAGTAGATGCTCAACTTGAGCTTGACAACTCCGAAAAACCCTTAAGGAAAATCGCGAATGCTAAAGAAAACAATATAAAATATTTTCCCTTCGGGGTCTCTCTAAAATATAGAGAAACCCCTTTCCCATAGATTTAACAAAAGTAGTGAATTTGTTTATATAATTGACAAATACAACTTAAGAAGAGCAACTCCCCGATGTGGGACTAAAAATCTTATATAGTCTCTTAAAACAACCTAAAAGTGGAAACTCCACGGTGTGGGACTAATAAGTTTTTCATTCACAAAAGAAAATAATAAATTTATTATTTTTATTAAAACTTTAAAAATCATATTTTATTAATCGTTTTCCAACAATCCCCCACATGAATGAAAACTCAATAAAACACGAAAACACAACAACCCAATCTCACGACCCGAACTGACTGAACAGACAGACAGATCGTGCATGTTGAAGTCATACTAGCCATTCCAACGTCATCTCCCTCACATAACAGTGTGTTGACCCCAGGGTCATACTATGGATTGCAAAAATCATATAATATAGAGAGCTTTCATCTTTAGTTCCTCACAAGTGAGACTAAAGGTTCCTTTCACCAAAGTGAAAAAGCATGAACTAGTGAACCCTTAGTGACCCTTAGGTCCTAAGTTCCAGTAATACCAAAACCATCAAAACGAAAATCACATAAAAAGCGCAGGAAATACCATTTTAGGCAGAGCTGTCCATGAGGTCTTGAACCTTTGCTTAGTGAGATATTACCGGAATTACTTGCTAGAGACAGTGAACTATGTCTTGAACTGCTAGCGTTTGATGTAATTCGCGATAACGACCACGGATGATATCTCCAATGTTGCTGCCAAGCTCGTGCCGTTTTGTCCAATTTGGCCCTGGACATATCCTGTTTCTCATAATGCTCTAGAGAATCAAAGATTATATTCTCATAGGAAGCGGCCCCACTTCCTCATTCAGATAGGTGAGTTTCCATAAAGAGTGTTACTGCTACACCCCACTTCAATCTTAAATTGAAACTATATAACTCATTAAGACTTCTTAAAAGTCATCCTTCACATGCAGTCACACTATCACGTCTACACCATAGGGAAGGGACAGAGAATGAAATTCTCTGATAGTGTTTACCTTTACCCACAACAAATTAGTCGTCTCATTCGAAACCTTGATCTTGGGATCTCCAGTCAGCAAGGTTGAGTATCCTTCATGACAAGTTTAATTTATGAGCTTAAGCCCCATCCCCCTAGATGCATTTTTAACTATCTCTTTGTACAAACCTTTCGTCAAAGGTTGTGCGATATTTTCCTTTGACTTTATCCAATCAATGGAAATAACGCCGATTGAGATTAGTTATTTTTAGCTTTAGCTATTATAGCTTGGCTAACACAATGTATGGATATAGCTGGCACGGGCCTATGCCAGAGAGGAATGTCTTCTGAAAAAAACATCTTAGGCACTCAGCCCCCTCTCGTGCTTTATCTAATGCAATACTCTCAAATTCCATAATGAATTGAGCAATATATGTATGTTTGGAAATCTTCCACAAAAAAAAACCTCCTTCTAGAGTTAAAACATATCCACTTGTAGACTTAGACTCCACTGAGTCAACTATCCAGTTTGCATCACAAAGTCCCTCAAGGACAACAAGATACCTTTCATAAATCAAACAAAAGGTAATAGAGTATTTCAGGTACCATAATACTCTACTAAGTGAATCCCAATGCTCTTTCTCTGGACTAAAAGTATATCTACTTAACTTACTCACAATATAGGCAATGTCTGGACTCTTACAGTTCATTAAATTTATCAGACATCCTATAACTCTTGAGTATTCAAGTTAAGATACTCCATTACCCTTATTTTTCTTGAGTCTACAAGAAGAATCGTACGGAGTACAAGCAAGCTTACAATCAGACTGATTGAATCTCTTAAGCACAAATTCAACATAATGAGAACGACTAAGACTATAAATGTTAGATCATCTTCTAATCATCGTCCCTAAGATTACATCAACAGGGCCTAAGTCTTTCAAGTCAACGTTCTCATTCAGCTCATGTTTTTAGTAGAATTAATCACATCTATGTTTGTATCAAGTATAAGCATATCATCAACATACAAGCATACAATCACACAGGCATCCTTAACAAGTTACTTGTAAATATACTTGTCAAATTCATTGACTTAAATCCACTACTCATTATCACATGATAAAATTTTCCATGTCAATGTTTACGTACTTATTTGAAAACCATACAAAGATTTGTTCAACTTACAAACTTTGTCTTCATAACCTTTCACTACAAAGTCCTCAGGTTGGTCTATGTAAATTTCTTTATCTATTCACGGTTTTAGAAAAGTTGTTTTAACATCCATCTGATGTATCTCTAAGTTGTTTATGGCAGCAATTAATAGCAATTAACATCTCAACAGAAGTAATTCTTGTCACAAGTGAATAAGACTCAAGGAAATCTACACCTTCTTTTTATTTATAGCCTTTAGCTACCAACCTTGCCTATTATTTTTCCACAGTTCAATCTACCTTACGTTTCCTCTTCAAGACTTATTTACATTTTATGGTCTTACTCCCTGCAGGTAAACTAGCAAGCTCCCAAGTCTGGTTTTGAAGGACTGAGTCCATTTCACTAAATGAAGCTTCTCGCCAGAATGGGGTTTCAGTAGATGTTGCGGCTTATTTACGAGTATGGAGCTCAGACTAAGCTAGGAATATCATGAAGTCAATTCCATAAGAAGTCTCAATTATAACCCTTTTACTTCTCCTAGGATAAATTCTATTCCATCTTCCTTTGAAGGTAAATTCTAACAAGTTGAAATAGTTGAAAAGAAATCTAGGGGATCAAAAGCACATCCCTCAGAAGAGACAAGTTTCAAAATAAACATTTCCAAAGAACTCAACATCCCTAGACTCCATAAAAGTATTCACACAAATCTCAGAAAAAAACAAAACTCACAACCAAAAAACTATATGAAGTAGGGTACTCATGATACCTTACCTAAACACCTCCACACTTTGACGTATGCATAAGAAGGTTGTTTATATTTCCATACTCATATGGAGTTTTATCTGATCCTTTAAAGGTTACTCTATTCGGGATATAACAAATTTAGAGGACGACCTTCCCCCACAAGTTGGCGAATATCCTTTAATCAATATGGCATATATCATCTCCTTGATGCTTCTGTTCTTACGTTCAACTATACCATTAGACTATGGTGAATAAGGAGGTGTGATCTCCTATATGAATTTCATACTCACCATCACGTTCAGACCTAACCCTTTTAGTGGTAATATATACTTCACTTTTAATTTCAGGTTTATACTTTTAAGGCTTCTAAGGCATTATCCTTATCCCTAAGAAAGCATACAAGATAGTACCTCGTACAATCATCTATGAAAGTTATAAACCACTTTTTACCACCTACGTTTGGGTTCATTCCATGTCAACTAGGTCTAAATGAATTAATTCTAAGGGCTTAGAATTACTCTGAACAATTTTGCCAAAAGATTTTATAGCATATTTTGATTCTGCAAAGATTTAAATTTTGTGTTCAATATCCAAACTAAATTTGGGCACTCATCCTACGCTAGCCAGTTTATGCATTGACTTATTAGTTTATGGTTCCAAGTCTACCATGCAAAACATACAATCACACAAAAGAAAACACAAGAATCAACTTTTTTCACTTCATCATTTTTTTTTTCCGTTAAGCATATATAGACCCTAAGTCTTATAACCATTGCCTAAAAAATCACTGCCCTTAGTTATGAAAAGTTTTCAAGATTCAATTAATATCTTAATTCTTTTACCATCTACAACAGAACAAGATACAAGATTCTTGCATATGCTCGGAATATGAAAACTTCATTCAATGTGAGAACATTACAGATATGAGCTTCTGTTCGACCTTTCCCTTTAATGCAACCTCTGCCGTAGATGAGTTACTCATATAGAGTTTCTCAACATCCCTTATCCTCTGATAATAGGTGAACAGGTCTCTGTTTCAACAAACATGCTTAGTGGCTCCAGAGTCCACCTACTGGTCTCTCACATTGGTTATTAAAATAACTTCCGACATCATGCCACTGAACTCGTTCTAGTTTGTTTCAACTAAATTAGCATTAACTTTCTACTTATTAAGGTTTTTATGTTGTCTACAATTTACTGCCGTGTGGCCAGGAATTTTACAAACATAACAATCACCCTTAATTAAAGTAATGCCGGATTCAGTTTTACGAAACATACCTTTCTTATGAAGACTATGCTTAGAGTTGTGTTTGATGTTCTTGCATTTGTCATCTTTGGAAGAATTGTGTTCATCCACATGCGCCTAGTAGCCATGTCCCTTTTCAATTTCATGTCACAATCTTCGTTTATACTCTGACCACGAACACGGTAATTTCCCAATCACCTAATACACCACATCTCACAAACCTTAGTTCCGAATCGGAAAATAAAATATGTGTTTTGAAGATAACATCTAGATCTACAAACTTCATTTGAATCACCATTTCAAAAAAACTAATGGTTACCCCTTTAAAACTAATTTAGTCAACGACAAATTTCTGCTCGTCAGAATTTTTCAGGAACGTTTATCTGTTTTGTTAAATATCAAAAAAATACTTTTACAACTCCAAAAATTCTGAAATTTTGTGTGGGTAACTATCAAGATGTCTACTACATTATGTCAAAAGGGTTCATCGAAATTCCTTCTAGGTTAAAAGAAAAATTCGAAACTCTACAGCTGACCAAAAATTCGTTTTTTTTTCCCTCCACAACTAACATCCATTACAAACTCTAATGTCTTAAGATTGTTGGGTGAAATAATCAAAAACAAGGAAAAATCAAATAAACAAAAATTATTGATACTTAGCTTCGTTATAATGAAAGTGATTGCTTTGACGAAACGAACAAGCTCCCCATATCTCCGTAAAAACAACAAGGCAAAACTTTGGAAAACAGAGTGAGTCACGTGTTCAACACACGAGTAGCCTCATTATACGGCTGAAGTTGGGTTACTGTGATTAGATCTTCCACAGCTAGTCCAGTTCTTGTCGCGTACTTTCTATTAATTTATTTTCTAAGTGATTTTGACAGTATTTGATAATAAAAAGTAAACGACGTGCTCAGTCATTATTGCAACTGTGAAGGAAATAACTACAAAGACATGTTTTCCATGTGGTTTGAACAAAATACTCTGGCACTCGGATTGCTCAATCTAATGAGATCATGATCGGATTTCGAAATCTATATTTTGCATAAAAAATATTACTGAATATCTGGATTCATTAGAAAACAATATGGTGAATTTCCGAGTAGTTGAACTTAATATTCTTTATGTCTCTACTATACATAAAAACCAGCACATGAATCTCATGGAACCAATCGAAATTCACAACCCCAATTCGACCTGCAGAATACATTGTGGACACCGTCAAAAGTCACTGCTTGTCTGAGGAAAGAAATAAATGATCCAAGTTGGCATCTTTGTTAGGCATACAAGGTAAATGCTCTAACTTAACCAAGGATGTTGCATACTAGTAATTCAATTGTGGGATATAACCGCACAAGTTCATTAATGCCTTCATCTTTAACGATTTGGACATCTCATGTTATTCCACAAAATTATTTGAACTAAAAATAAAAATTTCTGGATAATTGTTACTCCCTCCGTTTTAAAATATATAATACGCTGGTTTCATATGTGGTTTGTACATGAAATCAACCTTTTTTTTTTGAAACGGAGGCAGTATCATAAATAAATACTTGAGGGTAACATTGAGTGGGATGTGAATTGGAAGTGTACACACCTCGATAAGAGAGTCACAATCACCTTACAAAAAAAAAATCTAAAAATTTAGAGTTACTGGATACATATCTGCGTCCGTTAATTAGCAAACCCGACATGATATCAACTAGGGGATTGACAACTCATCCTCACACGTTGGTCCCTGAATTAAATCAATTCGACTCTAACACCTATTTTGGTTTTAATACCACCACAAACAACTACCACACTAAACAAGCAACTTTAATTACACAACAAACAACCGCTTCGCAAATACTCTATAAGGATATAAGCGAAGAAATGCAACACCCACAGAAAAATACTACTAATAGGAACCGTTTACTTAGATGCGTATTTTGCATCCTCAACTACAAGGACATGGAGTGAATTTCATAACGACTTAGGGATAAGGAAAAGGTGTAACTGGAGGAAATCCTACAGTATAACCAAGTGATCTAAAGTAAAATAAATTCAAGATATAATGAGAATAACACAAATAATTTTATTAAGTGGTGATATTGAATGCTAAGCTTATAGCCCAAACCCTAACTTAAAAAACTCAGTAACTTCTCTCCCAATATATTCAGAATACAAAATTACTAAACCCCTTCTATTTTGAGTTCTTTCTCTTTATATAGACACTTACTAAAGTGACATTGCTTAGCCTTCAAGTATCTGAGTCGGTTCAAGAACCCGACCCTAAACTACGAAAGAAAGTCCTAAAAGATAGTTCGTGAATTTTAGCCTTCATGGTACACGTACCAGTATGCATACCATATTTTTAAAATAGTGTCCAGGAACTTTTTGTTATGCATACCTTCCATTCCACGAAATCATGGTACACGTACCGGTATGCATACCCTATTGTCTTCAGTTTTCGATAAACTTGTTTTGTCCATAACTTCTGCGTCCGAACTCAGAATGACCCCATTCTTATTGCATTCTCTTTGTAATTGAATTATCTTCAAGATGGTGATAACAATTCATAAATTTGAATGAGTTTAGATTGATCTTTGACCCGTCTCTTGATTATGAGCAATGTTGCTCCTTTTCGTCGCACTTCTTCCACTTCTCTCTGAATTGGGCACTTGGATACTTGGAATACTTCTCTTCTTAGATATTTTTAGAACTTTGTAGCTCATTTTTGGATGATTCACCTAATAGAGGAAAATAATATAAAACAAGATTAATAATACAAAAATATGCAAGAATAATAGCCAAAACAAGTATGGAATGGACACTAAAATCATATGAATTATGCGCTTATCAACCTACGTAAAAAGTCAATTGAATGTGATAATCTTTATCAAAAATACTTTTTGTTGGGAGATAAACTTGCAGAATTTGAAGCAAGGATTCACTCTCAATAAATTAGTTTTAAAGACAGAGAAAACCGCCTTTAGGATGATTTAACTGCTACTCCTGATAAAATCAAGATGTTGGAAGAGGACTTGAAAAAGTTCAATACTAGTTCAAACAAATTAACCACTATGCTAGGATAAAGTAAAAATCATCATGATACATGAGGATTGGGCTATGATGTGATTTTAATATAGTGGTAAAAAAGATTCGAACTCTAAGACTTGTGAAGATTCGAGTTTTTAAATTTAATAAAAATATACAATAATATTACAAATGGTGCAAGAGGTATTGGAACTAAGGATTCGGCCAATCTTCATAACATAAGGTTCAATTATTTATTCTCAACAATTTTAGCTCAAGAAATGTAA
>JAJJMB010010889.1:160091-192029 GCA_023531105.1 Papaver atlanticum | reverse complement strand
CACGCCATATCTCCCAAATAATCTTCATTTATCACTATTATTCTCTATGGCCAAAATTTCCATTTTTTGATCTTCCACGCGTTCTCAGCTGTCAACCTTCCTTATTTATCTTCTTCTAGCATCTCTGTAGTGCAACACACTCTAAACTCATACATTACACGCCTCAAACTCGTGTCAAATTCACTTGAACCCGTGAAAACTTGTGTCCACTGTTTTGGATTGAAACACGTCATTAAGCCAATTTATATCGGAAACAACACCCATACTAGCTTCTTATATCCTCTAGGAACAATCCCAACCAATTCCATCCCTTTAGTCTACCAAAAATTACTCCAAAAATCCGACTGAAAATCTGCCAGTGAAAGGGAATATTTTCCCGCCAAAAATATTTTTTGAATTTGGGAAGAAAGTCACCCCTTATCCGTTGCTGGAGTCTGAATAACACTTGTCCCTTGGGGTGCCTTTAGTAATTTTTCTGTGGTGTTTTCAACACTTTTTTCGGGGTTCCTCCGGTGCATTTCTTGGGTGCGTTTAGTACTTTATCCTGGGGTGTAAAACACCACTTTTCGAGCCAATTTTGCCGCAAGAGCTTATTCCTTAGAAAAGACTTAAAACAACTTTATTAGAAATAAAATGAGTCATAGATAATGTAGTTATGGGTGAAAATGCGTCACACTTACGTGCTTATCAGGCTATGAGCGAATAGATGTTCCAAGTATTAACAAAGAGGTAAAAAATTTCAAGGCTAGTGATTCTTCTAAACCAAAAGTTTCCACTGATGGAAAAAGTGAAATACCTTCACCGGTAGTTAAGGTTCAAAAGACCAAATTATATCAACCTCCCAAGCCAGCACACACATGAATCCAGGTAATAACATTCCTTATGTTTGCTATTATTGCGGAAATAAAGATCACCTGCAAAGGGGATGTCGTTTTCGTATATCGAATGAAAAACTTCACGATTTTCTTATTTGGGCGTCACAAGAAGTGATCAAACCTATATCATATGTTAAGTCTAATACCCTTGGCAATACGGGTTGTCAACGTCAAACCTTTAGGCAAAGGAATCAGTGCAGTGATAAACCTATTTTTGTAAATGTCATACAAAGACTTCCATAATTTTAATGATTATCAAAAGTATAACTTTGTAAAGACGAAGAAAAGATCCGATGTTCCCAATTGGAGAAAGATTAACTTGAAAAAGAATAGTCAATCCAATTCTCTTGCGAGAAATCTTGAAGAGAGTAATGGGGAAGAAGGTTATGATTTTTCCTAAACGTACTCAGAAGTGGGTACCAAAGAAAGGCAATAATGAATTGAGTGCCAAAATGAATGATCTCCCAGAAAATTCCATGACTATGGAAAACGTAAAATTCATGATTTTGGAAGCTAATAGTTTTTTGGGAAAGACGGATTTAGATATGAATGGGTATAAAGTGATCTCCTTCATGATAATCCGAAAGTGAAACCCAATAATTGGTGGAATAAGAAACGAAATATGCCAAAAACTATAGATTATGAAAAATCCATAGATAAGGAAAAGTTTGTTTCAATCACCTATGGTGAGCAAGACATTGTTCACCCCAACATAACTTGATTGTGTTGAAAGTGTATCTTCACCAAGAAATGCGTTATAAAGAAAACGGTGAGGGAAGCAAAAGAATTAGGGGGCACATATCATGTTGGGTAAGATTTTGAATATTTGGTAAAGCCGTAAGATTCATGAGTGGATTTAATCTAAAAGGTATGTCTATAAACTTGAGCAAGTTTTATGATTTCATTATTATATGCTTGATGCCATGATCTATTGATATCAAAACTTTTTTTTTGTTTTTGTACTCTTATTTTTTGGCCATTAACTAAGAGTTAATATTTCATAGGTGAAGTACTAATTATAGACAAACCAATGTGGCTAATAATCCATGTACCTTTTATATCGTTCATGTTTACCTAACTTTATTTGTGTATAAGATTCCTAAATGTTCAGGTTTGAAGAAACAAACAATGCCGATAACTTGATGTTTTTGGTGAAATGCAAAGAAGAAATTTTGAGTTCAATATTATCTTGTTTAAAAACTCGAAATACAAGCAATTGTTGTTGATATTCTTGACAAATACAGTGAAGAACAATTTATTGTTTATAAACAAAGTTCTAAGTCAAGATTATTCATTTGAAAAATATCCCGTTTAGAGAAGATATTCATCATGTATGTTATTTGGGAATGTTTCAAATCTTTTAAAGAGAGTCTATATAACTACGTACTACTGAAATCTGGATACAGGGACAGTACACGTACCAGCGTAACTGTTATATTTCGGAGCCGCAGTACGTGTACCACTGTACATGTACTTACGGTTCTATAGTTTGGGAATGACTTTTGGTAATACGCAGTATGGATACCAAAAGAGTTCTGAGTTAGTGAATTTCTTTGTGGCACACATATCCAGTACGCATACCAAAGTTCACGAATAGGGTTGGTAAATGTACCCGGTATGCATACCATCCCTGCCTAAATTTTTCAGATGCATTTAAACTATTTTTACAATATTGTTTGGCATTAGTAGAAAGAAAAACTCTCTAAAACACTTCTAAGAAAACTTTGATCATTAAATCTCTTTTGATCATTATTCATAGTTTAAGTCTTGAGTGTTATTGAATACGGTTATTTCTTGAATAATGCACGATTTTTAGCGAGTTATATACTTATATATATGCATCTTCTTCTTTGTCACGAAAATATTTTTATACGCTTTTGGTACTCAATCTTGGTGTAAATCCTAGCGGAAAAGGTTGGTTCTTCCTTTTAAGAGTAAATCAAATCTTGTATGCTCTTTATAATTATGTACCTTAGAAAGATGATCGTTGTACTTGATCCTCATAGATATTCTTGTGTATTTCTCAAATTCTTATGAGATAAATGTGTCCTTTACTTTTTGTAAATTGAACTGATATCTCATATATGCTCAGAAGTTAAATCTATTATGTTTTTTATAAACTAAAAAAAGAACAAACTCTTTGAGAATTTTCTCGCAGTATCGATCTACCCGTGATCACACTTTTGTGTTATTACTGCACTATACACTCCGTAATATTTTATTATGTTGAGTCATACCGATTAAAATTATCTCCTTGTTTGTTACTGGCATTGAGATTAATTTAAGTCGATATTCAGGATACAAATCGATGTGATTTGTTAATGTCCGACAAAATCCTTCTTTTTCACTGAAGTAAGGTCACTCATGTTATATCTTGGGAATGACATCAAATGGGGGAGAGTTCTTAAATGAACTTGTGTTTCATTGCTATATCTTTGTGAGGTGTATGGATATGGATTTTATATGGGATGCTTGTATCTTAAATTTCCTTGACGAGTGCTAAGTATTATATTACTATATGATATCATCTAAATAAAGTTGATATTTAACTACCTTTAAATCCTGAAGTATCTTTTGGTTGAATTCATTACGATCCCATGATTTTCGTACCTTTTCCAATTTTTATTGACAAAAGGGGGAAAATTAATCAGTAGTTTCGCACTACATACATATGGTTTACGGATCATTATGTAAGGGGGAGTGAATCAATAATCTATAGGTTTCTCCTATTATGCAAAAGACAGTAAGTATTGATTAAGGGGGAGAAACATATAACCATAGTATTACGTCAAAGTTGTTATACAATTGAAATTTAGAGAAGATAATAATACTATGTTTCTTTATAACGACGTTTGAGAATATTTGTTTTCAAAGTTGTTATCGCTACGGATCTTCAACAATAACGATGCTGAGTTGAACACGTTCAGAATCATTGCAACTTGAAGTAAGGAAGAATTCAAGGAGTTGAAGAAACCAAGGAAATCAAGACATCATGGATTTAAGGAATTTTTACAGCTTTTTTTTATCCATACATATTGATAGTTTTTTCACTAAAATTGACAAAAGGGGAGATTGTTAGAGAAATGCTCGGTCGAAATCACAAGTGTTTCTATCTCAAGCTTGTTGTCAAATTTAGTTGTCAAAAATATATCTTGATTTCTAATATACAATTAGTTAAGTTTCGGATTAGGATAGAAAGTGTGGTTGAGAAACGGACATCACGGAAGTCATCATTGCGTTCTACCATTTGAAGGCGAAGATCAACCGAAGATTTTGGAGAACTTCTTCAACAAAAGGTAAGTGAAGACTGAACCACCTATATCTCAAGTTATATTCATCTTTCTATCTATGAGAAGATGTCGCGTAACTAATTAGACTATTGTAAGCATATCAAGAATTTCGATTCAAGTTTATCTTAGTAATTAGTTCTCGAAATATGACTAAGCTTAATGAACATTTGTTCATACTTGATGAATTTCGATTGAGAACAATTTATTGTTCGTAATCTAAATCGTGATTCAAGATTATCATTCGAAAATAGCCTGGAACAATGATATGTGTCATTGAAGTTATTTGGGAATGTTTCGAATTGATTTAGAGAGAAATATAGAACAACTGTAAATTCAGATATGAGACAGTATACATATCAGTCTTACAAACTGGGAAAACTGTTAAGGTCTGAAGCCGTAATACATGTACTTAGTACACGTATCAGAGTAGCTATATGTCGACAAACAGATTTTTGGTACGCATATTAGTATACACACCTTTAAAAGTTTGTTAACTCGTGAATCCGGATCGGTACGCAAACCAGTATGCGTACTATAAAACTGTTGGTCCCGGAACCGGTTTGGTATCCATACCGATAACATACCATAAAAGTTATGTGGACTCCTGAACTCGTATATGTTTTAATGGTATCCGTACTAGTACGCATACCGAAAAAGTTCTGTGAACTCCAGAACCCGGTTATGTCTTAAGGTATACATACCGGTACAGTACCATGACATAAATATTCACGAACGGGTTAAGTATACGTACCTAGTACGCCTACTTAACATGTCGATTAAATTCATATGCGCATAAAATTATTTCTCCGAGATAATTAGCATTTGAATAATCTCTATAAACACCATAAACATATTTGATCACATAATTGTGACTCGAGTTAAGTCTTAAGTGTTATATGAAAATGCTCAAGCTTATAGTTCAGTTGGGTAGTTTCGACTAACCATTCATGAGCGTGGTCTTTGTTCACGGTTCGGTTACGGTTCATCCTAACCATAGTGTATATCTTGTTATATTAATCAGATTCAAAGATTCATCTAACGGTTGATATTGTTTTCTTGGTTCCAAACCGTGGCTATAATGTTCATGAATTGATTCGAGTGAATCAAACCGATTTTGCTTCAATTGTGTTCTTGTATACGTCTACGAGAATATAGCAATTGAACAACTCTTTATCTAGTTTCATTTGAGTCATTTGAACTAGTTATGGTTAAGATGAACAAGGTTGATATGAGAGTGATCATATGGCAAACTTCAGTTAACTATTGTTGAGCCAATATAGTGTACACGTTTAGGTACGGTTACATAAACCTAAATGAGGGTACATTTCATTTGTGTGTGTAACAAGCTAAGTTTGATCTAACGGTTGAAAGATATTAGCTTGGTTGAATCAGGTTTTTCATCTAATGGTGAATATTAAATGCTTTGTTACCAAGGTAACTTAGATTGCAAACCCTGATTTGAAAACTATATAAATGAGAACTCTTGTAACTGGGAAACCTAATCCCCACACTTCTGTGTGTTACTAGTTGCATAGCTAGAGTCGATTCTCCTTTAACCTTAGGTTTCTCACGAGACCCTGTAGGTTAATGACTTACAGACTTCATTGGGATTGTGAAGCCAGATCCAACTATTTTCTTTGTAGTTGTGTGATCTGATCTTGCTGTTTCTATCGTGTATTGAGTGAAATCGTAAGATTGTCTTGAGATTTATATCTCCGATAGGAAAGATAGAAAAGTAATCACAAATACCTTCGTCTCATCGTTTGGGATTCCAAAATATCTTGTTTTCGTTAATCGATTAAGATTATTGTGAGGTGATTGATAATACTAGGCTGTTCTTTGGGATTATATGACCGGTTTATCAATTAGTTCCTATTCACCTTGATTTATCAAAAGACGAAACAACAACTCATAGGTATTTCTATGGGAGACAGATTTATCTATTCAAATAGACTTTTCTGTGTGAGACAGATTTGTTTATCAAGTCTTCAACTTTGGGTCGTAGCAACTCTTGGTTGTGGGTGAGATCAGCTAAGGGAATCAAGTGCGTAGTATCCTGCTGGGATCAAAGACGTAAGGAATGCAACTGTACCTTGAATCAGTATGAGATTGATTAGGGTTCAACTACATTCCAGTCCGAAGTTCATAGGTAGTAGGCTAGTGTCTGTAGTGGCTTAATACAGTGTGGTGTTCAAAGATGGACTAGGTCCCGGGGGGTTTCTGCATTTGCGGTTTTCCTCGTTAACAAAATTCTGGTATCTGTGTTATTTCTTTTCCGCATTATATTTTGTTATATAATTGAAATATCACAGGTTGTGCGTTGTATCGATCAATTAGGAAATCCAACCTTTGGTTGTTCATTGAAATTGATTGATCCTTGAACATTGGTCTTTGGTACCGTTCAAGTTACTTCTCTTATATTCAATCGGGCTCGCAAATTCCTATTTGCTGATTGTAGATTGAATTGAGAGATAGAGATATAAACTCTTGTATATACTTTTCTATAGATTGAGTCTGACTGTCTAGTTGATTCTCTAGAAAGTATATTGGAGTAAGTCATCTCAGATTTCCAAACGAATTGTTGGGTGTGGTTGTTGTACCCCCGCATTTTCAATTGGTATCATAGCAGGCAAACACGTTAAGACCTTATAAGTCTGTGTTTGTAGCGATATGATGATGGACAATATTGTCTCTGAAAACGCTTCACCAGAAATGGATAAACTCAACATCGAGCGTGTTCTAAAAACCATCGATAAGGTTGAGAATCCTGATTTAAAAAAACTCATCAGTTTTCTTTGTCTCGAAAAACATCGTTTGATAAGAAAAGTTGATGGTCTTCATTGCGAAGTTTATATAAAAGAATCTGAGCTTCGAGAACGCTCTGAAGAGGTAGTTGACCTCCAGAAGAAGTTAGATGAACAAATCTGGATCATCTCTCATCTTGCTGCAGAAATTGCAAAGCTTAAAGATTTGAAATGTGTAAAATCATCTTCAATGGTCTTAAATAACTCCTCTAACTCTTCCTTGAAGAATTGCCGTAAGTCAGATGATAAGCGACGTATAGGCTTTGTGAAACCTGATAGTGCTCAGAATTTCTCGAACAAGGGTAATGATGTTGGTACATGCTTGGTATGTGGTTCTCATGATCACTTTCAACATGTTTGTTTGCCTTTCAAGAAAATATTAAAAGTTGCTTGTAATCTTCATCAGAAAGCTATACAACTTTTGTCTACTCTTAAAAGACATTCAACACTAACAAGAAAGCCAAATATGGTTAGTAGTGCTAGTATGGGAGCTTTTTCTCTAAAGTCAACATCACCTTTTCAATGGTTCCCTTATAGTGGATGTAGCAGGCATACGACTGGAGATCTCTCATGGTTTATCAACACAAGTGATTTTGATGGTGGACCTGTAACTTTTGGAGATGGAAGCTGCTGCTACATAAGCAAGAAGGGGATGATCAAATTACCTAGTGTTCCTGAAATACATGATCTCGTATACGTTAAAGGTATGACTACTAATTTTCTTTCTGTTAGTCAAATCTGTGACAAAGGCCATAAGGTTGTCTTCAATGCTAATGGATGTGACATTGTCGAGAAATCTGGAAAAGTGATTTTTCAAGGATCACGTGGCAAAAATAATTATTATCTTCTAGATACTCAGTTCAATAATTGTTGCAATTTGACTAAGGTGGAATCTACTCATCTTTGGCATGAGCGTTTTGGTCACATCAATTATCGTCTTCTAACTAAGATCATTAGCAAAGAACTTGTTAGAGGCATTCCCAAAATCAATGCTAAGGTTGAGGGTGTATGTGGTGCCTGTCAAAAGGGTAAACAAACGAAAGTTCCACACAAATCATCTCGAGATATTCTCACCAAAGCACCACTTGATTTAATTCATATGGATCTCTTCGGCCCAATTCAACAATCTACAGTGGCTGGAAAGAAGTATGCTTTGGTTATGGTGGATGATTACACCAGATTCACTTGGGTGGCATTTTTGTCTCACAAGAATGAAACACTCAGTGAGTTCAAGATTATTGTTAATAGGATCCAGAATGGACAGGGTCGCAAACTAAAGAAAATTAGAAGCGATCGTGGCACTGAATTCAAAGACACCAAAGTATTTGAATACTGTGACTCTCTGGGAATTATTCAACAATACTCACCACCAATTACTCCACAAGCAAATGGTGTAGCAGAAAGGAAGAATAGAAACATTCAGGAAAAGGCAAGGGTAATGCTCCATAACAAAAACTTACCATTAAGGTTTTGGGGTGAGGCGGTCTTTACGGCTTTCTACTTGATCAATCGTGTTTATTTACGGTCAAATACCTTAAACACTCCCTATGAGTTGTGGTACGGTAAGAAACCCAACTTACACTATCTCAGAGTGTTTGGCAGTAAGTGCTACATTCTAAAGGACCGTGAACAGAAAGGGAAATTTGATTCAAAAAGCGATGAAGGTATTTTTCTTGGCTATGCATCTGACAGTCGTGGTTTCCGAGTGTTTAATCTCAGAACCCAAGTCATGATGGAATCTGCAAATGTTATCATTGATGATCTAAGTAATTTTCGTCATGATGACTCTCCTGCTGAATTGCCTCCAACCGAGACAATTGAGAAAATCAAAGAAACTTCAAAATCAGTAGAAGTTGTCCCAACGGTTGCTGATCCTTATGTCTCTAGTGATGAGGAGAAAAGCTCTAGTCAGGCTATTCACGTTGAACAAGATCGTGCTCCTGATAAGCATGTAACTGCTACATTTTATACCCATATTTATATTAGCTAGGAATCGATATTTTGGCTAATGACATGATTTTGAAGCTTTTACAGGGAATACAAGCGAATCTGTTCTCGAACAGATAAAGAGCTAAATAAGAGCTCAAATGGCGTTTACGACGAAATAATAAATGTCGTTATAGGAGTCGGAGCTCAATTAGTGAGTGATGGGCTGCAGAGTCAACACCTGTTTCAACACCACCACCTATCCTATGAGTCACAGCCAGGGAACAGTACAACAAAACAAAGAAATGTGCTTCTTTTCCACAAGAAATGCACAAGGGAGATACTAAGTGGGCTACATGGCAGCTCTCTCACCACGTTCCTTTTGTGGTCTGTGATAAGCCCAACATTTACATTTCTTTTCGTATCAGACTAAAGGTTTCAAGCAGCGTTCACATCTTCTCATGGTGCTGTGTCGAGAGTTAAACACGGATGATGGAAGAATCATTTGATGGGTTCGTTGGCAGAGGAATTGACGATGAGAAACGCAGAGAGGGAAAGTATCAAAAGCTACTGTCGGAGTTGTTGTCGTCGGCGACTAGGGGTTGGATGATATAACTGAAGGCAGTGGAGTATTCTCTCGTGCCTGCAATGAGGTTTGACAAAAGCTGGTGTTGGTAACGATGGATGTATGGAGAGTTGGACGTGAATGAGCAAGAAGGCATTAAGATGGTTGCAATGGATGCTTAATGGGAGATACAGATGGTGGAATACAACGGCTGAAATCAGTAAGGAAGTGAAGATGGAGATGGTTGAGCTGTTGCTGCCGTGACCAGATTCAAGATGGACTTAAAACAGACGGTACTGGTTTATTGTTGATCGAAATGGAAGTTCAAGAAGGCAGTGGTGCTGGTGGTACTCGAATGGTTTTCCTGAGATGCTCTTAGTTGGATGGTGGTACGGTGGTGCTGTTGCTGTGCGAAGACAGCTGTGATGGAGTGAATCTGCGACTGATGTTGGGTTGATAATGGCTGAGCCGATGGTGCAAATCAATGGAATTCGACTGTGATGATAGAGTACAGAAGTATCGATGGAAGAAGCTCGTGTTTGAGTTTGGCAGTGAACGAAAACGGAGAAGAACTGAAAGGAAAGATGATACGCTGCTGCTGTCAATTGGTTGCAGGGAGAATGGAAGCCGGAGTTGAATAAACTTGAGCTTGACTCGAGTTTTGAGAGATGGGTTTGTTTTTAATGGAGGAAACAAGCTGTTGTTGCAGCCGATGGATCTTGGATGTGAATGGAGCTCTGCGAAGGTCAGGGAAATGAAGTTGCTGGAGCTTGCAAGAGTGGTTTGGTGGTTGTCGCGTCCGTATTATGAGAGACGAATTGAGGTGGCTCGAATAGTGGCAGTTCGAGATAGAAACTTGAAGCTACAAATGAGGGAAGAACTGGTGATCATCTGCCTTGGTTTTGGGCTGTGTACGAGAAGGTTAAGCTGGGATTTTGAAGACAAGATGCCCATAAAGTTCAGAACTCTGCAGGTGTGGTGATAAGGAAATGAATTAAGTGGTCGAGTTATGCAGTCAGTGGTCAAATCGACAGAAGCTGGTGCTGTGACCGGATTAAGGTCCAGGGAACTGAGATTGGTGATGTGGTCAGTCTAGGTAGGAGTTGGATTTGGACATCGGTGGATTGGGCCTTGGCACTGCTAGGTCTTAATTGGACTTCCTTACAACACCTTTATATGATTGAAGCGAGACAAACTGAGAGGGGGGGAGGCCGATGCCGGAAAGAGGCGGCTACAGACAAGGGGAAGAGTAGGGTTTGAAGTTTTTCCTCCCATCTTCGTTTGTGTTTGTGATTCGCAAGTTTTCTTTCAATTTATTTATGGCTTTTGAGAAACCCATGGCTTGCTAGTTTTATAGTAGCTAGGGTTTATGTTGAAACCATATGGAGTTTTAGGCTATTTTTGAATTGAATTGAATAAAATTTAGCAATAGACTATTATGATTTGAATGATTTAATTTCTTGATATTGTTTATCGATTTATCAAAATATGAGTTGTTGCTTCACCGGTTTCGTATAACCTTTGTGCATAACTGTTAGGATCGAAAATATATTTTTCTACTTATTTGATATTTCCATGCTTGGGTTAAATCCTTTGATGGGATATGCTTAGAATAGCCAGATATTATTTGTGAATCTATATTTAGTTTCGCATAACTTTCTCGCTAACGCAATTTGATGGTTCATGCTTTGGTTTAATCTTTTGATGTGTCATGCTTAAGGTGTCCCAGTGATATTTGCGACTCTAATACATAAAATAGGTGATGTCGATAGAACGGACGATAAATAAATATTCATGAATTATGTTTCATTTCAGTAACTGAATAGAAATAGTGGTGGATACTATAAACCATGGTTTGCGACTTTGGTATTGGATTCATTCTATTAGTTTAGTTCATTTTCTTCGTTCTTTTTATTCTTTTCTAAAAATCCAAAAACATCATTTGTGGTTACTTAATTAGAGATATTGGTTACATTATTTTCACTTATCCCTGTGGGTTCGACTCGTACTTGCCTCTGTCTACTAGTTAGACACCGTGCGATTGCGGTTATTACATATAGGGTTTCCCAAAATCCTATCAGCTCCTCCAAGGCATCTCTGGGTTCAAAGGAATCATGATACTAACAATATCATTGGAGGTAGTGAATCTACTGCTAAGACGAGAGGACAACTTCAAAATATTTGCAATTTTGGTTGTTATCTATCGCAAGTAGAACCAAGAAATATTGATGAAGCTCTTAGTGATCCCCATTGGGTAAATGCAATGCATGAAGAGTTAAATCAATTTCAAAGACAAGATGTATGGAAACTCGTACCTTGTCCCCCCAATATCAATATTGGTGATACTAAATGGATATTTAAGAACAAGTCTGATGAGTTCGGAACCATTGTAAGGAACAAAGCTAGACTTGTCGCTCAGAGATATTCACAAATTGAATGAATCGAATTTGACGAAACCTTTGCACCTGTGGCACGCCTTGAGTCCGTTCGAATGTTATTATCTCATGCTTGTTTTCTTAAGGTTAAGTTGTTTCAAATGGACATCAAATACGCCTTCCTAAACGGAAACTTAAAGGAAGAAGTCTATGTCGCTCAACCTAAGGGTTTTGAAAACCCTGATTTCCCTGATCATGTCCTTAAGCTCAACAAGGCATTATACGGGTTAAAAAAAGCGCCTCGTGCCTGGTTCAAAAAACTAACTACATCCTTCTTAGGAAAGGTTTTTCGAGAGGTGGAGCTGATAAATCGTTGTTTACCAAATGGAGTGGGAAAGATGTTGTGATTGCTCAAGTTTATGTAGATGATATCATCTATGGATCAACATCGGAGAAACTTGCAAAAGACTTTCAAGTCTCTCTTGGTAAGGGGTTTGAAATGAACAATGTTGGTGAATTAAAATTCTTTTTGGGTTTACAAATTCAACAACACAAGGATGGAATTTACTTATCTCAAGAGAAATACGCAAAAGATCTTGTTTCAAGATTCGGCCTTGATAAGTCAACTCCAAAACTAACTCGTATGCCTACCACTGGTAAACTACATCAAGATGAGAAAGGTGTAAATGTGGATCAAAAAATTTATCGATCTATCATTGGAAGTCTTTTATATCTCACAGCCACGAGACCTGATATTGCTTTTATTGTTGGTTGCTGTGCTAGGTTTCAGGCGAATCCAAAGGAATCTCATCTTGCAGCTGCAAAAAGGATCATACGCTACATTAATCACACTGCTGATGTAATTTTGATAGTGGTAAGAATGAGGTTCGTAAGACTTGTGAAAGCAATTGAATTTAGATTTATTTAAACTAAAAGTAGAGAAAATTTAAATCCAATTTTATTTTTCTTTTTAGAGTGAAAATAACCAAGACACTAGATTCCACTATTACACATGAATAAATGATGATAAAAATTCCAAAACTCTAATTATTTTTAAAATCTCTTTTTCTTAATTCACAAATTATCAAGCATATTCTCAAACATTAATTGTATCCCTTAAGCATAGATTATCTAACCAAAGCATAACCTATCTAATTGAATCACAACTAATTAGGAAAAATTATGCAAACAATTAAAATTCTACAAAGTAGTGATTGAGTGAATTATAAAATACAAATTAGAGAAAAATAGAATAGTTACCAATTATTCATGCATAAATAGCTTCCTTCGTGCCTTGATTACGCGAGAATTAGCTCATCATTATCATGGAAACATGCTCAAAATTCATCTTTATTAATGCTCAAAAATGGTTCACAAATGATGAAATGGGAGAAAAATGAATAAAACCGGGTTTTGTAACACTTATATTTGTTACAAAATCAATTGTTACAGAAAACGATAAAGGAATACCGTCGCTGGAACTGTTTGAGAACGACGGTCTTTAAGGGTCTTATGTCTTCGTACCTTCTTCACCAGCAGAAAAATGGTATTTTCCTGTAACTTTTTTTTCTCGATTTTTTATGCTCTAAACGTCTCCCTATTCTCTCTATAAACTCTATATATCACAGTGAGACCCCAATCAACCTATTTATATCAACCAACACCAAGAAATCTCGCTAATAAATCCAAAATATTTTCTTTTACTCGGGGATGATATTTACGTGATTCTTCCCTTGTTTATCTCCTCCACGCATCTGTTTTATCTCCACACACTTCCTGCACTCTGAAAAGATGTTAAACTCGCTCTAATCCTCACGCAATCTTCCACATAATCTCATCGACACGTGATATTCTCATTTCTCCCTGTTTTCTTCTTGCGGATTACTCAGCCAAATTCGGTCGAACCTAAAGCCCAAAACATGTTTATTAGGTCATATAACAACTACCCATAAGAAATCAGCCCTTTAGTCTCTTCATAACATCATCAAAAATCGATCGACCCAACTGCCAGTGAAGAAAAGAAATTTCCCGCCAAAATCCATTTTCAAATGATGAAGATGGGTGCTAAAGATGAATTTGGGCTACACATAGCCATGGGTGCCATGAATCCAAAACGCGGGTGCCTTTAACAGCTCGGCTGCCTTGGGGGCGCCCTTATCCATTTTTAGAGTGCCTTTAGTAATTTTGGTGGGTGCCTTTAACACTTTTTCTTGGGTGTTTTCAACATTTTTTCGGGGTTCCTCCGGTGTATTTCTGGGGTGCTTCCGGTGCATTTATGGGGTGCCTTTAGTACTCTATCCTGGGGTGTAAAACACCACTTTACGAGCCAATTTCGTCGCAAGAGCTTATTTCTCTACAAATACCTACAAAGACATAAAACACCATAATAAGTACAAAAATGGGTAATAATAATATATAAAATAGAGATGAAAATAGACACATAAATGCGTCTATCAACTGCCGGGTATGGTCTTTCACACACTTTTGATACTAGCACTGATCTTACTGCCTATTCAGATGTTGATTGGGCAGGATGTGTGGAAGATAGAAAGAGTACATCAGGGGGTTTCTACTATGTAGGATTGAATCTTGTAGCTTGGCATAGCAAGAAAAAAAATTCACAATCTCTCTCAACATGTGAAGCAGAATATATTTCTGCAGGCTCATGTTGTACTCAGCTTCTATGGATGAAACAAATGCTTGCTGATTATGGAATTGACTCTGGAATAATGAAGATCTTTTGTGATAACTTAAGTGTGATTCGTATAACTAAGAATCCCGTTGAGCACTCAAGAACTAAGCACATTGACATAAGGTATCATTTTATTCGAGATCTTTATGAAAATGGTACCATTAATATGGAATTTGTGCCTTCGGAACAACAGTTGGCTGATATTCTCACCAAACCATTAAACACTGCTACATTTCAACACTTACGGCAGTCTATTGTTGTTGTTCAGGTTCATTAGTCTTCCATAACTCTTGCCCCCGTGCTTATCTCGATCTGTTGGGAAATTGAGTTTGGAATTCCTAGAGTAGTGTTGCTTCAATTTTGCATTTGTTTCTAGTAGATGTGCTTCTGTTAAGTATCCTAGTGTTCATTGAAAATCCTTCTTTTCTCGGAAAACTAAGGTCGCTCTTGTTGTTCTTTCGGGAATGACATTTTATGAGGGAGAGTTCTTTTTGAACTTGTGCTTAATTGCCAAATCTTTGTGGGGAGTGCGGCTGTGGAATACTGTAGGGGTTATCTTGTATCTTTATAAACTCCTTGATGAATGCATTTAGCTTCGGCTATATGATTGCATCTAAATAAGTTGGTATGTTGTCATGAAGTATCTCTATGAAAATTTCTTGAGGATCCCTGATAAGTGAGAAATTAACAAGATTAGTGTCAATTCCATGCTAGTAATTGCTTATCTTCTCGCAAATTATTGTATATTACATTTGTTTTCCCTTATTTGTGTTTCATTAGGAGAATCGTCCAAAAAGAAGTGAATTTGCACTTAATTGTGCATGGAAAAGAAGTTAGCTACAAACGGAAAAGAGCTAAATAACAAGTGAAACTTGTTCAAGATTGGGAGTTTTGGGTCTCATTTTGTAGAGGACGAGAAGACAAAGGGAATGGAGAAAGAACAGAGTCATTCTGAGTTTGTATGAAGAAGTTATGAGCAAAACAAGAACTTAGAAGACTAAAAGGGAAAAATGGTCATTTTCAAAGGGAAATGCTATTGGCAACTCAACCGAATGTTAAGGGACACCTTCCTGTTAAAGGGCAGATTGTTTCACAGGAAATGCTAAGGGAAGTTCGGTCTTTTACAAAGGGGAAGGCAGGAATTTAAATAATACTAAAGGCACCTGATTTGTTACTCATGGCACTTCGTCTTCTCTATTCCTAAACAGCACACAGGCAATGGCAAACAGAACTTCATGATCATGATGATCAGGACGGTGATGGATATTGATTAACAGTTAAATTATAATTTGAATCCATCACTGGGTTCCTGGGGACGACAGAAAGCATGGGTACTATCCTGATTTCGATAAATCAGTTATATTCGAGTTTGGCAGTGTAATTATTGGTTGTTGCCATTGAACCCGAACTTGGAGATGATGATGCAGTTCAAGGTGAAGAACGAGTGGGTGTCAAATAGGCTTCAGTCGATGATGGTGATGAAGCTCACAAAGGGGAAGAACATTGTTGTGCTCGACAGGAAGAGATGAAAGAGGAGATTGCTGTCATTGGCAGTGATAAGAAGAATGATCGGAGACGACATGGAGCTGTGAACGAGGAAGGACGTGTTCGATGGGAAGACAGGGAATGAAGATGGCTCGGTGATGGTGATGGTGATCGGGTTTGAGGAGTTGGTGATGAGCAGAGAGTTGCAGCGTTTAATTGCTGCCGCCACCATTAATGTCGAGCAGAGTCGGAGTTTGAACAGGAACAGGAATAGGCGGGACCCAGCCAACACGTGCAGCAAAACAAAGAGAGGAAGAAGTGGGCTCTTTGCAGTAATCCTGAGAGCACAAAACACGCGTCTGGCATAGTAATTGACGCGTTCTGGAGAAAAGAAATGATGACGGACTACATGAAAACACGATGCTCCTTACTGGACCCATTGAAGAAGCAGCCAATTAGAAGCCGTAATTCGTCTGTTAAAATACTTCGCGTTACGCCATAACGGATACACGTATTCTCTCATGCAACAGATTCTGAATTTGGCAGACAAATTGGGGGAAGTAAGGCGGCGCATGGGAAAGAATCAGAAACAAGAACCTGTACTTTTACGCGTCGTGGCATTTTCCTAGTGGACCGCAAAAATCAATTGAAGCAGCTACTGTTTTCCGTTCGATATTTTTTTGATCAGCTGGGGTATCCGGAATACTATAAATAGGAGCTGAAAAGTTAGAGAAAACTTTGTTCTTCCTTTACATTTTTCACAGTGAGAAAGATAGGAACAGAGACAAGGAGAGTGAGCTTTTGTTTTTAATTCCTTCTTCTTCAATTAATTATTTGCTAAGTACTATTTAATTATGAGTGGCTAATTTTTTATTGATTAGGGATAATTTTAAAGTCCTGAACAATAAATTATTAATTTCTTTAACCACATTTATTTCAAGTTTTATTTTATTGTTGATTATCTTTATTATTTTTAACCTCTAAGAATATTGAGGGTTATTTAAAATGATCAATTAAATTAACCAATCAATATTTCTTCTACTAGTTTAGAGTTGTGTGACACGTGTAATTATCACATCAGCTCTATACACAGGCAGTAAATCGCAAGTGTAACACCCCGATTTTTGGGCCCGGATCCTGCCCGGATCCCATACCTGAAAACCCGAAGTGCTACTTCGATACCATAGCCGAAGCCCGGCTAATAAGCCCAAGCTCGTTAAGTAAATTATTTGGGCTTAATTAATTTATGTTCATGTTAATAATTCTATCGCAGCGGAAACTTCGAAATTCATTTAGGAAAATCTAACCGTTGATTTAACCCAATTTTAAATCCACCGCAAAACAAACCACATTTTGGTTCTCAATTAAAAATATTAACATGTTCAAGTCTTAAGATTTAATTAATAATTAATTATTTCAACAGCAAATTATAAAACTGAAAACAGACCAATGTAGATTCCTAGAATTTTACAGGCTTCATACGAGTTCGAAAATTTATGGTAATATACGGATAAAATATATACTGTAAATACTATTAGGTGTAAATTATTCATGATTTTTAAATGAGTTGAGTATCCTATGACCATGGTCAAACACGTAGTTGACTAACACTGCAGAAAATCCAAATTGTGACGCTCTGTTTTATAAAAATTATATAAAATCGCACACAACTCAAAATTGTATAAAGCTCATCATTTTAGAAAGATAAAAGATAAATGTTGATTTTATCAGAGGCACTAAGGTCTAAAAATCAATGGATCATAATTTTAAAATAGGTTCTTTAGGAGACATTTACAGCTATCAAATATTTTCTGGATTTAACACATGTACAAAGAATTATTTTAAAACTATGTATACTACTCAAAAAATTCTACAATTTTTACCAAATGTCCCTTAAAATGTTTTACATTTATTACAAAAAGAATCATATCAAATACTAGTGGGAATTTAAAATGATAAACAGTCAACTCAACATCATACAATATTTTACAGCTTTAAATCTAAAACCAATTACATCTTTGAACTAGAATTTTACGCAAAAACAACAATTTTAAGGATCTAAAATTATTTTGTAAGCTCCACGTTGATCAACTCCTTGTCATGCAACAAATCTGGAATTTTCTTGTCATAATACGACGTGAGTTTTGACACTCGGTAGGCAAAGAAGCAACAAAACATTTTTCAACTCTTTTAATTAAAACAATCATGATTTTAACCACAACATGCATATCTCACATCATGTCATCCATATTTCAACAACAATATAATCAAAAATCGATTTTAACTGCTCGCCCCAGGGAGCCAATATCAATAAAAAAAATTAAACAATCAATTACTAGCCCCAGGGAGCCAATATCAATAACAGAATCAAAACAATTAACTGCTCGCCCCAGGGAGCCAATATCAATAAAAAGAATTAAATAATCAACAGCTCGCCCCAGGGAGCCCAACGTGGGTTTAGGGAATCAAATCCGTTCCCAAGGATATCTCATATCCCGTCAAAATATGTTAAAGATAATCATGTTCACAATAGCAATCACTTCAAAATCATGAATCAATAATTTTCTGGAGAAATATTTTCCTGCTTCCAAGGCGGCCACTGTTCGCAAGGAGATTAGTGGCATTCTGTAGATAACTGGGGAGTCTCTTCATGAATATTGGGAGAGGTACAAAAAGTTGTTGGCAAGATGTCCTCCCCATAACATATCTTCAACACTTATTATCCAATATGTTTATGAAAGATTACTTCCAGAACAGAGGAATTTGATTGATGCTACTGTTGGTGGTTCACATACTGAAAAGACAATCTCGCAGGCAACTAGTTTGATTGAGAGCATGGCTTCGAAGGCTCAACAATTCTACACCAGAAACAACTCAAGTGTCAGAAGAGTTAGCGAGATAGGAGAGTCTGCACAATTAGAACAACGGATAAACAACATCGAAAAGGTAGTGCAACGAATGGCAGCAGTGATTATTCCTACTTACGAAGAAGAGTCTGAGCAGGTGAATGCTGTGTTCCCTAATCATAGGCCAGGATATAACCCATACTCTAATACCTACAATCCATGATGGAAAGATCATCCGAATTTCAGCTACAAAAAAAAGAAAGCTGTAGTTTTCCTAATCCATATGCTCGGCAAGGTGGTTTTCAACAACCACAATTCCAACCTTAACCGCAAGCGCAACCTCAAGTTCCCAAGGAGGACGCATCTGAGAAAATGATTACTATGATGCAAGGTCTCTCATCTATGTTCCAACAGAGTCAACATAAAGCTGATCAACATATGCAGAAGACCGATTCTGTCATTAAAGATCTACATACTCAGATGGGGAAAATGGCAACTGAGATGAATCAACTGAAGGTACAAGCATCGTCAAATCTACCATCACAAACTTTTGTGAATCCAAGAAAGAATGTTAATGTAATACTTTTGAGGAGCGGAAAGCAGACAGAAGAGCCAAAACAACAAGAAAAGGTTAGTCATGACTCAGAAAATGAAGTAGAGGTGAAAATTGTTCCAAAGGAAAAGCCAGCTTCCACCGGCCAACCTAAGGACACAGTTCCCACTTTTACCACACCACCTCCTTTTCCTAGTCGTTTTTCCAAGTCAAAAAAGCAAGCTCTAGACAAGGAGATTATGGATATTTTCAGCAAGGTGCATATCAACATTCCATTTATTGAGGCTATCAGAACGGTACCCAGGTAGGCCAAGGTTTTGAAGGATCTGTGTACAAGGAAGGAGAGGTTCATTGCTAACGAGATCACTCAGGTGGGAGAAAGTGTTTCAGCGATGTTGCTAAAGAAGATGCCTACAAAATGCAAAGATCCTGGTGGTTTTATAGTGCCAATTACTATTGGTGACCGAAGATTTTAGCGTGCTTTGCTTGATTTGGGAGCTTCCATAAGCGTGATGTCAGCCGATGTTTATGATTTTTTGAATCTGGGACCTTTAAAGGAGACAGGGATTATCATTCAATTGGCGAATAAGTCTAGCTAACATATATCCTAAGGGACTCGTGGAAGACGTGTTGGTGCAAGAGAATGAATTAATCTTTCCGGTTGATTTCTTTGTTGTGGATATGCAGAATAGAGACAATTGTTCGTCTACTTCATTACTTCTTGGGAGACCATTTATGAAGACTGCTAAGACGAAGATTGATTACGATACTAGGACACTCACTATGGAATTTGACAAAGAGATTATACACTTCAATATCTTTGAAGATATGCGTTATCCAAGTGATATCCATTCTGCATTTTCTGTTGATGTTATTAGTTCGTTAGCACAGCAGATGTTTGATTTGAACAATGAAAATGAACTTGAATCTGTGCTACAAAATAGCATTGATTTGGATGTCCATGGCATGCCTGATTTGGACGTTGACTTATCCAAAGAGCTAGTGGAGATGTGTGGTGCTTTAACGGCATTACAAGAAGCTCAAACAGGTAATATCTCTTATATTTCTTTACCCGCAACTGATGAAGTTCCATTACCTTCTGTTGTGCAGATACCTAAATTAGAGTTGAAGCCTCTACCTGATCAATTAAAGTACGCTTACTTGGGTGATAGAGAAGAACTTCAAGTCATTATTGCAAACAATCTCACAGCAGTACAGGAAGAACACTTACTTAGGGTTCTGAAGGAGCACAAAACAGCTATTGGTTGGACAATTGCTGACATCAAAGGCATTAGTCCAGCCATGTGCATGCATAGAATCCTAATGGAAGATGATGTCAAGTCGGTACGTGATGCTCAGCGTAGGCTTAACCCCCCAATGATGGAGGTCGTAAAGAAAGAGATCCTCAAATTGCTAAGTATGGGGTTGATTTACCAAATTTCCGACAGCAAATGAGTGAGTCCGGTGCAAGTGGTGCCCAAGAAATTAGGTGTCACTGTTGTCATAAATCAGGATGATGAACTCGTTCTTACAAGAGTTCAAACAGGATGGCGAGAGTGCATAGACTACAGAAATCTCAATTCGGTTACCCGCAAGGATCAATTTCCTTTGCCTTTCGTTGATTAGATGTTAGAGAGGCTAGCGGGACATTCTCATTATTGCTTTCTGGATGGTTATTCGGGATACAATCAGATTGTTATCGCACCGGAGGACCAATAGAAGACGACTTTTACTTGTCCTTTTGGTACGTTTGCATATAGAAGGATGTCGTTTGGTCTTTGCAATGCGCCTGTTACTTTTCAAAGATGTATGGTCAGTATATTTTCTGATTATGTGGAAAACATCATTGAGGTATTTATGGACTATTTCAGTGATTATGGTGATTCATTTGATATTTGTTTAAATAATCTTGAACTTGTGCTTAAAAGATGCATAGACACTAATCTTTTTTTAAATCGGGAGAAATGCCACTTTATGGTAGACCATGGTATAGTGCTTGGTCACATTGTTTCCTCTCAAGGGCTCGAAGTGGACAAAGCAAAGATAGATTTGATTAGAAACTTATAATACCCCACTTCAGTGAGGGGGATTCGATCGTTTCTTGGTCATGCAGGTTTTTATAGGAGGTTTATCAAAGATTTCTCCAAAATCTCAATGCCGATGTGCAAATTGTTGCAAAAGGAGGTTGCCTTTAACTTCGACCAGGAGTGCAAGGATGCCTTTGATAAATTAAAGAAATTTTTAACTACTGCACCAATTATTAAGTCACCTGACTGAAGTTTGTCGTTCGAGTTAATGTGTGATGCAAGTGATTATGCAGTCGGAGCTGTTTTGGGTCAGAAAGTAGACAAAAGGTCACATGTGATTTATTATGCATCAAGGACCCTAAATGAGGCTCAGATCAACTATTCGACCACTGAAAAGGAGTTGTTGGCTATAGTATTTGCATTAGAAAAATTCAGAGCTTATTTGGTGGGTAAAAAAGTGATTGTATATTCTGATCATGCAGCACTTAGGTATCTATTAAAAAAGAAGGAGGCTAAGCCAAGACTTATAAGATGGATTCTTTTGCTACAAGAATTCAATATTGAAATCAGAGATAAGAAAGGTGTTGAGAATACGATTACTGATCATCTTAGTAGACTTGTTATTTCAGAAGAAGAACTTCCCCTACAAGATCGTTTTCCAGATGAACAACTTTTCTCGATTGAAGAATCAACACCTTGGTACGCTGATATAGTGAACTATTTGGTTACAAGGCAAGTACCTAGTACAATGTCTAACTTTCAAAAGCTAAAGCTTAAGAAAATAGCTAAACAATATGTGTGGGATGAGCCCTACTTGTGGAAATATGGTGTTGATCATATTATCTGCCGGTGCGTACCAAACTATGAATTTAAATCAATTCTGTCTTTTTGTCATTCTTCTGATTGTGGTGGTCACTTTGGTTCTAAACGTACCGTTCTCAAAGTTCTTGAGAGTGAATTTTATTGGCCTACACTGTTTGAGGATGCATATGCTTTTTGTAAATCTTGTGATAGATGTCAACGAACGGGAAATCTAAGTGCTCGAAATCAAATGCCACTCACACCGATTCTTGCTGTAGAAATATTTGATGTGTGGGGTATTGATTTTATGGGCCCTTTTGTTAATTCAAATGGAAAATTTTATATACTTCTTGCTGTGGATTATGTTTCAAAATGGGTGGAAGCTAAAGCCACCCACACTAATGATTCTCAAGTTGTTTGTGAGTTTGTGAAGGAATATATTTTCTCTCGACATGGTACACCATGAGTGGTTATCAGTGATGGAGGTTCGCACTTCAAGAAATCCTTCCATGCTCTCCTCAAGAAGTACAACATTACACATAAGGTTGGTACGCTGTATCACCCACAAACTAGTGGGATAGCTAAAGTTTCAAATCGTGAAATTAAGTTTGTTCTAGAGAAAACCGTTAACACTACACGGAAAGATTGAAGTTTTAGGATTAATGATGCACTTTGGGAATATAGAACGGCGTATAAGACACCAATTGGTATGTCTCCGTATCGGTTGGTTTATGGAAAAGCTTGTCATCTCCCGGTTGAACTTGAGCATAAGGCTTTTTTGGCGGTAAAAACATACAACATGGAGTATGATGAAGCTGGGAAACAAAGGAGGCTACAAATCAATGAGCTAGAGGAGATACGAAATGATGCTTACGATAGCTCTCGTATATACAAGGAAAAGACGAAGTTATTTCACGATAAAATGATTTCTCGAAAAAGTTTTGTTGTGGGGAAAAAAGTTCTTTTATTTAATTCTCGTCTTAAGTTATTTCTTGGAAAGCTAAGGTCCCGATGGGTAGGATCATTTGTTGTTACTAATGTTTTTCCTCATGGTGCAGTTGAAATCTCTAGTCCAAAAACTGGGAAAATTTTCAAGATAAACGGCCATAGATTGAAGCCATACTACGAGAACTTCACTACAGTGGATGTTGATGAGATTGAGTTTCGTGATTTGCTCCCTCTGGAGGAGTAATGTGAATGAGTGCTAAGTCGGGCCGAGGACGATAAACTAAGTGCTACATGGGAGGCAACCCATTGGTTTTGTATTTCTATCTCTATCTTTTGTTTTTAGTTTTCATATCATATTTTGATTTTCCAACTTATTTTACTTTGGATGAGTCAATTACATTGAGGACAATGTAAAGTTTAAGTGTGGGGGAGTATTTTGCATATAGAATTTTTAGTCTTTTTGAGTCGATTTTTCAAAAAATTTGTATTTATTGCATTAAAAAAAAAAAAAACCTTCAACTTGTATAGATTTTAGAGTCACTAGCATACTTCTAGGTATGTTTACATAGAGATTTCTGACCGACATAACTGAACTTGGAAGTGTTAGAGAACTACGTTCGGATTTCTTACTTGTTAGAGTGTTAAATAATGGTTTTAATCATGCCGGTGGCAAATGAGGAGCAGGGGGAAATGCATTATTAGAGTTTCTGATCAATCATTAGTGGAGACTACCTATTTTCAAATCAACCAGGCACCAGACCAAAAAAATCTTTGTAGATGACTAAAGAGCTTTCTTTTGAGTGTATGTCACTGTACGTTAATTCCGGGTAGAATGGTGAGCTACCCAATTTCACACCATTTTCAGCACTATTTTGATCTTTTGAGTGCTAATTTTGTCAATCATGAGGGTGACGTCTAAAGACGAAAACCACCTTCTTGTAGTTTGATTTGCAGTAAGCACCATTCTCTGTCTCTCGCCAACAACAGGTCCATAGAAACATTCCATCATCATCAACAAGGGAGCGACATCAAAATCTAAAAGGAAAGTTGAATATCTTGATTTGATTGTTGAGATTGCTCCATCAATCAAGATAAATAAAAATGATCAAAGTTCTCTTCGTCTCAGACTTTGTTGATTCCACAAGTTTTATACTTGTGAGGTGAATAATAATCTAGGATTCTCGTCGGGAATCATATGTCCAGATTTTGAGGTTAGCTAGACTTTATCCATTTCTATCGATTTCCAGTTTCACGTTGATCTACAATCAAAAATAAAATCACACATATAGGCTTATCTGTGGTAAGCAGATTGGTTTAAAGTCTTCAATTGAGTTGAAGCAACTCATAGGCTCTAAAGGACGTCAGCAAAGGAAATCATTTGCACGGAGTCCTGCTGGGATTGAAGAGGGCTAATTAAGGAGCACGACTGTAACTTAATTGCTGCATGTGAGGGTTTAATTCGGTCTCAACCACATTCCAGTCTGAAGTTAATTGGTAGCACTACACCATTTTTGGGGATTAGCAACGACTGCTTGCTGTTGCAAAACGGACTTGCAACAGCAGCCACCCGTTGCGAAATGTGGCGTTGCATTTTTTTCGCAACAGCTTATGAGCCGTTGGGGAAAAAAATTTGCAACGGTTTTCGGTTCAGCCAACTGTTTTTTTTCTTGCTTTGCAACTGCTTTAGCTGTTGCGAATAGGCAACAACTTCAAGCTGTTGCTATATTTTTGTCGCAACAGCTTCAAGCAGTTGCGAAACTAAAAATTCGTAACTATCCTAAAGCTATTGCAAATTTGGAACCAAGAAAACTTAGAACGGCTCCTTTCAGCCGGACTGAATTTTGTTATTCTGGTTCAAAATTTAGTAACAGTTTACAGCCGTTGCTAAATTTTTGCAACTGAAAAAAAAAAGTGAAGTCATTGTTCTGTTGACCTAGCCAATAGTTCCCTGCAACATTAACAGGAAAAAATTCAGGCGATTGTCACTGAACACATATATATACATTACTAAGAGACACATTATGTGTGTACTGAACAAAGCAGTCTTCCATTACTAATAGGAAAATTTAGTAAACATGTTTTTAAAGAATGATAAAGTACAACCAGAAAAATGTCTGTAGGTTTATTTACAGTGGACACAGGATGAATCCCCACTAATTTTTATAAATGTAGTATTGTGAAGCTAAATTAAACTACTATAACTATAAAAAATAGGATGACAAGGACCTTAATCTTAGCGTTGTTCTTCAGCAGACCTGGATGGGCACCAAGCTCAATCACATGCAATTTTGATGTAGTTTCCCAGCATTAGTGGTCTTCGCCGCAAAACATAAAAGAGTGGAACGATTTTCATTCCCAAGAATCTGTGCACAGTATGCAAATACAATATCAAAAATTGAGATCATATATATACATTAAGGTAAAAGCCAACAAGCCATACATATGTGAGATTGTATATCTATTAAGTTGTGAAACTCAAATCAATTCTGAAGTTAGATATGCCATTATGTTACTTAAGTTAGAAAAATACCAACGAATACAAAAGCAACCTACTTATAAATTGCTAAATTTCAGTATACAAAGAGAGCAAACAGTTATAATTCACTAAACACGTTGCATAAAAATATAAATAACCAATGGAACAAATGGGAAAGACTCAATCCTATAATCAAGATCCACATTGAGAGTGACAATGAGAAGAGACATACTTTATGGGAAACAAAAGATGCAGCATACGCTCAATTAGGCAGATCTTTGTACTTACACTCCACGACAACAGTCCGTCTCCCCCACCGTTCTCAGAACCTGGCTGTGAATGAGATTCAATTAATAATTAAGAATCGAAAGCATAAGTAATGCAATATGTGTAAAAGCATGTGTTAGCAAACCATAACTATAAAGAATGCTAAAGTTGCCACTAAGCACAGGACAATTTTGTGCATCACATATTGCCTTACGTTTTCCAAATACATAGTATTCCTTCCTTGAGAAGCTCTAAAATAAGGTGTAAGGTAATGCAACATAGTTCAATTCTTTATTTGCAATGTTTCTTATAGCAGCCAGTACCGAGTATATATATACATTAATTGTGATTATGAGAAAACCCCAAATCCTAGATTGAGTTGAATGAAATAGGGCCATGAATGAGCTTTATATATGGCCATAAAGAGTAAAAATACGCTAAATATTTTTACACTCGTTTTCCACTAATATTCGCACATTTCGAACCCTACCCGTGGAAGACGATACAATCTTAAAATTTAAAACAGATTCACCACTTGAATTTGCATAAAAGTAAATCTTTTTTCCCATGTACGTGTTTTGAACCTAACTGATGGATTCTAAAAAAACATTGTCACTCAATTTAGTTAAATAAAATCCGAGTTCAAATTATGTATTGAGTAATCGATTTAGAATTGATCAAAATGTAAAGCAGAAATTAGATTGAGAATTACCCTAACAGAACCAAATTTTAGTAACCACTAAACAAACACGTAACATGCTTTAAAATTGAAACATAGTTCACTAACTACCTAAATGTCACCCGAATTATTCATTGGAAAGCATTTTTATCCCCATCGAAATCAAATAGGCCACCACGGCAAGCATTGGAAATGAAAATTATTTTTTTCCTACCAAATTGTTGCAACATTCCATACATGTTATGTGTTTAGCGAATGATTTCCACCTCCTTCTATCACCTACAAAACAAATTAAGTGTTAGGTCGTAGGGAAGTGTATTTTATTTGGATTTACTTGACACTGATGATCCTTACTACTAAAGCTGATATGTGATTACCCCTTTAGCAAAAAAATAAATAAATTGGAATCATGAAATTGCCTTCTTGATTGGAAGATATTAGATGATTTACGGACACATCTTTTGCATTCATCTTACTGTCTTCAAATGGGCGTTTCCTGAAATTTGTCTGAATTTGATTCCCTGGATAGAAACAAAAGAATGTGAATATAAGAATACACCCTAATCAAATTCCTAAATACACATAAAATCCAAATCCTAAAGACATGAGAGTTAGTAATACTGTAAAGCTCAATCTGGAGTATTCCTATATGGTATTGAATAAGAATTTTTGTGAACATAAAAGGAATTTTTGAGCACCAAGAAATCTGCACCTTTTTCCAAAAAATGAAAAACAAAGAAAAAGCCTAGAAAAAAAGTTGTTTTCACTGCCACATCTAAATACTGCATCCCTGTATTATCATCATTTGAGTTGGGAAAACTACTTGGAAAAGGATGGAATGAATCATGAAACCCGAGAAAACAAAGGTTATTACTTGGGGAAAAAAAGGAGTTTTATTACCAAGTTAGACAACACAAATGGTATCATGACATGGTGGTGATCATCAATAACGTCAGCATCTGTAAGTAAAATTATTATCATCTTTGTGAGGCAAGTATTTTATTCATACATTTCTGCAAACAGATATAAAGCATTATTTTTCATCTTTGTTGGGAAAAAATCTCACAGAAAAAACAGTTAAACATATTAGACAAACATGCCTCATTACACAACTCTAAGGTACAAAAAGATAACTCTAAACAAGGTCACCTGTGAATGACCCTCATCTACCATAAGCCTGATGCATTGGTGTGTCACTGCCTATTTTCTTTTCTTCAAGTCCAAATCACAAGCTTTAGGACTTCTCCCTAACACCTGTTCAAACTAGATGGACTTCCTTGCACACATCTCATCTTTATAGGTCCTACACAAACGAAAACCAAACTAAATGATTAGATGATTCAGAATACTAGATTGTAACTACCAAAACATGAGGAGAAAATGCATATAACCCTAACAAAAGTTGCTAAGCTATTAAGTTACCATCAATATTAATGAGTACTTGAAATACGAAGAACATTCTAATAAGAACTGTACAACTTCCCTCTGCTTTCAGAAGTTGCACAATGTAAAACAATCATAATTATCTACATAATCAGTATCACCTCCTTTATTGACACAAAACTTTGAAGCATCCAAATTCCCATGAATTGCCTTAACATAAATGGGTGTTTGGCCATATAAATCAACATAATTAACTAAACACTCAAACTCACACAACAAAACCATCAAATCGACTCGATTTACTGCTGCTGAATCATGTGCAAACCAATCAATTAAACCATCAATCTCACAACCATATTCAATCAAAACCATAACCACATTTATATTACCTGGATTAACAGCTGCAAACAACAAAGATTTCTCATTTGATTAATTCTGTTATGAATTCAAAATTAAAACAAGTTAATAAACCCACATATAAAATTAAACCATATAATACATAACAAATGTAAGTCAATGCTCAGATTCATCAAAAATACCCCAAAAACTTTTTCAAAAAAATCATGAACAAACCTAATACAAATCCGAGGATAACTAAAGATGATGTTCATAACACAAATCAAAACCAAAATCATGCAAATCCGAGAATAACTAAACATGATGTTCATAAAGAATCACCCGATAACAATTAGAAACTATAAACAAGACGATCTTCATAGTAAAGTGATTATACCTCAAGATTTTCGAGATCAAGGGATTTTTTTCCTTCCAAACCCTAACTTTTAAATTGTAAACCTAACTTTTCTGTAGAAAATCAAGCATGAGAAAGATTGAAGAGAAAAAAGTGGTGGGCTTTCAAGAGAAAGATAAAAGAACAACATAAACAGGAGAAAGATATCTACCGAAGGTTTAATGGTGGTGGGTTTTGAAGGAAAATGGTTTTCGCAGAAAGATTGAAGAGAAAATGGTGTGTATTAGATAATTTTCTCTGAAGCTTAGCTCATGGCGGTGATACATCGGTGATAGAGAGTGAGACTGATTTTTTTTGAACAAACGTGAAGGTGAGGGAGAAGAGAAAGAGGATAGAGAACATCAGATGGAGGCGAGTAAGTTCAGTCTCTCCTTGAAATAAAGGATAGGGTTGAATCAATAACCGTTCATTTTTCTAGGGAAAATCCTAACCATCAAAAATAGTGTTCCCATCCACTCAAACTCGTCGCACATGTGCAATTTAGGCGTTACCTTGCACACAAGCGGGAAAAACATGTGGAATGATCAGCCGTTATGAATTGCAACACGGCTTAAAATTTCGCAACTGTTATTCGCAGTTGCAAATTTCTCAACTGCAGCCACCTGTTGCTATTTTATAAGCCGTTGCTAACTTAGTTGCGAATTCGCAACAACTCTAGAGCCGTTGCTAATTTTTGTTTCTAATCCCTAAAAATGGTGTAGTGTAGTAGGCTAGTGTTTGTAGCGACTTAATATAATTTAATGTTCAATCTGGACTAGGTCCCTAGATTTTTCTGCATTTTCGGTTTCCTCGTTAACAAAACTTTTGGTGTCTGTGTTATTTCTTTTTCCGCATTATATATTTTATATTTATAATTGACATATCCCAGGTTGTATGTTAATCAATCAAAGTAGATAATCCATCCTTGTTTGTTGGATACGACTTGATTGATACTTGGAAATTGATATTTGGAATCACCCAAGTACTCTCACACGCAAATCAGGTTCACGGGCTAATCTTTGTAAACTTTCTGATTGTGAGAGAAAGAGATATAACTCTGAATTTTTTCCTTGATTGAGATTCATTAAGTTGTACTCTCGGAATTATATTTAAGTCTGTCGATGCAAGTTTCTTAAAAAAAAATTGGTGGTGTATTTTGGTACCCCCTCGTTTTCAACTAGTGGTATCCTTCATCTTAGAGAAAATCAAACTATTCCTATTATTTCATATAGACCACATGATAGCAGCAAAAGTTTTCTTAAATTCATCAGTGAGAGCAGTAACAGTGTTAACAAGCCAATGTTGGAGCCAATCAATTAAAGTGAAATTAGAAAAATTCAGGACAGGTAGACCAAGAGAAGTAGCAGACCAAACAAAACAAACAAAAGGATATATGACCAAAGCATGCATAATACTCTCATTACAAACAAGGCATCCACGACAGATAATAGTGTCAATTGGTATTCTAGTTTGGAGAATAGTTCTAGTAGGAAGAGCATTGTAAACAACTTTCAAAATAAAAATTTGAATGTGATGGGGTACTTTAAGTTTCCAAATGCACTTCGAAAGAGTATTGCTTGGGAAGGGTCTAAAACCTCTGAGACCCAAGTTGGAAGATTTAAAACTAAATTTGTCATTCTTTGAAAGCTCTCAAGCCCTCCTGTCAGGAGTGCATAGAAGATTCGATGTATATTGATCTCAACATTAGTGTTTTGGAGACCCATCGTAATTACGAGCTTTGAATGTGAAAAAATATTTAGATGAAACTAATATGTTTAAGAGAAACTTTATATATAAATATATAGAATTAATGTTTATCCATCATGATATTGACAAGACGTCTATAGATATGTTTGTATAAGTGCGATCATGTCATACAACTTTTTTAGTTTTTTTTTTTGACATTATCTTATCTTGTGTGGGAGTAGGAGATAGCATTACTATTATCTTCAAATTTTGTATCGTATAGTATTTTCCGCATTGTTTCTCTTATTCCTTTATAATGTTTCCAGGTTATCCATAGTAATTATTTACTCAATAATAAAGATATCCTTAATTATATTTTAACACAACCAAAAAAATAATTGTTCGAAGCTTCCTTGAGTTGTCATTTGCATTATGTCTTTTTTCTCTTTATTGCTTTGCACTTCACGAGAATGACAACTTTATAAATCTTTGTTACTTTCCAATATAACTTATTGCTTCTCTGCGTTGTCAGTTTCGCAGTGTCTCTTTTTTCTTTTATAGCTTTGGATGATTTTGGGGAGAGATTCAATTTAGCTCTACTCTAAGAGCAAGGGCTATGGGTAGTGTCACTCTTTCATTTGAAGGAGTGACCTACCAATTTTCTCTAATTAGAGGCTGTTATGGGTAGTTTTTACCCCACTTCAACCCCAACACGTTCATACACTCGTTCACGCAAACGAGTGGTTGGTAGTGTAACTAGACGGGGGACTATCCCCGTTTGAAAAAATAAAGCTAAACGGGGGACAATCCCCTGTTTATTAAAAAAAATTGCGTTGGCTGTTTGTCCTTATCTCACGGGGGATCGTCCCCCGTATATGCTTAAATTCAGTTTTTTAAAAGCTATCTTTTCCATCCAATGATTATTTTATTATTAAATTTTGAATTTTTTTTTATGAACGGGGGATAGTTACCCGTCCAGTGCTCTCTTTCGTTTTGCCCAAAGTGGTTTCACTCTTTCCATTGAACTAGTCTTCCTTCATATGAAAGAGTTAGTTTCCATTTGGAGACTACCCAAAGCCCATGCTCTAAGGATGGGTGTATCCTAATTAGCAATTCGGGGTACGGAGGGAAATTCGGGACGGCATACGTACGAGTATTATACGGATTTGGGTAGCTCGTATCCGGTCGAAAATCCGGTCAACGGTTCGTTGTTCGGGTAGTAGTTCGGAAAGACATACGTACGTGTATATTCGTTTTAGAAATGTGAGTTCGGCGTTGAAAATTCGGCCTATATTAAAAAACATTTTAGTATTACATGCTAAGAAATATAACTTCAATTAATTATATAGTAAGTATCTAATGCTTTAATCAACAACCAAAGCGTGGACCAATGGTTCAAAGCTTGTCTTCTATCGACCTTTAGGCTTTAGGTCATGAGTTCGAAACTCACAGTCTTGACTTAAAAAAAAAAGCCTAAAACAATCGAGTACAGGTGGATCTTCTACCAACCTTTAGGTCATGAGTTCGAAA
>JAJJMB010010889.1:40305-160081 GCA_023531105.1 Papaver atlanticum | reverse complement strand
CAGGTGGATCTTCTACCAACCTTTAGGTCATGAGTTCGAAACTCACAACCTTCACTTTTTTTTTTAAAAGCCTAAAACAATCGAGTACAGGTGGATCCGTACCAACTCAGTTGGTGAATCGCAACTCAGTGAGCTGACACCTATCCGAACCGAATTAACGAATTATTCGTGAATCCGAATTATTCAAGATTAGTTCGGGCACTACATAATATACGCGTACTATGTTCGGGGTTTGAGTAATTCGGCCGATTGGTACGGATTGGGTCAGTTCGTTCGGGTACGCGAATTATTCACGAAAAATTCGTTGAATTGCTAACTAGCCCGTGTATATGAAATTTTTAAGGTTAAAAGAGTCATTATAATAGTCTTTTCTTAAGTTTTGTTTGGGGTTACCTTTTGGTTCTTTATGTAGAAAACAAGAAGAGGACTTCATTCTCCGACTCACCGGGAGGTTTAGGGCTTTGCGCGAAATCATAAAGGTAATTTTTGTTTCTAATTGCAACCCAGTTGGTTTGATGATGACTTGGAAACTTAGAATTTGTTGATGTTAGTGGGAAATTGGTTTTTGTGTGAATCTTTTTGTCGATTAATTGATTTCTAGGGTTTATATTTCTTACTTGAATTGGAACAATGGAATCTATCGTATAAAATAATCGTATTTCTAGGGTTCTAGTTAAATTTTGATTTAGGTGTGTTTCTGGAAATGTCTCATTGAAATTATATTGGAGGAACCTTTCATCACTTTCAAGATTAGCTCAAGAGAGGAATTTAGGTAGGTCACCTCATTTGACCATTAAATATTGTTTAGATTAGACTGCAATATGTTGAAATCAGGTATTGCTTACTCACTAGAGTGATCTTCAATCCAGTTTCCATCACATTTTTGAAGTGAAGAATAATTACTGTAGAAATGGTCACTTCAACGTGAATGATTTCTGTTTTATTGGGGGTTGTTAGGAGGGGGATTATAAGCCTTTGTTGTATTATTTATATCAATGGGCTTCGTTTTGTGGTTCATAAATTGATTTAAGATTCTCTTATCAAAATGGAAAATGCATTAAACTAGTAGGCTGAGGCCAATCCGCCAATACATGTTGTTGTTCCTGTCATTATATGTGAGATGCCATGCCAAAAAGACAAGCAGGTTTGCAAAATTACAATGTTGCTTTGGGATGTTAGGCAAATGCAGCAGCCACCTGGTTTGCCTTACATTTAACATAATGAAACCTACTAGACTGGAATTGAAATAGATTTTGCATGAACTTAAAAAGGTCTTCTGAAAATTTTCCCTGCATTCAATACTTGGGTTTCTGTTGTTAGTGTTAGAGATTCCTCATGATCCCTATCCAGCGTCACTTTGTTGAACACCACAGAACTTAGCCCAGAGCAGAGCCTCCTCCAGTGCCGTGCGTCCTGTTTGGGTGGCACATCCTTGTGATAATCTTGCACTCCCCGGAATATCTTAGAGTTCTTGTGTTCTTCTTTCTTCCTTGCACATATCCTTCGATTAGGATGCTTGCACAGTTTGTGATTAATAGTCTTTTGCTCCTATCTTTTGATCCCTGGTAATGCTGCAATCTACTACATCACTGTGGAGACAGGGCAGAGCTCCTTTTTAGGTTAATTGTAATTTTGGTATCCACATATTTTTTTTTTATCTTCATGTTTATGTATACTTCAGGTTTACTTCTGATTGTATGTGTCAACTTGGGATAACTCATGTTGTGAGACGTACTTGCACGCCATTGACATTTGTTCCAATTCCACTCCCTATATCTAAAATCTGTGATGGGTTTCATAAAATTCAAACAGTAGAATAACACAATCAAACTCCCCTGCATCAACCTGTAGACTTTATGTCAATTGCGACTTGCTCATTTTTTTGTTAGAGTTTAGGAGATGGCCTTCGATTAGTATATTAGGAGGGACGAGGAGAGAACAATTTTCTGTCATCTCCCACTTATGCAACTGAACTTTGTATTTTCCAAGTTCAGGCAAATTCATCTGCTTTACTTTTGTTGTTGTTGTTGGTTTTTGATTTTTTGCTGATTACATTTCTTTTCTTGTTGGTTGTTATCAGTTTATTCGTAAGTTAGAATGGGTAAGGCGAAAGGGGGTTCAGTATTTATCAGGTTAGTCTCGGCTGCTGGGACTGGATTCTTCTACGTGAAGCGAAAGAACCCACGAAAGATGGTAGAAAAGCTTGAATTCAGGAAGTACGATCCTCGTGTAAACAAACATGTCCTGTTTACAGAGGCGAAAATGAAGTAAGAAAGCTAGAAATTTATTAGTACTATGTATATCAGAGAGAATAAACACGTTTTGATTACTAGGAAACAGAGGTGCACAAACCGTTTCGGTAATTTTTAAACATAAAGTTGTAACCAGATGTTTGTTCTTAAACGTAGTCGTAATCAGATGTTTTTTCTTTCAGTAATTCTTCATCAACTAGAGTATATTTTGTAGGAAATCCTGCCCGAGACGTTTGTTTAGACTTTACCCGACTAAACAAACTACTCAGGCTAGGTTTCTGTCCTTCCAAATGTAAAATTTTTACATCATTTTCACACATTACTTTCTTTTAAGTTTATTGGTAAGATCGACTCGAAATCTTTAAAATGAACCAACAAAACCCAATTAAATTCATAATTAAGAAGAACAAGAGGATTACAAATTCATCATTCTAGCTATCTGTCTAACTGATTAAGGGTAAGGAAGAGTTGCAATGTGGTTATGAACAACAGTACCAATCCACAACTTTCCATTTACTTCTCTAACTTCACTAACCAATTTCATAACTACACCTTTTTTATCTTCAAGAACTTCTAAAATTTCTCCATTCTCATTGAACAGAGATATTACTGTGTACATGTCCATTCCCATCAACCGCGCCAAAAAGCTCATTTTAAACGGTAACCGGAAATAGATGCTTCTTATCAAAGGATTATTTGATAAAACTTCTTGAGCTGGGGTTCGGCAACAATCTATTGCAACCCAAAATTGGCCTTTATCGTTTAATCTTACGTTATCCGGAAATCCTGGTAAATTTGCAAAAATGTAGTCCTTCCCTTTTTGAGGACCTTCCAACCAATACTTAATCACCCTGTAATGAACATGTTAATCAAATGGTAAGGTCATGTAGACAAGTATATTTGAGATTAGCTCAGTTGGCCAGGGGATGACTCTTATATTTAAGGTTATATAGAGAAAACGAGATTACATTACCTACAATTGGTTGTCTCAGTGAAGAGGAGAAATGATTCATCTTTAGACAACTGAACTCCATTAGGAAATGCTAAACCATCCCTGACTACATGAGTCTCTTTAGTATTAGGATCATATCTAAGTAGTCTTCCTGTTGCTTCTCCTTCCAGCAAGATCAAGAAATGGTTTCTACACCAAAAAGAAAAATGTTAATGAATCTCATATTATTGAGTGTTTATTTGTTTCGAAATGACTTAATGAAAGAAACTTACAATCTGTTGTATCTCTTGCTTGTATCAGTGAAGAAAATAGATCCATTTGAATGGATATCTAAGTCATTTGCAAACAAAATGGGGTTTCCTTCTATATCATGAGTTGCCAAAGGAGTTGCAAGACCACCTTCTGGACCAACAACCAAGAGTCCGTAATAAGCATCTGCAATGTATAAATCTCCGGTTTTGGTATCAAACCTTAAGCCCAAGGGACGGCCGCAACGATGTTCAAACTTTGATTGTGTTGGTGTTGTTGATTTGTTGCCATTTGCACAAAGCTTCTCAGACCTGTCAAAGTCAGTAATAAGTCAGTCGCAGTACATAAATATCAACAAAAACCACACATTTAACATATAATTTATGGCACACACCAATTTGGTGTAACTACGGCGAAAGTCTCCCATCCAAAACCATCACCCATCCATCGAACGACACGACCGTCTGCTAAACCAGTGTAAGGTCCTCTTCCTGAACGATCAAACTCTAAAGACTCAGGTCCATAAACTTGGTCTACAAATTCCAATTTCCCGTATCCTAACCGGCTTCGATTGTCTGCAGGCCAATTCTCCATGACTTTTTTATACGACGCGACATCGTGTTTAACTGGCTTATAGTCGTGATCCCCTAATGGTCCTATACGAAAAGGGTCTATGAAGATAATACTCAATATCACTGTAACTAAGAAAACATACGGGTGTTGGAAAACTGATTCACCCCTGAATAGCTGCAGCCTTCTTTTCTCCATATGATAGCGTAAGAGATTTTTAGTTGTGGAAGCTCTAAAAGTTTTCTAAGGTTTGTTATGTTTACGATTTAGAGTGGTATTATAAGGTCAGGAAATGCAAATTCTGTGATAAGAAGCTGCAAAAGTGGTTGAGAGTAAGATGTGATTCTAGTTAGCCCTTGTTTTCGGCATTTCTATCATTTGTAAGTGAACAAAGTATTAACAAACATTTGAATTTTGTTTCCAGTCAAAAACATAATATGCTTGTGCAAGAATCAATCATCATTATATCCCTTTAGGCATCATTTGAATTGCTGATGATTTCTTCACCTACTTGCTGACATTTCTAAAGACCATGTTGCTGATATCTTTACCAACCAGTGCCAAACATTATTTTGAACGATTTTTTTTGGGACCATGGTTTTTTTGGGGACCATGATTCTATTTTTAGTAAGACATTTAGAAGTAAATTGAAGACACCCCTTATCCAAATATTTATGTTAATACCAAAATTACCCTTTTCCTAATTAAGTTTGTGTAATCATTAGTTAGTGTAATTAAATTAGGTTAATTAGTGATTAGTGTAAGATAAAATTAATATTATTTTTCTTAAAATTAAGTTATTGAAAGGGAAGAAGAAGGAGATTATAAGAGTTGGAAAAACTCAATTATTTTTTTATTTTTTTGAATCCGAACCTTCAAACCACCCAAGCGTACTTCAAATTTAGTTTTTTGTTGCTTGAATTGGCCAAAATTTTCTGAAAATAATAAATTTTATAGCTTGAATCGGGTTAAGTCAAACAAGTTCGGCTACAAGATCTGAAGAACAGGTAGACGAACTTATTTGGAAGTGTAGTTTCGGCTACTTTTTCCTAAGACGCAGGTAGTCGAACTCGCTTTTAATGGAGGTTTTGATGAGTTCGGCTAACAGGTTCCGGGACAGGTAACCGAACTTTTATTCTAGAGTATACAGAGTAATGTTCTGTTTCCAACATTAATTTTCAACTAAACCGAACTTAATATCAGAGTGAAGTTCGGTTAGGAGAAAATATTCTCAAATAAACCGAACTCAACATATGTGTTTGCAGAGTAGAGTTCGGTTAGCAGAAAAAACTGTGCGAACCAACCGAGCTCAACATATTGATTTTCAGAGAAGGGTTCGGTTAGCAATATTTTTTTTTGCGAACCAGCCGTACTCAGCATTTGTTGTTCTAATACAAGTGTTTGGTTAAATTGTATAATTTTTCAATTAACCTAACCAACCGAACACAACATATTGGTTTTCAAAGAGGAGTTCGGTTAAAAATATTTTTTTGCGAACCAACCGAACTCAGAGTTTGGTTACGAAAAAATAAATTCGTGATAACCGAAGTGTTCTTCGTGTTCTTGGTTTCAGAATGTTCGGTTAGCAAACTAGGTTTTTTGTAAACAATTCTTAACCGAACATGCCACTGTAAATTCCATTTAAACCATAAACGAATTAAAAGTGCTGGCTTTTTCAGTCGAACAAGGAACTTCAAGGAAAGAGAGAAGAAGAATAGTAGATTTTTTTTTTTCAAAACTAAAATTTTTCGGTGCCCCTCCCACCTCTGTTTTTGTTTTTGTTTTTGATTAATAATTCATTTAGATTATATATATATATATATATATATAATTAGATTTATATAGTTATTAGGTTAGTTTTAATTTAAATTAGAGTCAAGGGTAAATGTGTATTTTTCTAACTTTAGGACACCCCTTATAAGTATAGGGAAGTTGGCCTAATAAAATCATGGTCCCCTCAAAAAACTCATTGTCCCCGAAAAATCATTCATTATTTTCTATCGATCCGGGCTTCAATCTAGGCCTATTGCTCTCTTGCACACATGTTCATCATTCTACACTAATGGATGCCTATCGTTTTTTATGCAACCTGAAGAAAATACAATATAACACCTATAATTTAATCTGCGATAAATTAATAAATTTTGCCGGTCCTGAGTCGGGGCCAACGTGCTAAATTATAAAATATTAATTTTTTTTAGCTTTCTATAGGTCCCTTCGAATATATAAATTTATAACTCTCCAATTTTATACAAATTTAGTTTTACATTTATGCTAATTTGGTAAAGAATGATTCAATCGTGACTTGGTTTTTCTTAAAATTGATGTCACATTGAATTTCATCTTGGATTTTTCTTAACATTAGAAGAGTTTTTGGTGTTGTCGTTTCCTGATGCAATAAAAACCTATTCAATATCTTTGCAGCTTTGATAACTCCTTTACGGGAAGGTGGCTCTGCAACTACAGTTTCATCTTGGACTTCCACATCATCACTTTCGTCTTTCCCCATGACACTTTCAATTATTTCTTCGTCAGTCAACAAATCTGAAATAATATTCTTTGGTGGGCAGTTTAAAAGAAATTCAACATCACTATGATAATTTAATCCATTGATTAAATTTAGCAATTCTCTAGTTCCTTTATTATCTTACGCTTCACTTGGATTCTTTGATACAGGGTCATCCATTGAATGAATTTTATAATGACGATTTTTTTTTGCAATGGAATAAGGTGTATTGATTCAATTTGTTGATTATTTTTTTTAATTAAAAAATATTTTGGTAATATATAATTTAATAATTATTAATTTTTGAATAACGATTATTACATGAAACTAGTTGAAAGCCTAACAAGCTAAGTTCCAACGACGTACTACTACATTAATTGAACAGGTTGTTGTGCTAGCCTACCAGCGAGCCTCATGAGGAACCAGCCAAGGTAGCCGAAGCAGATAAGGGGGCTGCTTCTGTCGCAAGGGGGGCAAGCTAACTCTACCTTCCATGTCAAATTCTGCAATACTACGCCACTGGGGATTCGAACCTGTGACCTCTTGGAGCGCATCAACCTTTGAGGAACGGGGTTGACTAGCTAAGCTAGCTACTCGTTTTTAATATCGCGATAAATTGATAAATTTTTACGGTCCCGACGCTTTTATTTTATAGGGGTTATGATGTGTTTTGTTGTTGTAGTGGTAAAAAGATTCGTTGCTCGAACTTGTGAAGGATAACTTTAGACTTAAATTCAAAACTAAATAGAAAATTCACTAAAAATTATAGCAAACACTGACAAAGTTGATTTCAATATTAAAAGAACACTGAGGATAAGATTCCACTATTTTTCCAAGTTCAAAGTGATTTTATCTAGTATTTATATTTATTCAATTTTTGCGTTTAATTTGATTCTAAGCTATTGCAACATATAGATTTTCAAAATAACAAATGTAAATCCAAAGTATAAAGCATCAAGAACCTATGGCTAAGCATGCTCTATCAAAAGAAATAACAATTGCTTAACAAAAATCATTCAAACAATTATAAATCAAGGCAAATAATCATAAAAATAATTGAAATAAAATAAATAAAATAGAATATACCACTTTTTGTTGGAAAAATAGCTTCCTCTATCGCCTCAGCAATGGGGTTTAGCTCCTCATATTAATCATAATCTCAAAATACATGTTTATGGCTCAAAAGTTGATTAAAAGGGAGAAAAGTGTTAAAACAGCGGATTCTGCAGTTGCTGAAAGTCTAAATCAGAAGTCGGAATTGTTGCTGAAAGGCTTCGGTGACTGCAGAAAGATGCGACCGTAACCAGTTATCACTGAAAATAAGTCTGCCTCTGCGACTAACTCTGAGGGTCTAATGTTCTTCGTGTTCTTCTTCTTTGCAGCAGCAGAAAAGTTTCTGTATCGACTCCAGTTGATTTTTTTTACGCTTCTCTAAGGCTCTAAACTTCTCCTAAACTTTGTTGCTTCTCAATATGACTCGAATCAACCTATATATATCCCCCAAACCCCAAAATTACTCGAGTTAATCCAAATCTTTTCGTTTTTTCTTCACCGCACGTTACGGGATTTTAATCTTCTTTTTACGCGTCAACTTGGTTTCCAAACTCTCTTAAACTCTCTCAGGACTGAATAAGGACTCCATACACTCCTATCTTGCCGTAAACTCTTCACAAATTCTTTTGTAAACCGAAAATAACTCAAATTGTGAATTCTCCCTGATTTGCTCCAACACGGATTTCTATCCCTGTTTAATCGATTCTACAGCCCATACCATACTTGTTTATCCTTAACAGAGTTAACCCAACGAAAATCAGCCATTGAATCGCCTTAAAAATCATCCAAAATTCGAACAGAAAATTCTGTTTTCTGTAAACTGTTTTCCCGCCAAAATCTGTTTTGAAAATTTGAGAAGAAATGTGACCTCCCCCTATCCAGTGCTGGTCTGTGCTTAGCAGATGCTTGGAAATGGGTTACCCCTTATCCAAAATGAGAGTCCGAATAGCAAGTGTCCTCTCAGGAGCCTTTAGCAACTTTTCGAGCCAATTTTGCCGTAAAAGCCTATTTCTCCAAAAACACCTACAAAGGGATAAAATAACAAAATTAGTACAAAAATGGGTACTAACAATATATACAATAGAGATGAAAATAGACACATAAATGCGTCTATCAGGTTATACTGTACAAAGGTTAGTATTGTTTAGGTCCCATGTTGGACTCTGGTCAATGGAGGTTGACTAACTTGGCGCCTTGGTTCGCTATGATCAATCACCTACTAAAGATCCAATTGTCCAATTGTCTTTGCTTCAAATATTACCTCATGACATATTCTCTTGGCACTCTTTTGCAGTCATTATCACTGTTAGAATCTCTATGATTTGAGGTACATACCTTTTTTACTGCTATCATCTTCAATCTTTATTTTTTGATTTTTGAGTAACAATTATAGAAGGAGAAGAACTTCTTATTGATAAAGAGGCATTAGGTATTACATACATACAATGTTCTTTATATAGGAAAGGGAAAACCTAATCATTTAATGGACCGCACATCCATGGGCCATAGGCCCTATAACACTCCCCCTTGTGCGGTTCAATAACAAAACTTTATACATAATGCTTCACATATAGTGCTTTGAATGTAGTTCTTCAAATGTTGTTCTCTCCTTGATGACTTGTGCCAAAATCAATTGCCTAATTAAAACTTTGACAAGGAAAAACCCAGTGGGACAAAACCTTGGTACAGCTCTTCACATGTAGTACTTCACATGTTGTCTCGTATTTTACATGTAGGTCATTACAACATTAAGTAAACCTAGAACATAGTTCGATGCGTATACGTTCCTCATTAAAACCTTGACAAGGAAAACCCAATGGAATAAAACCTTGACGAAGGGAAAAGAGTACAACGTGACAGATGCAAGTAAAGGTGATTTGTTGCAGATGATCACCGTTGAAGTTGACTAGTTGCTTCACAACTACTAAGGATGAAAATCCTCGTGGCAAAGACAATTTCCTTAGCTGGGAATCCCTGTGTTTGTTGTTGTCTCATTAAATACCTTGCCAAGTAACAAAATCCTGTGGGAAAAAGCAACCTCGGTGAAGGAAAATAGTGCAACACATCATTAGATGCTCCCCTTGATGTCAGACAATTTTCATTAGTCTGATGCAGTCAAAAGGAGTTTATCACACTTTACTCTGGTGACTTGAATGTTTATAAGACCCTGTTGTTGATTCTGGAAGTTACGTTGCTTAACATACTATCACGTTTCATTTTTTTGATTCAGATATTTTCAGTAATATCAACGCGATATTTATGTCTTCAATGTTCAACATACTTGATGTTTTTAATGTTGTCTCGCTAAAAACCTTGTCGAGTAACAAAACCCTTTGGGAAAAACTATTCTCGATCGAAGGGAAAAAGAGTGCAACACATCTTCAATTTTGAAGTAAAATATGTCGACATCATATCCTTGGATTTTCCCCCTGATGTCGGCATCTCTCCCTGATTACTTTCAGAGTTGTTCCAGACAGTTCCTTTAGTCATGTAGTTTTCGAAACTGAATATCGGTAATGACTTAAAATATAGTCTACCATATCTCCCCCCGATTACTTTCGTTAGAGAAGAGATTATTGTTCCTTCATAACCAACAACTTTTGGATTTCACTTTCATTAGCATACCTTTTTATGTCCTTGTAGGGATAAAATAAATTTATTGTTTGTACCCAAAATTTCTTTTAGGCACTAAACACGATGAAATTGATGATTTGATGTGAAATTAGGGCTAGAAAAGATAAATAAAGGAGACAAAGAATTAACGTGGTTCGGAAATTGTTGTCTACATCCACGGAGGAATCCCATAGGGAGAGATATTATTGATATGATGATTACAATAATTATGGTTAGCTAACCTAGGATTTCCATATCCTCTTAGGGTTTTGGATACATGTGTATTTATAGAGTTTAAGTGACCCTAATTCGGATACAAATTTCGTGTGCAAGCAACTTGGTCAACAAGGCATGTGGAAACTTATGGAATCTTCTTTCACGGGCTAGACGTAACGGGTTTTATTAGCGGGCCACCATCAATTTATTGATGGTACAAACATCGCCCCCTCTTAACCTCCAACTTGTTGGGGGTTAAGTAATTTGTTTTTCCTTCTGTGTCGACCGTTGATGATGTAACTCGCCCCCAAGCGTGAGTAGATACATTACAAAGACGCCCCCAACTGTAATTACCTGCAAAAAATTTACTCACTTGCTAGGCGAGACTTTTTGCCACGTGGTGGACTTGTGATGCTCGAGAGCTAGTCGAGTCTTGAGTAGAATGTAGAGTGTATGATTGCGGCTGGGGCAAGGCTTTTTTCTCGCAACATAACAAGGCTTCTTGGGCAGGATGGTTGTTGCTTGTGTTGAGTACGAGTCTTTGGACCAATATCGGGCATTGGGCTCGTGGTCGAGACGAGACTTTATGCTTTCCAAGGTGCAAGAAGTCTTTCATACTCGCGTGCAAGACGAGATTTTATTCTTGCGATAAAAGCAAGATTTAAGTGCTCACGTGCAAGGTGAGGCTTTAGGTGCTTGCGAAGTGATGCAAGGCTAAATGTTGAAGGGTCTAAGCAATCCTCATTCCGAACTCGATCTTGTCGCTATAACCCAACCTCGAACTCGATCATGTTTCTGCTCCAAGTACACATCAAAGTTTCTCGAATACAGGAATTTTTGCATCCATGTTTTAGGGAATTAAAAGGCGATTCCAACTAGCCAAAAATCACACAATTTGGACTTAAAACGAAGAAGTTATTGACGAAACAAGATTTGAAAGAAGCGCGCGTGTTGTTGCATACGTGGTAGTGCTGACTGGATCCGACTGCTGACATGGACATGATGATTGGACCACCCTTGCTGACGTGGCAACCAACCACGCTGGCATGACTGCGGATATGGCAGTTACTTTGCTGACGTGGCGCTGCTGACATGTCAGGTGTTATCGCTGACATGGCGGACGCTGACTATACCTGTTCAGCTGACGTGTAGGACGCTGACTGGTTCTTGGAGATGACATGGCGACTGACTGAACCAATTAGATGAACCGGATTGGACCAAGACTGAACCTAGTTGACCGGCTGCATGGCTTGGGCTTGGATCGGCTCTGAGCGGCTCGAACAGCTCGACTCGGCTTGGATCTGTAACACTTGTAACTGTAACTGTTTTTCTGAATTTCGTAACAATTTATGTTACAGTTTTCGCAACACTCTTCAAATTTGCAACGTTTTCGCGATTTTTTTCTTCTTAACTTTTTTTTTGCTGATTTTTGCTGGAGTCTCGAGAATGAATTTTGCTTCACCTTTCTCAATGGTAAAACGCGATTGTTTTCACGAATCCCCTTAGTCGGCGCCAATGTTTGTACCCAAAATTTCTTTTAAGCACAAAACACGATGAAATTGATGATTTGATGTGAAATTAGGGCTAGAAAACGATAAATAAAGGAGATAAAGAATTAACGTGGTTTGGCAAGTGTTGCCTACATCCACGGAGGAATCCCATAGGGAGAGATATTATTGAAATGATGATTACAATAATTATGGTTAGCTAACCTAGGATTTCCATATCCTCTTAGGGTTTTGGATACATGTGTATTTATAGAGTTTAAGTAACCCTAATTCTGATACAAACTTCATGTGCAAGCAACTTGGGCAACAAGGCATGTGGAAACTTCTGGAATCTTCTTTCATGGGCTAGACGTAACGGGTTTTATTAGCGGGCCACCATCAATTTATTGATGGTACAAACATTTATGTCAATGGTTACTTTTAAGTACATGATTACATTCACTATACCATTCCAATGACGTTGCGTTGGCGCTGAGCTATATCTAGCTAAAAAGTTCCCTGAGGATGTAAAATTTAATCGAGTACATTATTATACAAGTACAAAAATGCGTCTATTGTACTTAGATATGGGAATTTCATTGATAGACGCATTTATGTGTCTATTTTCATCTCTATTGTGTATATTGTTAGTACCCATTTTTGTATTAATTTTGATATTTTATCTCTTTGTAGGTGTTTTTGGAGAAATAGGCTTTTGCTGCGAAATTGGCTCAAAAAAGTTGTTAAAGGCACCTGGGAGGACATTTGCTATTCGGACTCTCATTTTGGATAAGGGGTAACCCATTTCCAGGAAGCTGCTAAGCACAGACCGGGATTGGATAGGGGGACACCTTCTTCACGTTTTGAAAATGAAAATTGGCGGGAAATTTTGCCGCACGAAGAACAGAGTTAAGATTGCGATTTTGGGTTAGTTATGAAGAAATTAAAGCTCTGAATTTTCTTGGGCTTGCTTCTTAACCGTCAACAGTTGAGGTATGGGTGATTGAATGGACTGTTTTGGGCTAGATAATCGGGTTTTGATAAAACAGGGAAGAAAAAAAAAAATGGAAACAGGCAAGTTTTCAAAATTACACATGGAAGTTTCGTGGGATTTAGGAGAAAATATCTTCCCTGTGATTTGGAAGTATCATATACAGAGATATCTGGGACAAAATCAGAGAAAACACGTGAAACAGAGATAAGAAAAGAAATATCGCAACTTGTGGAGAAAGGAAAAAAATCAAAGTTATTCTCATATTTTCTTGGCCCTATGATGTATAAAAGAGTTGGTTCGAGTTCTAGGAAGGATAGGAACACTTTGAGAGAAGTTAGGGGAAGTTTAGAGCCTTAGAGAGCCAAAAAAATCAACTTGCAGAAACTCTCCTGCTGCTGCTGAAGAAGAAGAAGACGAAAAACATAAGACCCACAGAGTCAGTCGCAGAGGCAGACTTATTTTCAGTGACAACGAGATACGGTCGCTCCTTCCTGCAGTCACTGAAGCCTTTCAGCAACGATTCAGTCTTCTGTTTTAGACTTTCAGCGACTACAGTATACTCTTTTATCCCTTGTAATAAGTTTTTAAGCTATAAACATGTATTTTGAGCAAGTGATTAATATGAGGAGCTAAACCCCTTTGCTGAGGCGGTAGAGGAAGCTATTTTTCCAACAAAAAGTGGTATATTCTATTTTATTTATTTTATTGCAATTATTTTATGATTATTTGCCTTGATTGAAAATTGTTTGAATGATTTTTGTTGAGCAATTGTTATTTCTTTTGATAGAGCATTCTTGGACCTAGGTTTTTGATGTTTTATGCTTCGGATTTACACTTGTTGTTTTGAAAATCTACATGTTGCAATAGTTTAGAATCAAATTGAACGAGAAAATTGCATGAATATAAATACTGGATTAAATCACTTTGAACTTGGAAAATAGTGGAATCTCAGCCTCAGTGTTCTTTTAATATTGATAACAACTTTGTCAGTGTTTTCTATAATTTTTAGTGATTTTTCTATTTAGTTTTGAATTTAAGTCTAAAGTTATCCTTCACAAGTTCGAGCAACGAATCATTTTTACTACAACTACAAAACTCATCATTCATCTGCCAACACATCTTCGTAATCTTTCTAATGGTCTCTTACTTACATTTGCACCTCGACTAATCAAGGGAGTGCTATCAGGATGCATGTCTTTGTTAAATTGCCTGACAAATTTAGACATGTGCAAACTAGTGGAATAATATACCACAAGCTCAGTATTCGGTCGAGCTTTCCCCAGATTTTTTCATTTCAATTTCGGATTTCAAATAGCTTTTAAGGTGTCTTATTACATCAAGAGTACCCATCATGTCTGTAACATCGACATAGATAGCTACAATCCAAATTAGGAACTTTATTTCGAATACGCAAGGAAAAATAACTTACTTATCTATCCCCTCCAAATAAAATAGTCACTTAAACGGGTATACCACATCCACATGATTGCTTCAATCTATAAGTGAGCGTTCTATCTAATTGTAAACGCACTCTGTGGTTTAGAGTCACTTGATTTGTGTAACAAAAGGCTATCAAGTACTTTTGTAAATATCTGCTATCTCTTGATTCTTTCAGAGATACGTAACAACCACATACATATGCTGCATTTCAATTCCTTTTGAAATTACCAAGCTAACTAAGTAGCGGAACGCTATAACGTTCATTACAATAGAACAATTCCAAGGATTTCTGAGAAACCTCGCGCCACAAGGCGAGTCTTTATACTTTAAGACTGCTTTCTTCTCATTATGATTTGTGACAAATTAATCATGTATGTCCAATAGGATTTACACTTGGTTGGTTAGCACTACCACACCAATTGCCTGTATATTTGTCAAAGAACCAAGTTCTACCTGGATTGTATATGCCAAATATGCTATTCGTTGACATTAAGTAACAAGGTGCATGGTTCGATCTCATCTTGCTCTATTTCCTTAAGAAAGTGTATATGAAATTAATCATCAATATGCTCACATGATCTTACCATTGACTCGTGCGCATTCTCATAATCCACTTGGGATGTCATTGTTCTCTGGAATCATTAAACTTCGGAGCGTCCTCCAGTTTGATTCATGGACATATTCAGAGACAATCTTATGAGATGATTTCTTATGATATAGATAAGTTATGCCTTACTTACCTACTTCCTTTCTAAGTGAGGATTGATCGAACCAAGTGGTCTCTCCAACTTCCTTTATGGAGCCATGTCCTCAACCACACTTCCACTAAGTGTAGTTACAACACCTTAGTCTATGGTGTATATCCCTTGTTGAGGATTTGTAACTTTGCAGGTAGGTTTGCAGATGGTATGTGTGATCTTATCACTTTAGCGACATCAATGTACATTCTGAAAATCGATTATTCTTTCACTTCACATTTACATTTGTGGAGTACAAGAATCAATATGAGACACAGTGGGAACACACCACGACAATTCCTGTCGTTCCCTTAGAAAATAATTTTTCTTATCTCCCCCTAACGACAGGAAGACTATCTCATTAAAGTGATAACCCGCAAATCTAGCGGTAAGAGATCTCCTGCCAAAAGTTTTAAAATGCGTATAATTGTTGGGAACTCATTTCCAACATAACTACTTAACAGTTTTGAAGACCCATCATAGTAGTCGTAATGGCACATATATAGTGCAACCAAAAATGCGTAAGAACACGAATGTCAGGCTTAAATCCAGTTACCAACTGAAACGCAAAATAAATAAATAAAAGGTTGACTAATATTTGGTTCTAAAAATGAATTAAGTAAAGATGCGTGTAATATTGCATTTCCCCACAACAATAAAAGGTAGGTTGGTATGCATAACCTATTCCTTAAACACCACTTGTAACCTTTGATGGTAGCCTCTGCGAGACCATTGGGTATAAGATGCTCTATGTTGATCCTATTAAACATGCAATATTCATCAAGTCCTTTTGATGCAAACTCTCTATCATTTACAGGTGGTGGTGATCCCTTACATGTATAATATACACTAGTAGTTTTCCAAACGTAAAACTTCTTTGGAACTATAATTAGTCCAAAGTGTCAAAACATCCACCAGAGCCATAAGTACTTTAATGATCTGCATTCTTCATAGATATGTTTCTAAAAATCACCTTGTTTTATATGTAAAAATGGGTTGTCTACCATTTGCATCTTAGGATGGTCTCAATCCTGTTTGACTTTGTAAAATAAACGATATGCTTTCTTACTTTAAAATATTAATGGGGAGAGGGGTGTGGGGCCAGGGGGGGGGGTGCATCCGGTACATTAGGAAACACTATTACGATATATGCTGCACTTCGCATTATGTCCATTTTTTCCCCATTGTATTGTCCCGTCAAATAAAGTGATGTTTGTGTGAGTCCTTTCAAAACAAAACATCATGCCACAACCAAAGTGCCTTTATGGTCATGTCAAATTCTGTATGAATCAATTCCAACATTTCATTGTCGGGGTCAATATGGATTCTATAATCCAAATACAGTAGAAACTCTATAAATTAATCCTATTGAGACCATCAAAATTTATTAATTAAACGAGATATTAATTAACCGATAAATTAATAGTTATTAATTAATACTTTATTAACTTATAGATAAATTTCATATCACAAGTTTAGACAAAATTGATGCTTTCGTCATTGTAAACTTTGATCAACAGATAACACAAGTTTAGACAATTTGGATGAACATACAGACAGTGAAATCACTCAAGACTTGCAAAATGTGAACGAGAAGTTGGGCTATCGCAATTCAATGAATGTCGACGATGTCCTAAATTATCCGAAAGAAAATGAAGTTGCACGTTGTTGACTGATGAAGAAATAATCGAGAGCGTTATGGGAACTGATAAAGATGTGGAAGAAGATGATGAAAGTTCTACAATAAAGCCCCCGTCACGAAACGAGGCTATTAAAGCGGAAATCACATTGAATAATTTCTTGCTGAGCTATGAGAAAACAACACCAAATTTTTTTACAATGATAAGAAAAATTAGAGATGAAATTCAATTCGACATTTTTCAAAAAGTCTTCGTAAATCATTAATGTATTGAATATATATATATATGCATTATTAATTTATATTTCATATGGGGTCTACATAGGTAATCAAAAAAGTATTATCTTATAATTTTAGCGAATTATTAATTTGGCACGTTGTCCCCGACTCGGGACCTCCAAAAATATTATTTAAGAGAGTTTATTAAATAATCGAGTATTAATTAATTAAAAGAGTTTCTACTGTACTAGTGATTTACAGTTCACCAAATTGACTCATTATTTTCTCTAAAATGTGATTCCTTTCACATTCATTAGAGGCAATTTATAGATGCATTCCCATTCCCACAATGAATTTTTGTACGATAATCGTTCGCACAGATTTCGTATGAACTTGACAAAGTGTAGTTCTTACAGAGCTCATGTGACTTTTAATCTTTATACCAATTAGGAAGTAAAGATTGAGCATTTCTTCGCTCGGCTATTACCTGTAATGATCCAATCATTACATGGTATTATATAAAGAAGCAATTCAATAAGCAGTTTAATATATTTCCTTAAGAGCTTCGTGTAATAAGTGGTGTGGCCTTATTACGTAACAAAAGAAAATTTATCCCATTTACTTTAGAGATGGGAAGCACTGACACGGACACGGGACAAAGACATGACACGACACGGACACAGGGACCGGAAAAATTCAACATCATCAGGACACGGACACGTTTATATATATACTAATTAAATAATTTTTATATTCTAAAATCATACTATTATAGTATATCAAATACATTAATCATGCAAATACATGAAAAAAAACTCAATTTTATGTCGTTAAATTAATCCACATGTAGAAAAACTAACTATTATACTAATTTTCATGACACACTCGATTACCCTACTAGTTAAATGGAGTATAAATTTCTACACATGCGTTGTGTCGGTGTCCCACGCGCGTCCTGTGTCCGACGCACGTCTGACGCGGACACGACATCAATACTGGTGTGTCCGTGATTCACATCTTTAGAGTGTTACAGTTCATGAAGATGATATACTTTTCATCATAATGTACGAATGATCCTTTAAACTCAAGTACTTTTGAGTATATCTCAAGTGCTATAGAGAATATATGTCTCGTGGGAATGATGTACTTTTCATTCCATAAGGGAAGAAATCTGATCTAGTTCAATTAAATAATCAATTGGCCGGGCAAAGTTCTTTTTTCATTAAAGTTGATATCTAAAGTATGATCTTCCTATGAAAATTGGTTTCTATTATGGTACCCGCATTACATTGCTTATACCAATACCGGTAAGAAGATTCATTCCCAACTCTTTGGTGAGAGCTAGAATTACATCTTAGCTTCATCCCATGTTCAATTGATACCTGTATTTTGGTGTCATTACTGCTGGGGGAGAAAAATATATCTTTGTCTCATGATAAATATGTCCCTTTTCACATGCTTTATATGAGTCTGTGCGTCTAACCCTCATTACTTCGGGGTTCTTTCCATTTTCAATTTTGATACATTTAGCTTATTTGAGAAATTTCTTTCTCTCAACTGGCCAAGAGAATCTCACTACACATGTCAACCAATACTTTAAGTTGAATAGATGATAGTTCTCTTCAACATATACTGGTTCGTTAGTTACATGGATGAAATATATAAATGGAAATTTTCTGACTCATATCACCTTTTGTGAGTTCTTCCACAAAAATTTTGGAATACATGTGATTTTATTTACAATGTATCTTTTGAAACTACCGACTCTTTAACAGTCGAGCAAGTAGATCATATCCCACGGAATTCAAATTTGGGGAGAAAATATCAAATATACAATAATGGTGCTCAAGTACTTCTAAACTCCATATGAATACATTGGAATAGAGTTGGAACAACCAATTAAATAAAAGACGTCATTCAATTATAGCCAATATCATATTCAATATAGCAAAATAATGAACGAGATCAACTGTCATAATTTAAAGTGACCGTTTATATGATATGGACTTATCTTAAGAGGGAAAAAACAGAATAGGCATGTTCTAAAAAAAAAAAAAAAAAAAAACCATCGAATATTCGTGTAAACATAAACTGTTACATACCTCACATTTTGGTTCCCACTGCACTAGGCCAAAAATGACCTTTTTCGACGGACGATGTCTGTCGTTAATAGGGATTACTGACAGTCCCTGTTTGTCGGACGACCTGTAGTATTTTAAGGTGTCAGAAACCTTAATTGACAACGAGCTACTGTCAATAATTATCAAATATAAACTACTGGCTTTGCGTGTCGATAATTTTTTTGTTTTTTGACAGACACCGCTTGTAAATAATTTCAAAATACAAATGCCAGCCAATACGTTATTTTTAGATAAATACAGTTCACTTAATGCTTAAATTGCAAATAGAAGTAACATGAACTAAGAACATCAACATGAAATGACATATATTGTAAAAATTAATTCTCATATGAAATCTTCGTCCAAACAACATCGGAAACGAAAAACAAAAACAAGAAAATAAACCAAGTCTAAGACAGTATTAGAATCCAAAATTAATCCTAAATAGCTAAACCCCTGTCAACCAGCTGAACAATGACATTCCAGTAACTCAATCAAACCCTTCCAGACCAGGAATTAGGAGATGCTCCAGTCGTAAATATCTTTCATGTTGCTCCTGCTTCATGATACCCAGTGCCTGAGTTTGTTGAAGAAGAAGAACCATACTAAACAAACACAAAATTGAAAGTAATTAAAATTCAATCACCATCAACCAAGAACAGGACATGATGGAAATAAGAAACAGAGTCCTAGAACTCAATACAACACCAAAACATACAGGTTGGGCATATTATCAACACCGAAATAAAACAAAATAAGAAATCAAACCTTAGTTATGACTTATGATAGAACAAAATAAGAAATCAACCCCATTAATGGTAGTTCAGTTAAAGAAATTCTTCAGAACCTACACTAGAAAATGGACACTTTTCAGTACAAGTTAAGATGCTTTACAGGACAGACATTCATCAGTTGATAGCTAAAGAATGTTTGATGTTATCATGCATCAAGAAAGGTCTGCAAGAGTTTGGATACTCACCATTACATTTATAAACAACATTCATAGCTACTGCAAATGGGTACTCCCACATCGCTCGATCACCTTCTGGCTTTTGGAGAAGATCCTGAAAAGATTTCTGCAAGCCAAAGTTTGAGCACTTAGTTAAGTTTACATGAATAACAGGAGAACAAAGACACTGATAAAAGTACATAATGGAAATAATTCTTCAAGATCCAATAAGAAAAACAGAGAAGTGAGGATGTGAGCAACACACCTTGTACGACCTTGCAAAGAACAATAAATTCTTCAATGATTTGAAACACCACCCTTTATGAAAGGAACAAAAATTCACAGATTCAGTATTTATATAATAACATAGAAGACACAACATATCTATAAGCAAGCAGTGTAAAACAGAACATACCTGAAGTCTGTAGATGGGTCTTTTCCTTGCCAGCCCATGTCCTTCCATTGTTTAGATGCTAACCCGTGAAGTTCTTCGCCAGGATATGAAGCATCCCACAAAGCCCTCAATGTCTCCTGAAATCATATAATTGCAATAAGAAATAGCAGAAAAAGACTTCGCATAAGTGAATAGGTACGTCAAAATCAGACACAGGGCAAACCCAAAATAGTAAGATTAAGGGATTAGGCGGTTATTTAAATACAAGATACAAATGAATCAAATTTTATTCAATTTATTGTCCATGGGTGAACATCATGTTGGCCTCATTTACAGGAAATTCAAAGTTGCCTCACTTTAAGAATCATTTCACAAACAATGAAATTAAGTAGATTTGTTTAAAGTACTTGATACTTTTTACCTGTTGAACGATCTCCACCCTCGTCAGCCTACTGATTGTTATGTGGTTCTGGCCCTTCTGGGTGTTCACCTTTCATGCCATCAGTTTCCATAGGGACTTGAAGTAAGTTGAGGAGAAATTGCCAGCCAGACATTCAAAACAATAGATGACTAAAATGAAACAAACGATTGTTAAATGGTTAACCTGGTTGAGGAATTCTGGTGGTGGGGAAGGTATAATAGTAGTTAAACTTTAATACGGTCCAGTCGCTGCAATAAGTTAAACTTTAAGATTAATCTGGAAACTACAAAGAAACATTTGCAGGTGCACAGAGTAAAAAGAAAGATGAAGACAGTTTAGGGACTTACCAATTATAAGACAGAATCAGACACAGGGCAAACCCAAACTGGTAAGATTAAGAGACTAGGCGTGTATTTCAATACAAGATACAAATGAATCAAATTCTATTCAATGTAACATTTGGTGTACCACAACAAACCACAACAAATCAAATTACCTAACTAGTTCTTCTTCCCCTGTAATTGAATATGTTAAGGAAATAACTACCATTCTGGAGATTTCTGTAGTAGAAGAGCTTTTTTCATTGAAAAGAAACTACCTGACAACTATAGCCTCAAAAGCTTCCTCTCTCCCTCTTTCATTAACCACAATAAATCTTCCTACAAAAGAAAAGAAAATCATCAACAAAAGCTAATTCATAGCCAGTTTGAGCTCTTGATTTGTTAGAAAACGGTTCATGAACAAAACTAAAAGCATTTGATGCTAACTCTGTAGTTGATATAAACAAGAATTTTGGTTAATCTGTACAAAACTCTTTCTGCTGATCATATGAGTTCTTCCTAATGTTCGGTATGAGAAAATGTTTTATCTCAAAACCAATGGATAAGAGTTACAGGACAAATTAAATGAAAATCCCTAGAAAATTTTGGTGAATCTCAAGATGAATATTAACAGAGATGATAACAATCTAAACCCAATCGAATCAAAAATATGAAATAGTTTGAAGGTTTCTTTTTAATCGAGTATAATTATAAAATTAAAATGAAACTTGATTCAATGATGAAATTGCCGAGATTAAATCTCTGATTCATCTTTGACGATCGTTTCTTCTTCAAAAACAGAGATCAAACTGGTCAATTTTAGGTTGATAATCTCTATAAATAGATCTATAGAATTGAAATCAAGCAAGTAAAAAAAAAAAAAAAAAAAAAAAACGAAAAATAAATTTAGGTTTTTCGATTTACCTTGATACAGGTCTACAGAACATAAACAACAATCTCATCTGCTTCTCCCAATTTCACTACTGGATACCTATTACCCAAAAAAAAATCTATCAAATTCAACAGTCCTGATCAAACAATTTCTGAAAACTGAAATTGAAATTGAACTTGTTACCAGAATTGTAAGATTTCAACAGTACGACTGAAATTGAAGGTGAGATAGATGATAACGCAAATCGCACAGAATTGTAAAACCCCTAAACCTGATTTTAACTTGATGAATATGCTGAGAAATTATATTTCTACGACTGATGCAATTAGCAACAAAATCTGGTAACTCGTAAACACAAAAAATGAAATGGTAGTTTCAATGGAGAAAGAGAATTTCATCTGTTAATGGAGGAAGAGATATGCTGGTTTTGATGGAGGGAGAGAATTGTTTTGGGAAGATACTGAGGTCGATAAAAGAAATTTTAGGGTGTTAAAAGAAATGTTTTACTAAATTACAAAAAAGTTTCTAAGTTTGTAAATATTACCAAAATACTAAGCTCGTCAAAAATAAAACCCTTCAACATTTTAGGAAATTAATAGCAGTGGCCTGTCAAAAATGACACGACGAGGGTTTGCTGTCGAATTCCGGAAAGGGACCCCGTCAAATATTCCCCGTTTTGGCGTAGTGCTGTATATACACAGAACCGGAACACCGTTAATCGCGCATGTCCCAAAAATAGAACAGGAACGGGATAACAGCTGGAACGGGATGAACAGAAACAGAGTTGACTGAACCGAACCGGAGTTGACTGAACCGAGTATAGAAGCTCTTCGTTTCCTTTTTGTTTACAGAAGCTCCTCGTTTTCTTCATTTCCTCTTTCTTTACCGATCAGGACAGATTCTCTTTCCCCTCGGGAAAACTTTGCTTCCACAGATTTGCCACCGACGGCGCTAATTAAGGTCCCCAAATCCCTAATTACATATTAACCTAAATTTCCATTTGCAAGCTTCTCATGATTAATCAAAAAAGAAAAATCTCCTTCAATTAATAAGAACTCTTAAAAAAAAAATCGTTCTTTAGCTGTAGGGAACATTCGTTATTTAACTACAGGGAAGAACTCGTGCTTGATAATGTTTTGGAGTAACAATTAGAGCAGGAGAAGAACTTCTTATTGATAAAAGAGGCATTAGGTATTACACTCATACAATGTTTTTTTTTTTTTTTTTTTTTAATGCTAAAGAAGAAATTTTATTAATTTTGATCAATCAAAATGTCTGACATAAGCTGACTCTCAACAATACTAGGAGGATTGTCTAACCAAATGTTTGTAATTCTAAACTTGTTGCTGAACTTTGCAAGTTTGTCAGCAACTTTATTACATTTCCTTTGGACAAAACTACAATCCCAATCTTCAATAGTTTTTAATCTTTCAATAGCGTCTTGCAGAATAGCTTCATTCTCCCAAGCTATTACTGGAACTTCTTTGTTGATGTAGCTTTCGATTCCTTTGTGATCAGTCTCCAAAATAACCTTTGTCAGCTTCAACTCCAAGCTCCAACTAACAGCATTGTAAAAAGCAAGGCATTCTGCTTGCTCCGAATTTGTTATTCCTGCATAGCATTTAGCAAAGCCTCCTCTCCATGTTCCTGTGTGATCACGTAAAACAAGTGCAATTCTAGTTAGACCATAGTTTGAATCATAAGAGGCATCACAGTTTATTTTCAGGAAAGGAAAGACAGGGGGTTTCCACTGTAAAGAATCAGGTAAAGGGTTATGAACTGCTATTCTATACGCTGGGTGTTTACTATAGAGGGTTTCCATGTAATTTATGAAGCTCAATGCTTTACGCGCCACCCCTTGTGGATCAGCCTTTATGTTCTGAAATTGTACTTCACATCTAGTGTTCCATATAGTCCAGGAGGCTATCATCGATGTGTGAAGCCAACTGCACTGTCCCATTTGCTGTTGATGAATTGATTCCATCTTTCAAACATAGATTCGATGCTACTGTGATTTCCAGTAAGAGCTCTTGAACCACCTGGCACCAATAACCAAACTGCTTTCGAGAAAGGGCATGTGAATAATACATGCATCACATTTTCATCGAACTGGTTACACAAAGGGCATTGTCGATTTATGTAACCACAGGCTCTTGACGATCTTTCTTTTGTTGGCAGTATATCTATAAAACATTTCCATAAGAAGTGCTTCACTCTCGGCCAGACTTGAATGTGCCAGAAATCCGTCCAACTAATATTTGTACCTTGAATAAAGGCGGATGTTTGCAAGCTTCCCCTGCTGATATCAAATAGCTTATTATAAGCAGATTTGAGTGAGAATATACTGTTTCTAGTGAGATTCCAGATTAACTTATCTTCTACTGAAGTAGGGATGCGCATACTCAGAATTAAATTTGTTGTAGAAGTATCGAACAAGCGTTGAACCAAAGCAGTATTCCACCCTGCTGTTTTGTATTATGAGGTCTTGAACCCAAATGAAGTTCTCAGAGTCAGTCACATCATGCCTCGGCTCTGGAGGATTATCAAGACCTGTAACCCATACATCTAACCAAATCTTTATTTTACTTCCTTTACCTAATCTCCAACGACTATGTTGTTTTATAAAATGAACTTGTTTTTGTATTCCATTCCAAGCCCAAGAACAACCTGTTTTAACACTTGCATGAAGTAAACTAGTTCCCTGAAAATACTTGGCCTGCATTGCCTTCACCCATTGTGCATCTCCATTTGTACATATCCTCAAGCTGCTCTTACCAAAAGAGCTTGATTTAGAATCATCAAGTCTCTGAATCCTTGTCCTCCAAGGATTTTGTGTACATTTAAGTTTTTTCAGGCAGTAAAGTAAGTACCTCTCTTCTCCTCAAAGCCCCACCAGAAATCTCTTTGTGCTGCGTCGATCTTCTTTACTATGTCTGCTGGGATTTGGAGACAACTCATTGAGTAAGCCGGTATGGTATTTGTAGCTGTCTTTATCATTAGAGACTTACCACACTGAGACATGGTCTTTCCATTCCACGCTGAGAGCCTGTTCTTGACTCTATTGTAGAAATGAGTAAAGCATTGAACTTTGTTTCTCCCAGTGATAAATGGGATACCCAGATCTCTCTCATTTGAGCTCATCTTTGGTACCTTCAATCTTCGTGTTAAGATTCTGCAAAATCACTGTGGGACATTAGCACTAAAATGCACACTTGACTTGCTGAAATTTACCATCTGGCCAGAAGCACTACCAAAATCCTCAACAATTTTCAACACGTTATTCACATGGGTCATAGGCCCTATAACATTGATTTGGTTTTAAGCAAAACCCTAATTTATGTTCCATATACTAGTATTTAGTTTTCTTAAAAGCTGATTAGTTATTGATCATAAGTAGACAGATTTATTGCTGCGGCTATTTGTTTAACCTTCATTAGAGATTCAATTTTGCTTGCTAGGTTCAGACAGGTAAATAATTACGACACTGTGAATCCTTTTTGGGGTGAATGTACGTAAAGATTACTGTCGAAGTTTTGTTATGTATAGCGAATAACCCATTAGATTATTTTTTTAACCATGTTGAACATGGAGATATAACCTTAAATTTAATTGTAACCCTTTGTCAATTTTTACTTTGTACAGGAGCATTGTAATTAGTCATATATGGATTTGAATAAGCGAAACGGACTAAAGGTACAAAATAACATGAGTGAGCAGGTAGAAGAAGATAGGATCACCAATTTACCCGACTCACTTCTGCATTATATATTATCTTTGGCTTTGTTAGATATCAAGGAGGTTGCTCGTACTAGCATATTAACCAAAAGATGGTACTACATTTGGACTTCTACCCCAACCCTTGATTTACGAAGCTTGGCTAATCCTCCCAATTACTGTGAGACTAGTAAGTTCATGGATACTGTGGATAGAATATTGCATCTTCATGATATGTCAAGTATACAGAAGTTGTCTCTTCGTTGGAATCACCAGTTGAATGAAACTCGGGTTAGTATATGGATCTCCGCCGCAACAAGGCGCAGTGTTGAAGAGCTTAGTCTCACCTTATACCTAAATTCAACCTTTTGTACTCCTTTGTCTCTTTGTACTTGTGAATCATTGGTTACCTTGGAGCTAGATATCTTCCCTAATCTTTATCTACCTAAATATATGTCTTTTCCAAAACTCAAGCACTTTAAACTCTCTCGAGTCACATTTAGCGATAAGTACAACAATGAGCTATTCTTTTCTAGTTGTCCTGTCCTTGAGAATTTGACACTTGAAAACTGTAAATGGTTTGATATGAAGAATTTCTGTTTGTCAACTCCTTCACTGAAAGTTTTGAATATTCGTAATTATGATCCTGAAAAGGAGAATTGCCACAGGATAGATGGTTTACGATACTGTGCATTGGAAATTCAAGCACCAAATCTTGTGTCTCTCACCTACTGGGGTGATCTTGCAAAGGAATATGTCATGTCTAACTTTTTATCCGTAGTTGAAGTAGATGTTCGCTTTGGCTACGAAAATTATAAAACTTCAATGAAGTCATGGACCGACCAGGGTGCCAAGTTAAGTAAGTTTCTTCAAGCACTATCACATGTAAAGTGCCTAACAGTTTCTGATCGAACCCTACTGGTATGTTTGGTTACTGCCTTACTGGTACATACTATTTTTATGGTATAGTGTTGTTATGTCGTTCTATAGCTGTCTAACTCCCTTGAAGCTGATACAGTCATTCCCGATTGCCTTGTGATGAATAGGTACTTCTCTCGTTTTTTGTTCAAGACGATCTCGCGTACAATTTGCCAACATTTCACAATTTGAAAAAGCTGAATTTGACATATAAAGGAGAGGATATAAAAGCAGTAATTGCTTTGTTGCAATCAACACCTAATCTGGAGTTCCTTGTATTTTGCGAGGCAAGTGCATCAAACTTATCACTTTCTGCATATCAGTCAATGGATAAGGTAACATATATATTATGTCGTTGCAGAAGCTATTCTTTTGACTCTTTCTTGTCTTTATTTTTCTCAATGTTAGATATACGATGGCGAAGGCGATTATGGCTACAACCGTTTGATGACTACTGCTAGGGGTTTGTTTCTACACCTGAAGTCGGTTAGCTTTAAGAAATATTTCCGTAACCCTAGCGAGATGAAGTGGGTAAGAATAATTTTGCAAAATGCAGCAGATTTGGAAACAATGATATTTCCTCACTATTGGGACGTAAGAAGGAAACAACAGCTCGTTATGGATTTAACTAGTCTTCCAAGACTCTCAGAAAGTTGTGTATTTGAGTTCTCCGCCTAAGACTTTATATGAATGCTTGTTTTTTTGGGAGAACAGAAAATGGGAAACAATTGCTTCAATGGAAGATATCATATATCTCTGTAAATTCTCCCTGTTTCTAATAAAACTCTCTCTTCTCATCAAAAAAAAAAAACTATCATATATCTCTGTTATTATCTTCTTCTTTTTCTATAAGCTCTCTGATTGGGAGTGATTATGTTCTTTATACATATATACGCGCATATTTTTGAAAGGTTGCGAACCTTAGGTCAGTTAATCTTCGTACCTGCATGTCCTGATATTTACTAGGAACTATATGCACTCCGGAAGACTAAACACCTGAAGATTTATAAGACTTGCGAATCCGAGCCGCTATGTATAATATGGAATCTACGTACACAAACAATCAAACAAACAATAACCCAATACGATGAAATGGAATTACACACCACAACACCAAGATTTAATTGAAAAACCTCTTCGATGTGAAGATTAAAGAACCATAGGCCTTACATTGTGTCCCCAGCTGTCTGATCAAAACAAAAAAAGAACTTTCCATTGTGGCGGAATAATGGGTTTGAACTTTCCCATGTTGGAAACCAAGCACTATGAAAAGCTTATTGGTGCTATTTTTTTAATGTAGTTCTGTTATGTTGTTCTTAGCTGATCTAACTCCCTTGAAGCTGATACAAGAAGTCTCAACATTGCAGCTGCAGAATATGAAACTGAGGAACTGATCAGCTTGTAAAACAATAGATCTTGGCAACAAATACTGGATTCTAAGACATGTGCTGATAAAACATTTCTGGGTGCCTTTATAAGTTTGACCTAATTAAGGATTTTAGTACCACATACGGAAAACAAAGATAGAAATCGATCCTTGTAAAGAATGAAAAATGGAATTGGACCGCCGAGCTGAGCAACGTTAGCTTGTAATCCAAGTGGGGGCAAAAAGATGGTTGAACAACTAGAGATTGATATGCTGCCTGGGGACACGCAGAGGAAGTAGAGAGTTACAGAGTAAATTCTGTTACGAGGCGGATGAACTTTGGATCACTCTTGATCCTCTCGCTCTTTTAAACAAAGAGTTTAGGTGTATAGGAGTTTAGGCTAGAAGCCTAGACCCAAATACATCGCTTCTCAAGCACCCCATGGCGCATTCATTCGCCGTTGAACAACCATCTTTTTGTCACGTTAGAAATTAATCTTGAGCCTTATCGTACTAGTTTTGCTTCTAGATTAGACAAAAACCGTTGCATATTCTTCTCTTCTACTTCTCTATCCAGATATATCTCGAATGCTAACTAGTAGCCAGATACTTGTGCTGTTTTATTAGGCGCAACCAAAATTCTACTTTTTACTTTTCGCGGTATGGTTCGGCGAGATTGTTTTATTTTTTGATCCGACGGCTGAGATTGTTGAGATGTTCCATTCAACTCGACCAAATTCTTCTTTTCGCGGAATCGTTCAACTCATCTAGATGCTAGATTGGAATGACCATAAGACTTGGGTAGGGATTCTAGCTGATGTGGACTTCATCTAGATTGGTAGACCATACTCCATCTGTTTCGAAAAAAGCAATATCTTCATTTTTCTTTTCAACTGGGCCTATTTTAGGTAAAAATGGAAAAGAAAAGCAAAGTATTATTTATTCTTAAAAGAAAATAAAATACAGGGGAACAAGTAATAAATATCCTGGACGGATTGGGGTATACCCAATTTTAAAGGGACTCATTTGAAGGGCTAGGGGGTGCTAAAATGAGCAAAGTTACAAAAATACTCTTATGCATTATAATTAAAACTAAACTTAATTCAATTCATTTCATTCTCATTTCATCTTCTCCTCCACCATACCGGTTGAAATTGGTCCCCCTTCATCAAAAACCGATTGAAAAATCGTAGATTCGAAAATTCCATCTTCAAACATAGAGCAGCCGAAGACTAATCATATGAAACAAACACATAGAAAACCTAATCAATATAACCCTGGATTTGCAAATTTAGTTCAACAGAAACGGAGTACAAAAAACTGTTGAAGTAAAAGAAATCAACGCCGCTGAAACCGAAGAAATGACACGATTGAGAAAGTAAGGGCCTTCTTAAACTCACTCCAGTACTTCAATTTTATGTTTGCATGTCAAATTAGGTCAGAAAAATCAAATTTGTGAATCTGCAGTTACTTAGCCGGCAGGGTCTCTGATTCACGACCCTGCCGACTTTTCATATTTAGGATTAGTCGGCAGGATCTTAGGTTGAATATCATGCCGACTGTTAATATCTGTAAATGCGTTTTACAGGGTCGGCAAGGTATTCAACCTTAACACCATGCCGGCGAAATATGTTTCTTACAGTCGTTGGATTTTAAATGTTTACCCTGCCGACCGTATGCTTTGAAAAATGTTGGTGTTTCCTGATGCCATAAGTTATAAGATCGGCATGGTATTTGAATACCACCCTTCCGGCTGCATTTTAGCCAGCATTGTATGGATTATAGACCCTGCCGACTAATTGTGCGGAAAATCATTTGTATTTCTTGTGTTCAGAGTTGTTATAAGCCGGCATGGTAGTTTAATAAGACCCTGCTGACTATTGTTTAGTCGGCATAGATTATAGTTATCGACCCTGCCGACTTTTTTTTTTTAATTGTTCTTGTTTAGGTTGCAAAGGGGAAATAAGAAAAGTGTTACTCCTCCTTTGAAGCCTCCTCGTGTTGGTGACAAACTCTTGACTACAACACATCGAGGGGCATTCGTTGAGCTGAGAACGGTCAAGATCCGTGAACGGAATGATTCTCAACCGACAACGGAACCAAGTGATTCAGATGAAACTCCAGATAAAGACCAATCAAATCCATCTGGTGGAAAAGGTAATGATCATGATGGTGTTGAAAGAACTCCGGCTGCTGGAGGAGATGATGAGCATGATGATGATGATCAAGACATGCCACCTGTTGGAGGAGGTAATGGTGATGGTGATAACAATGATAAAGATAAAGATAATGATACACAAGATGAAATTGTTGAAGAGGACGAGGATAAAGAAGAGGAAGAAGAAAAAGGTGGAGAAAAAAAAGGTAATGATCAACAAACTGAAGCTGCAACTGAAACTACAACCGCTACCGGAAGACCGAAGAGGGTTATCACTAAACCAGCTGATTCCCACATGCTTCCCAGTCACTTGAAGGTCACACTGGATCTAGGTCAGCCTCCACTAGGGACCCCAGAAGATGGTGGACATGTTCTTTTTGGATACAAAGACACATGGGCATGTGAAATCCATAATGCTATCGTAAGTAATCTCAATAAAACTTTGTTTTTATTTAAGTGTATCTATCTATCTTAAATTTTCTTCAAGTGTTTGTATTTTTTTTAATTTTGTGTTTTTGTTACTTAGGATCACAAGCATGCCATCCGTCTTATGAGGCACCAAGCTTCAAGCACTATGATGACGTTATGGCCACTTGACAAGGAATGTGATGAGGTGAAAGAGATTGTAAAGAACTTTGGGTTGTGGCCTACGGTGGATAGTTCAATTGTTGAGTATGACAAAGTTACCGTATCTTCATTCTGTGAGAGGTTCTACGGAGAGACTGATACAATGTTATTTCCATTCGGAGAGATGGCGGTAACTCCCGATGATTCTCATCAAATTATAGGCCTCGAGGTTGAGGGAAAAACAATCAGTGATGGCTACGAAGATGTCATTTCTTGGGAGAAAATCTTCAAATTGACCAAGATCTTGTTCGGTTTGGATAAGAAGCAGTCCGAGTCTTTGCTTGTGAAGAAGGACGGTAATATAAGCAGGAAGTTAAGTCTGAAGATGTTGGGGGACACATACTCTGGACCAAGGAAATCTTTGATGACGAAGGAAGTGTGTCCATGGTGCAAATCAATGCTACTGCGACAGCTTATTTGTTAAACATCTTGGGCAATTGTATCTTCCCTGACAGTTCCAGAAGCTTGTTCGACGAAAGGTTTCTTCAACTTTTGCATCCCTTTGATCAGATGCATAAGTATCCTTTGGGTACCGTGGTGGTTGCCTTCTTGAATGCAGAGTTGACAAAGGGTTCAAGGGCACTTACTAAACAAGTTAACGGAAATCTATGTCTCTTCCAGGTAATTCAATTGTCTAAATCATTTATATTTGCAAAATGCTTATAAGATAAGATTCTTACTAAACTTTGTGTTTGCATAGGTTTGTGTATATGAGCACTTCCCTTCTTTGGTGAAAGGCAACCCCCACATCAAAGTGAACACTAAGATTGCGATTTACAAGCCAAGAGGACAACGATACAGTTTTACTGGTGCTCAGGATAAGGATATGCCACAACAGCTTATCAACATGCGAGTCGCCTTGGACAAAATGACTGCGGATGAGGTAATATTTTATCTGTATCGAGATGATAGAAATGAAGGTATATGATCGTAAGGAGAGATGATGTTGCATTCTACTACGGTCCCTTGTTTTACCCCCAAGGATTTTCAATGTACGATCCACATCGGGTAATGCGACAAGTGGATTACGTCTAAGAAGAACCCAATCCCAGTGATGATTTCTTTAAAGTGGAGAGGGCAGGGTGCAGCACTTCCCAAAAACGTATTGACGTCCGTTACGCTCCACCACCAGATATTTCTCATTGGGACGAAAGGTGTGACCGTAAAATCGATACGAGTCTTTTGGACGAGGTGACCGAAGATCATGAAACTCATGAAAATTACATGCCGTGATACGTGGGTTTTGCTCGTCCTACTGTAATTAGGGAAGAGACTGTTGAACAACCGCTCGTAAGAGGAAGATGCCATCGAAAGACCCAACAACAAGTCTTAAGAACTTTGTAAGTATTTTAGACTTGCTCTTATTGTTTTAAGATTACATTATCTAATCATTCTATTAATTGTTTGTTGTTTAATTAAAATAGAAGGAGCATTTGAAGACCCTTGTGAAGATGATGTGTTGCGCGAGAGAAAGAGGAGAGCCTTTCTCGATTGAAGAGCAAACTAAGAACATTGATTATGCTAGCAATGTTGACAATGAAGATGCCACCGAAATGTTCCAGCAAGCTAATGCTGAACTAAAGAGGGAAGCACAAGCCAAGAGGAATGTTGAACAAAAGAGGGCTCGTACCCTTGGTGGTGGTAGTGGTAGTGGTCGTGAAAATGCTAAACGGGGTAGTGGTGGTAGTAGTGGTCGTGGTTGTGAATGAATGCATTTCTAGTTTGTTTCTTTATGTGTTAGACAAATGTTAAGGTTAATGGTTGGAAAAATGTTTTTTTAAGGTTTATGGGACATATGTTTTCTTATTTTGGACAAATGTTGGATTTCTAGTTGTTGAATGAATGGTTTGTTTAGCTATGTTAAGTTTCAATAATTCAGCCGGCAGGGTCTTGAGTGAATGTTTTGTTATTTTACAGTGCCGACTAAACCAGAGCTGACAAGGTTGTAATTGGCAGACTGCCAGGCAGTAGAAATAGTGCAGTTACCAGGGTCGGCAAGGTAAGAAAATTAAGACCTTGCCGACTAACTAATGAACAAATACCTTGCCGACTATATGCAGCATAATATGACCTTCTCCTGTGTTACAAAAATCATAAAGTCGGCAGGGTATAAAATTACGACCATGCTGGTTATGTGTTAGTCGACATTGTATTAAACAAATACCTTGCCGACCATATGCAGCAAAATATGACCTTTCCTGTGTATGAGAATTGTTATAGCCGGCAGGGTAAGAAAATTACGACCCTGCCGGCGAGTTCAAAATTCAAATTTTTGCAAGTACAACTGCATTGATTGACCCTAACATCCAAATTTGGGCACCATCCTATAAATACACTAGTTCTCTCTACAAAACAACACACACATATTTGCATATACTCTCCAAAGCTCATATCATAATCTAATCTTTCTAACTCTTCCAATACCTCTACATACAACAATGGCATCATTTGATTCAAATGAAGATCTATCCATCACCAAAGCATGGTACGCCGAAACTCGAGTTAGAAATCAGTCCTCCGCAAGGGTAGATGCTGAAACCTTTTGGGCAAAGGTATACAACAAATACAGGAAAGAGTTTGGGAATCCGAACGGAAGAAGTGTTCAACAAATCCATTATAGGAACATAGTCATCGAAAATGCGATACTTGCTTATTTAGCTATCCAACATCGGATTTTAATCGTTACCCACTTTAACTTGTCCATTGAACAATTTGTAAGTATTTTTGTGGTTTATTTTACGTAATCCATGTTGTTTGATCTTCCCATTAAACACCACTAACAAAGTAAGTTTGTGTTTTGTTTTATATCATGAAGTCGCGAAAGCGCATTACTTGGAGGAAAAGGGGGGAGCATTAGCATTTGATGCAAGCTATCACTTCATGGTATCCAAAATTCCGGAGTAATCCCTGGGGATGATGGTGGGTGAATCGGACTCGGATTCCTCCGACGAAGATTGATGGTTTTAAAAGTTTTTGTGTAGGTTTTGTGGGTAGATCTCTACGTAAACCCTCACGAGACTATAACTAGTCCACTAGGGTCGCCTAGGGGTTCAAAGGCTTGATGCACGTGATAAGTGCATCCGTTATTCCTACGAAAAGGAGTTAGATTTTATGTTTCAATCAATGTAGACAAAAATTGCATGAATAAAGTGAATTACAGTTTTCTAGATTCTGTTTAACTAAACGTCGACATGGTTGTAAGATTACTACAATGCCGACTATATAAGTCCGCGTCGGCGGCGCCAAAAATTGATTTGTTGTAGAAGTGGTGGTAAATAAGATTCGATTCTCAGACTTGTAGAGATCTGATTTTAGATGTAATAAACAAAAATACTAAAAACAAAGAAAATATTTTAACAAAGTTGTGAGATACTGGGACTCGGGATTCCACCAGGATTCGTGTTCATGTGGTTTGAATATCAATTCTTAGACAATTATAGCTCCAAAAATAATAATTATTGACTCTGAATTTTTGCCAAGGTAGATTTTATAAAACATTAATTGTAAATGGTAAGCATGGACTATCAAAACACTTAAGCTAAGCATAACCCATCAAACTAAATCACAACTAATTAATAAAAATCATGATTCAATTTAAATTAGTGCAAAAAGTCATAACAAGAATTGATAAAATTACCACAGTGACGAAAACTGGCTTCCTCCATTGTCCCAGTGATGGGGTTTAGCTCCTCATGCTCAAAACACACTCAAGATAATAATTCATAGATCAAAAGGTGTTTTTATTGAAAATGATGACCTGTCAGAAATCTTTTTGCAAGGAAAATAATAGTTGTTGAACGTCTTAAGTAGGTACAAACATAAACGATAAAAGATTTCTGTAGTTGAATATAAGACTGCCTTTGCGACAGACTCTGTGTTTCTAATGTTCTTCGTGTTCTTGAGCTGTACAACAGCAGAACTACTTCCTGCAACTTCTGATTCTTCGCTTCTCCGACCTCTGCTCTACCCCAAAGTCTCGATATCCCTGTATGGCTTCACCCCGCTCCTATTTATACACACATAAACCCTTCAGGACAAGAAATCTCGATGAAATCTCCTCTTTTCTTTCAAACAAAGTTACCGGATATTTTTCTTATTTCCTTTTTATCTTCATACGCTTCTCTGTTTAATCCAAACTTCCCAGATTTGGTAAATATCTTCCCAATCTTTGCGTAATTTCCAAACAATTCACAAAATCCCGAGAATAATTCTTTCTTTTGTCCCACGTAAAACCAAGAAACCCCGAGACCCTGTTTAACTCAAACTCTGCTGATCTGGTCCAAGTTTTTCGATTCGAACACCCATTCAATCTCTATTTAGCCCAAACAAGTTTATCCAAAACAAAAGCGGCGATTGAATCTCCCTAGAACTGGCCCAAAAATCAAAACAAACCTGAGAAAAGTTTTCTCCCTTGTTTTGCTTCAACACGATAATAAGGCCAAATCTAGCCCAATTGAATATCCATACTAGCATTGTATTTCCACAACAGACCTATCCCATGAAAATCAGCAATTGAATCTCGTTAAAAGTGGTCCAAATCATCAACCCTAATTTTGTTCTTCAACTGCAGCAGTTTCCCGCCAATTCTGGAAATTCAAATGTAGAAGATGGTCGCCCCTTATCCTACTGCTTGGGTGCTGATAGTAATTTTGGTGCCCCTTATCCACTTTTGAGCTAATTTCTCCGCACAAGTGTATTTCTCCAAAAACACCTACAAAGACATAAAAAGCCATAATAAATACAAAATCGAGCACTAACAATACATACGATTGAGATCATATTAGACACATAAATGTCTCCATCAAATACCCCCAAACTTATTATTTGATAGTCCAGAGCAAATCAAATCAAAATTAAAATCCTAACTCATTGTTGCAGGCATCGCGATTGCACTTAGCGTGTGCAACAAGCCTTTAAACCCCTATGTGGCCCTAATGGCCGAGTTATAGTCTCGGGAGGGTTTACCAGAGATGTACCCACTAATCCTTTACTCCAGACCCTAGTTATCTACGCAAAACCTTGGAATAGCACTAAAGAACCTCCTTGGTTGGCATACTCTCATTGAATACAGGAGGAAGTACCCTGATGCGAAATTCCAATTGATGTACACGAGTTTGCACTCACATACTAAAATTCATATATAAGTGACAGAGCTCTACTCAGATAGTCGCACTATGGACATCAATATCCGGAGTCAACAGATCACATGGATAGATTAAGAAGATGGATATAGAGAAAAACATAGATGGTTTTTGATGTTGACTAAGGTGAACGGTTTTTCCCATATCTGTCTGAAGCCCACTGCCAGGATGAACCTATCCTAATGGACTGAGATACTGGTCTGACTAATATCAACGTAACTGGCATATACAAGGGAACCAGTGGTCGACAATCCTAATTCTAGATCAACTCGTCTTGCATATACAAGGGAACCAGCGGTCGATTTATTCACTGAATATTAAAAATAATAATAATAATAATTATTATTATTATTTATTTTCTTTTTTTAACAACATGATTAGATCTTGCGGATCCAAGCACATGCTTCTTGTCAGCAGATTACATGGTAATTCCTGTGGATCCTGCGTTACACGCTTGTTTAGGTGACGGAGATAGGGAGAACACACACATATTGCTATCCAAGTGTTAATTTTATTTATTTTTGAGAATTATTCCGTTTGGTCTGATTGGTCTGGTCTGGTCTTTTTTTTTAGTAACTCAATCACTCTATTTCACCCTAACAGTGATAACAACTCGATGTGTGGGCCCCCACCAAATCACTTAGGAACATATTTTAAAAAGAAAAACAGAAGGTGAAAAGGACTCAACGAGATATGGCGAAACTACCATGTTATTTCTAACAACTGGGCTCTCTACTTTTATGAATAGACTTTATATAGATGTTTCCATCCATTCAACTCCTACAACCAAGATGCTTCCATCCACTTAGATTGGTTAGTGCCATCCTTAATAGTCACCTCTCCTAACAAAGAAACGAAAAAAAGACACTCCAACGCTCCCAAAAGAGCGGTGATATATATAAAAAAACAAACGGTCTGACGTCTGGCTGGCGTCAAGTCAAAAGTCGACTTAGATCTAGATTGCGAGTCAGACTCAAACAAACATGGTGTAGTAATAATATCCCATTGATCTAGATTTCGAGTCGGATGCCAACAAACATGGTGTAGTAATAGTATCCAATTGATCCCGATTGGGAGTCGGACGCAAACAAACCTCAGAAATAGCATCCTTCCCAAACCCAAGACGGTTCCAGTTTCCAATGTCTTCTTATCTCAAATGCGTCAAATCCAATGCTGGAAATAGAGACTGGATTTTCATTTCATCAGAGCTTCAAAGGATCGCGTTTTAACTTCATTAAGCAGCAACAGTTTGGTCATAGATTCTCAAATTCTAGATTCTGATCTAACTAAAGGTACTGGTTTCGACTGTTACTCTTCTTTTTTTTGGCTTTGATTCTGGTTTCTCTACGATTGATTTGTAATTCTGGTGTATGGATTTGTGTTGTTATACTAGAAAATGAATGAATCTGTGAACTGATAAAGTAGGAAGTTCGTCTATAAGAAATTTTGTGGATTTAGGTCTCACTAGGGCCTAGGCAGAGATTCTATTTTGAGTACTGTTAAATCTCAAATTTGTCGTAGAAAAACCCTAACGAAAAGAAGTACTGTTAAGAGGGGCAAACTTCCTTCCTCCATTTTTTTTTGGTTAGTTTTTTTGATTCTGATTTGAATGTGTTTGGTTAGTTGAGATTATTCTTCTTTTTCATTCTATGTTCTTAACAGAATTTGGATGTTAATTTTCTATTTAAGTCAGTGAATTTGTACTTTTCTAGTCTTGCAATTAGAGACTGCAGTCGCATGAAAATTATTTGAGTTCGCTCATTAGCGGTGTAGCGTGCAAAAGAGGCACCAACCTTGTAGTTTTATTATTCTTGATAAAACTATTAAAAAGTGAAACTGTAGATTGATCTATTGTTGCTGCTGTTTGTTCAACCTTCATTAGAGATTCAATTTTGCTAGGATGACAGCTACTATTATCTAACCCACATCTAAGAGATTGCTGGAACCTTTTGGGGTAAATGTGAATATCCTAGAGTGAATAACACAGTAAGCCAAACTGCCACATTAGATTGCTGTTGAAGTGCTGCTATTTAGGGTGAATAACTCAGGGTTTACTTTTTACCTTTACATGTACCCTGATCCACGAGGAGAGTCTAACCAGCCTTGCAGTGTGTGTGTGTGTGTTGTTTTTTTGGCCATGTTGAACATGGAAATATATCCTAACTTTTAATTGTCAACCCTTTTTGGCTATTTTTATTTTAAACAGAAACATTGTAATCATGGAATTGACTAATCAAAAGCAACTAAAGGGGCTAAACAGCATGAGTGAGCAGGCAGAAGATAGGATCACCAATTTGCCCGAATCACTTCTTCATTATGTCTTATCTTTATTAGATATCAAGGAGGTTGCTCGTACTAGCGTGTTATCTAAAAGATGGTACTGCATTTGGATCTCCATCCCTACTCTTGATTTTCGAAGCTTGAGTGATCCTTTCCCTTATCCGCCGAGCAGAGAATTCAGTGACCGAGAGAGTAGTAAATTCATGGATATAGTGGATAGAATATTGCATCTTCATGATATGTCAAGTATACAGAAGTTGTCTCTTCGTTGGAATTACCCCTTGAATGGATCTCGGGTTATATTATGGATCTCCGCCGCAATAAGGCGCAATGTTGAAAAGCTTAGTCTCACCTTAATCCAAAATGCAAGCTTTTCTACTCCTTTGTCTCTTTGTAACTGTGAATCATTGGTTACCATAAAGCTAGATTTCTACCCTTTTCTTTATCTACCCAAATATACGTCTTTTCCAAAACTCAAGCACTTAAAACTCTCTCGAGTCATGTTTAGTGATGAGTACAACAATGAGCAACTCTTTTCCAGTTGTCCAGTCCTTGAGAATTTGACACTGGAGACATGTGAATGGTTACATATGAAGAAATTCTGTTTGTCATCTCCTTCATTAAAAGTTTTGGAAATTTGGAATTTGGATTATTTCGGCAGGAACTATGGTATAGGAAACTGTTCTTTCGAGATTCATGCACCTCTAGTGTCTCTCACCTACTGGGGTGATGTTGCAAAGGAATTTGTCATGTCTAACTTTTTAACACTAGCTGAAGTAGATGTTCTCTTTGGCTTCGAAGATAAATGGACCCAGAAAAAGATTCACCAGGGTGCCAACTTAAGTAAGTTTCTTCAAGCACTTTCACATGTTAAGTTTGTAACAATTTCTGATCGAGCCATACAGGTATGTTTGGTTATTGTTGCTATTTTTTACGGTAGTTCTGTTATGTTGTTCTGTAGCTGATCTAACAGTCTTTCCAATTGCCTTGTGATGAATAGGTTCTCTCGCTCACACACGATCTCAAGAACAATTTGCCTACATTTCACAATTTAACAAAGCTGAATGTGACTCATACCGCAACCGATTATAAAGCACTGATTGCTTTGCTAGAATCAGCACCTAATCTGGAGTCTGTTGCATTTACCGCGGCAAGTGCATGGTTTCATTTTCTGCATATCATCCATTTGACTAGTAGGCTTTGCATATTTTAGGCACTTATGTTGTTGCACTAGCTATTCTTTTGATGTTTATTTGTCATTAATTTTTTTTCAATTTCAATTCAGTTAGCTGCTGGTGAAGACCATAATACCAGTGATGATGATGGTGACAATGATCGATGCCACAGTCATGATGGTTGGGGACTTTATTTGATTAGTACCAGGTGTTCGTTTCTACACCTGAAATCAGCTCGCTTTGAGGAATTTTACGGTCACCCTAGCGAATTTAGGTGGGTGAAACTAATTTTGAAACAAGCAGCAGCTCTGGAAACAATTACTTTCCTTTTTCCTGATTCAGACACTGACGAGAAAGAAGAACTCATGGAGAAGTTAACAAAGCCTTCCAAGAGCATCGGCCAGTTGTGTGTTTAACTTCCCCTAAGATGTTATAGGGATGCTTGTTTCTTGGAGTTAGAAATTGATGTGTGCTTTTCTCAGATTCTGCGATCTGATGTGGAACTTTTGATATATTCTCAGAATTCAGCCATCATAATCTGGGCCGGAACCTTATAACGCATCAAGTAAATAGTCACAAAGGTAAGACGTCTCAACATTGCAGCTGCAGAATTTAAAACGAGGAACTGAACTTGTAAAACCATAGATGGGAAATGGAGACAATCCATTGTCTGTTTCAGAGTTTGTAAGATCTTCATGGATATCCTGTTCAAAATTTATCTTATTTGTGTTTTCGGCACTTGAACATCTCTGTAGCTTAAAGTACTAATGTTGTTCAGCATATCATCTTATATCTGTCATGTTATTTACCCAATTCGAAGATGCAAATCCTTCCCGAGTCTTGCCGTATTGGAAAGCCTCTTCTCCATTTAAGGCCAATTGAGAATCGGAAAAAGGGAGACATACAATGTTAAGCTCACCTCTCCTAACAAAGAAACTAGAAAAACAAAACAAAAAAAAGGCCTAAGCTCAAATACTTCGACCACCCTCAACAAATATCTTATGGGAGGAAAAGACAGTTCATCAATGGTCCTTATCAGTTGATCCACGAAAAGCTTCCTCTCATAAGATGTTTTATTCCTCCCTATAGCAAATCTCCCCTCAACATTACCAAAAGAGTGTTGACATCTGATTAGTGTCGAGTTAAGGATCGACTCAGATCCAGATCATGAGTCAGATGGAAACAAACATGTTGTAGGTCTAGATGCAAATTTTTAAAATCATCATATTCTGCTCTCCGCTCCAAACTAAGCATACTTTGACCACCCTCAACATTCACAAAAGAGTGGTGATAGAAATTAAAAAACAAATTGTCTGACATCTAGCTCACGTTGAGTCAAAGATCGACTCAAATCCAGTTCACCAGTCAGATGCAAACTTTTAAAATCATAATATTCTCCGCTCCATCTGGTTTGAACCCCAAACCTCCTAATAACTACTGTCCTTCGCAAACAAACCCCAGAGAGTTCCAGTTTCCAATGTCTTATCTCAAATGCGTCAAATCCAATGCTGCAAATAGAGACTGGATTTTCATTTCATCAGAACTTCGAACGGTCGCGTTTTAACTTCATTAAGATCTGATCAAAAAAACAAAAAAAAAACTTCATTAAGCAGCAGCTGCTTTGATCAGAGATTCTCAAATTCCTGATTTTGGGCTAACTAAAGGTATGGGTTTTGATTATTACTCTCTTTATTGCTTTGATTTTGGTTTCTGTATGTGTGATTGATTTGTAATTCTTCTGTATGGATTTTTTCTGTTATACTAGAAAATAAATGGATCTATGAACTGATAAAGTAGGTTTGTCTAGGAGAAATTTTGTGGATTTAGGTCATACTAGGCCTGTTAAATCTCAAATTGTCATAGAAAAACCTAAAGGAAGAGAAGGGGCAAACTTCCGCTTTTTTTTTGTTTTTGTTTTAGGAGAAGTCAGAAAAGATAGTTCGTAGATGTACAAATTGTTGATTCTAATTTGAATGTGATTGATTAGTTGATTAGTTGAGTTTCTGGTCTTAAGGGTCCTTTCTTGTAAAAACAAGACTCGGTCACCCAGGTTGGTGAGTCTGGTTAACACATATTTTCTTTTTATAGGCTTTTGAAAACACTCTTTTGCTGATTAGAGAATGCAGTCACATGAGAAGAATAAGAGTTTGCTTACAAGCAGTGTAGGGTACAAAGAGTATAAGGGTTTTCTTATTTTCTTTGCTACTAGTGTAATAATAAAAACGAACCCTACATAACTACTATGCTATGTTATCAGACCAATGTTAATGTAGTAATGTTCTGGATCAGCTCATAGAACAATAATTTGGTGTTTACTTGTTGTATTTTGTCACATTGATATTGCAAGTGCCACGGAGTGCGATTATTACCTTCCCTGTTATCAACAAATAGTTGTGTAACTTGTGTAGATAATTTTGAGGTATGATTCTCATTCAAAACTGTGGGTTTATTGCAACTTTTACAGTTGTTCTATATGAATCCGATATCCTATGCTTCGTGTTCTACCTCATGACATATTCGATTAACGCAATAAAGGTACTGCTGGAAATTTGTATGATTTCAGGGTTTTTCTACTGCTCTATTCTTCAATTTTTATGTTTTTTTATTTTACTAGAACTTGATTCAAATGGTTCAAAACAAAAACCCTCATAATGGCTAAAAATATGCTTAGTTTTGTTATTCTTGATAATAAGTGCAGCTATAGACAGATCTATTGTTGCTTAACCCTTAGTAGCCAGGAACGTCCAACCACCTCACGAATCTCACGAATCTCACTCAGAATCGCGATTTTGCGCTCCTCACTGAGATTCGTGTTGGGAACGCGCTCCTAACCCCAGAGAAACGCGTTCCTATCCAGTGAGAAACGTTTCAATACTATCACAGAGGAAAAGAGAGTAGAGGAAAGGGAAAAATAAACCAGAGAAAGGGGGAAAAAAAGAAGAAGAAAAAGGAAGAAGAAAGCACAGCAATAAGAAATGAGAAAAGAAAGAAGAGATTCTAAGAAGAAAGGGAAGAAGACTTGTGGCTGCAGAAACAGGAGAAGGAAAAAAAATGTAGTTTTGGGATTAAAACCCTACAGTCGTAATCATTTAGTTTGGGTCATTTGTAACTTAAAACGTCTTGTTACTCTAGGCTAAGTCAGAGCCCAAGCCCAACGTCTTCCCCTACACTACATATATCTACACTCCCACCTCTAAGATCAATGGGATACATACATACACAAGTACAAAACCAGTTTTGGAATGCTCCAAGAGAGGAAAAAATAAATGAATGAATGAGATATTATAGGAAAATCAGTAGTATAACTAATCTTTCTATAAACTTAAGTTACGTTCCCGACACGCTCCTCGTATTTCATTTTTTTGGAATTTCACGAATCTCGTTCCCACTCCTGGCTACTAAGGTTTAACCTTCGTTATAGATTCACCTTTGCTAGGTTCACAGCTACTATCATCTAAACCTATATCTAGGGGAATGGTGAACCCTTTTGGGGTGAATGTGAACATTCCAGGGTTAATAACTCGGTAGGTCTCACTGCCACATAAGATTGTTGTCAAAGTGCTGCTATTTAGGGTGAATAACTCAGGGTTTACATGCGTGTTTCTTTTTGCCATGTTGAACATGAAAATATATCCAAGCTTTTAATTGTCAAACCCTTTTGTCCTTTTTCCTTTTAAAACAGAAAAATTGAATCATGGAATTGATTAATCAAAAGCGACTAAAGGGACAGAACAGCGTGAGTGAGCAGGCAGAAGATAGGATCACCAACTTACCTGGCTCACTTCTTCATTATGTCCTATCTTTCTTAGATATCAAGGAGGTTGCTCGTACTAAAAGATGGTAGTACATTTGGATCTCTATCCCTACTCTTGATATTCGAAGCTTGAGTGATCCTTTCCCTTATCATGAGAGCAATGAATCCAGTTACTGGGAGACTAGTAAATTCATATATATAGTGGATAGAATATTGCATCTTCATGATAAGTCAAGTATACAGAAGTTGTCTCTTCCTTGGAATTACCCCTTGAATGGATCTCGGGTTAATTTATGGATCTCCACCGCGATAAGGCGCAATGTTGAAGAGCTCAGTCTCGCCTTAATCCATAATTCAACCTTTTTTACTCCTTTGTCTCTTTGTACCTGTGAATCATTGGTTACCTTGGAGCTAGATATATTCCCTAATCTTTATCTACCTAAATATATGTCTTTTTCAAAACTCAAGCACTTTAAACTCTCTCGTGTCAAATTTAGTGATAAGTACAACAGTGGGCAACTCTTTTCCAGTTGTCCTGTCCTTGAGAATTTGACACTGGTAAAATGTGAATGGTTTGATATAAAGAAATTCTATTTGTCAACTCCTTCATTAAAAGTTTTGAAAATTAGTCATTTGGATTATTTCAGCAAGAATTATGGTTTAGAAAATTGTGCTTTCGAGATTCATGCACCTCTAGTTTCTCTCACTTACTGGGGTGATGTTGCAAAGGAATTTGTCATGTCTAACTTTTTAACACTAGTTGAAGTAGATGTTGATTTTGGCTTTGAAAATACATGGACGAAGGAAAGGATTGACCAGGGTGCCAACTTTCACATGTAAAGCATCTAACAATTTCTGATCGAACCCTATAGGTATGTTTGGTTATTGGTGCTATTTTTTACGGTATTTCTGTTATGTTGTTCTGTAGCTGATCTAAAAAGTCTTTCCAATTGCCTTGTGATGATAGGTTCTCTCGTTCACACACGATCTCAAGAACAATTTGCCTACATTTCACAATTTATCAAAGCTGAATGTGACTCATACCACAACCGATTATAAAGCACTGATTGCTTTGTTGGAATCAGCACCTAATCTGGAGTCTCTTTTACTTTGTGGGGCAACTGATTGCTTTGCATTTTTTTAGGCAATTATGTCGTTGCTTTAACTGTTCTTATAACGTTTCTTTGTCTTTATTTTTCAATTTCAAATTCAGTTAAGTGTTTCGGGCGGGGAAGGAGAAGACGAAGATTGTTGGGGAGTTCATTTGACTAGCACTAGGTGTCCGTTGCGACACCTGAAGTCAGTTTACATTAAGTACTTTACGGGTCACCCTAGTGAGGAACCGTGGTTGGAACAAATTTTGGAACAAGCAGTAGCATTGGAAACAGTGACTTTCATTTCTCCCGACCCAGGCAAGGACACTGAGTTTGTTATGGAGGAGTTAACAAGCCATCCAAGAGCCTCAGCGAGTTGTGTGTTTCATTTCCCCTAAGACGTTACAGGGACGCTTGCTTTTGGAATTCAACCATCATAATCTGGGCAGAAACCTTATAATGCACCAAGTAACTAGCCACACAAGAGAAGTCTCAACATTGCAGGTGCAGAATATGAAACTGAGGAACTGATCAGCTTGTAAAACAATGGATCTTCAAAAATGTACATATCATGTTCAAAACTTACCTTATTGTGTCTTCTGACTCGAAATCTCTGTAGCTTAACTTCTGAAGTGCTAATGTTGTTCGGCAATATCCTGTTCATATCTGTCATGTTATTTACCAGGGCACCACACCGATTGAGAACTTGAAGATTAATGTCAAATCCTTCCGGAATCTTGACCAGTTCTGAACTCTCCATTTAAGGCCAACTCAAAATTGCAAAAAGGAAAACATAATGTTCAAGCTCTCTAAACAAAAAAATTCACTCCAATCTAAACTCAAACAAGACTTCCACAGTTCCTCCTGAACTCTGTACTCTTTCCTGGGTCGAACTTGCAACCACCCTCAACATTCCCAAAAGACCAGTGATGAAAATTACTAGAACACTGCTGACACGGTGGGGAGGGCCGACCGATTGGACAGAAGATAAATAGGCTAAATTGAAAAAGTGAAAGTATCATTTTTCCTGAAACAGAGAGAGTACATCGTTTTATTAGTTGCAATGAAAAATTAGTTGATGTATAAATCAAAATATGGCTGCATAATGTTTTATGCATACTTTGTGGTGGTTAGCATAATGGCTATGTATGCAATTTTCAAAAATTGTGCCTAAAAGGATAAACATCTCAGAATTTTTCGTAAAACTCTAAATTTGATATTGTTGTTTATACTCATTGTGTAGATCTTTTGAAAAGTTTTACAACGAGATAAAATTTGTAAAATTCTAAGACACGAATGTTTAGATATGTTATATTCTAAGTTGCTTTCCGATAAAACCCCTGAAAAAATAGGATACATAAAGAGTAATAGTAACTGGACTAAAATGGAGGGACAATTGTGTCAAGTGAAAAAGTAACCTTGGACACCAAAGATTACCAATCTGTTTATAAAGAAGGATCTCTTCACACTTTTATCATCACACTATCTCACACGTTGGACGTTATTTTGGTGAATAAGAATGAAACCGTAACGCAATTGAAGATAATTTTTTGAGGATATGTTCCTCTTACCAAGTTCTATATGCCTACCAAAAATGAGCACATTCCGAAATATAAAACCTCATAATCTACCTGTCTTAATTTCGACGGACAAAAATCCGTTGATTTTCAACGGCTCATTTTCAAAGTAGTAGATGGTGGTGTTATACGTCTCGGAATACGCTCATTTTCGGTAGGAATATAGAGCTATGTAATAGTAACATATCCGCAAAATATTAGTTTCAAATCCTTTACGGTTTAGTTTTTATCCGCAAAAATGACGTCCAACATGTGAAATAGTGTGATAATAGAAGTGTGATGGGATACCTCGTGTTTATCAAATTGCACATTTTCGTGAGGCTTCATTTTACATAAAAAAAATTGGCCATAAAAGGGACTCCCTCCCTTCGGGTCCTTCGGACCTTATGGTCGGTCGGCCAAATTACTACCTCCCCTCGATTTCACGAATATTGATACCTTCATTTATTTTTATTTTTTCCCTTTAACAATTTTGTAATAAAGAAAATATCTAACGGTGATAATTACATTAATAAAACATCGGTGGATATTACATTGTTCCACTGTATTAACTTGTTTCGGGTTTACTAAAGTCGAAATACAAAAAAAACAAAAAAAAAAGGAAAAGATCTCAAAAGCAGAGGAGATAATAATAATACAGACTGGATTAAGATTTTCATCTAATAATAACAAGCTTTGGTCAGAGAGATTTCCAAGTTCTTGATTTTGGGCTGACAAAAGGTATGGGTTTTCATTATCACTCCTATGGGTTTCTCATTTTTTTTCTTCTGAAATTGTAATTTGTAAAAAGTAAAAACCCTAAACTGCTGAAACAGAACTTAGGAGAATTAGGATTTCTCTATGTGATTCAGTGATTGATTTGTAATTCTGGTGTATGGGTTTGTTTTGTTATGTAAAACCCTAATCCTATTGACTTTTTTGGTTATCCATGGTACTGTGGACTGATAAAGTAGGGATTTTTATGGTGAATTTTGAGTGAAATGAGTTTGAGGATTTGTATTATTGGAGGGAGGTCTCAGGTTGGTGAGTCTCAAGATTCAATTGTTAGTACAAATTTTCCCTGGAAAAACCTCAAAAGTAAAGTTGTGTTGAGATGGCCAAACTTCCATTTTTTCTTACAGATAGGAGTAAGATAGAAAAAGAATAGTTTTTGGAGTACATAATCATGCAATGTTTTAGTGATTCACTTGAATTTCAAACTGTCATTGCTTCGTCTTGAGTTGAGGTTGAGCTTCATTGTGTAAAAGTTCATTAAGTTACTTATTGATTCTGATTAGAATGTGATCGATTTATTGAGTTTGTATATCCTTTTCATTCTTTGTTGTTTTGTCGCGAGAATTTGTATGCTTAATTTTCGATTCAGTACTTTTATAGTCTTGCAATTAGTAGGAGTTCGAGTTCCCCCTTGGGAGTTTCGGTCATAAGGAGACTTCACTTGTGAACCAAAACTAGGATAAAAGATATACACTTTAATGTTTGTGAAAACACGTACTGGGAATGCAAGCACATGAAAATATTTTTAGTTAGCTCACTAGCTGTTGAGGGTGCAAAGTAAAAGGGTTCTCTACAGAATAATGATACGTTATCAGAATAATGCTAATGTATTAATGTCCTGAATCAGCTCGCAGAACAATGTTTTGGTAGTTTCTTGTTATATTTCGTTACATTCATATGGCGAGTTCCATGATTCTGTCCCACAGACTGCTATAGTTACCCTCCCGGTTATCTCAAATAATTGTGTGGGTAATTTCGTGATGTGGTTCTCCTTTGAAACTGTGGGATTTTGCATCTTTTACGGTAATAATCAGCACATTATCATACTGCTGACTTCTTAAAGTAGTGTGGCACTTTTAGGAAGATTCATTAACTATGGTTTGATAGATAGGTTTACTTTTTCATTATCTCATAGTAGACGAAATATATGGTTAGTTTTACGTCTTTATTTTTCAAATTGTCATCAATCTCCCCGCCATTTCTGTGCCTGTTAATTTGTTAAGATATGCATGTTTATTGTCATTATGTTTCCAATGTTTCTTTGACTTCATTGTTTCAAGGATATCTGATATATTTCTTTCATCAGATTTTTTTCATTTACGTATGGCTGCATGTGGGGGCAATGATGAAGCTGAATGGGTTCAAAGATTGAGAGCCGAAGGAGCCGTACCACGTCTTGAGCCGGAAAATTGCCCTAATGGTTGGGCAACCCCACCCGCAGACAAGTTCATGGTTAGAGGCCCAGAATATTTTTCAACACGGGTTAAGATACCTGGTGGAGAGTATCTTTTAAAGCCTCTTGGATTTGATTGGATCAAAGGCGCTACAAAGATTGGAGAGGTCCTAAACAATCCTAATAGCCGTATTAGGAAAGCTCTAGACGACGAATTTCCATCAGCTGAAAAGCCTTTTGTTTGGGCATTTAATCTGCAAGTACCGAGTAAAGATAACTACAGTGCTGTTGCGTATTTTGGTGCATTGCAGCCTATTCCAGAAGGGTCATTGATGGACAAATTTGTGAAGGGAGATGATGCATATCGTAATTCAAGATTAAAACTGATAGCAAATATTGTCAAAGGTCCTTGGATAGTGAGAAAAGCAGTTGGGGAGCAAGCAATTTGTATACTTGGGCGAGCTGTTTCGTGCAAGTACTCTGTTGGAGAGAATTACATAGAAGTTGATGTGGACATTGGAGCTTCAATGGTTGCGAATGCAATTGTCCATTTAGCATTTGGTTATATAACAACTTTGACCGTTGATCTAGCATTTCTCATTGAAAGCCAGATCGAGCCTGAACTTCCAGAACGAATCCTTGGTGCAGTACGCTTCTCAGAGCTGAACCCTAATTCAGCTCGGCCAATTGAACCTCCATCAGAAAGAAGCCCTACAAGTGTGCAGTCAAATGTTAGTACACGATGGTGGCAGTCAATTGGACAAGGCCTTAACAACCTAAGAAGTCATCAAGGTGCTCATGAAAGTTCCTCCGCTGCTGTCTCACCACAAGTTAATGGAAGAATACATGACGAAGACAAGATTGAAGAAACTAAGAATTCCTGGTAAGTAGTCATGAAAACTCTCTTCTTCTTCTTCTTCTTCTTCTGTTTTTTTTTTTTTACTTTTCGAAACATGGATTAGAAGGCCAGTAGTTAAGCCTGCAATACCTGCAATCTGTGTCCTTTCTAATTAGTCACCAATTGGCTGCATGAGCACCAACAATCCATCATTTGTTCTGTGGGAATGTCATATGATCAACCACGCCATCCTTAAATATTTTTAGGTTGTACAGCACAGGTAGCAGCCATAGATATCTACTGTTCAACTGTAACTGGTCTTGTCCCACTTTACATTTTGAACCAAGAAAGTTGCTTACTTCGTTAGTGAAATTAGTGACATCCCCACTTAAGGAGGAAGGGGAGGTATCATGACATGATTGATTCTGCACTCTGTTAGTTTGCTTATCGGGCACAGTTGGGTTAACTAGAAAGATTACACATGTAAAATCACATCAGTGGCGCAATCAATTCATCTGAGTGTTTGGATGTCAGTGAACATTGTCCAACCTGTGTTGTTATTAGAGTTTTCCGATTGAGCATAATTGTCTAACAAACTATTGTAATTTCTGCAGATCAAACAAACCGATCATCTTTTCAGTAGGGAAGATATGGTTCACTCTTTAAACATTTTTCAGAGGCAAATCAGGTCACCCTGACCGTTGTACTATAATGACACCACGCAGTTCATTCTATAAGTTGCTGATCCCTTTAAGGCAATTTTGTACCAGAAGGGGTTTTAAATGGATTTTCCTTTTCGTGGGAATTGACTTTCACAGGTTACTTATTCTTATAATTTGATCACGAACTTTAGTGGTTCCATTCTAACTCTTGTTCATACACGGAAATACCTGTTATAGTGACTGATAATAGATAAAAAATAGGAGGTTCAAAGTTTGTGTAATCAATCTTAAACATCGATCCCTACAATGTTACATTTTAGTTTTTACAATGTCAGAGTGTGTTTCATGGATTCAATGATTTAATGGTTTCAAGCAAGGCACCCTGTGCAACTTGAAATCTGATGTCCTGCATATTGGAGAGTATAATCTACTGAACCAATTTCTGTTTCTTCTTGTTATGGCTTCTTAATGCGGAGGAATCCAATGTAATTTTGTAATACTTCTGTTAGCAATTTTACTAGATTGGTAACCTCGTTTGGAATTTAATAACCTATAGCTTGCCCATTAAAATAAAAATGTCAAATTCAAAAACAAAAAAAATTACAACTCTGACCCATTAAAATAAAAATGCCATAACACATAAAATCACTTGTCCATGTCCATCACCAAACTCGAGCAACTCGATCACTGATTAGCCAGAATTGCCCATAAGGTTTGCAAAATAGTTAATAGTAAAACCAAGCAACAAATCCCAGCCAAAATTGGCCTCTTTCTCGGCCAAAATTTACTGGCATATAGGTTGCACTCTCTGCATAAACCGTCGTAACAGAAACTACCAATGCAAACTCCCTTACACAAGCTGTTAATCTTTAATGCCAAATCTTTGTTGTTGCCAAGAATATTGATAATCCCTTCATTACTGAGAATTTTCACATCTTTTTCCGAGTTCATCAAGTTATGTAATAGTATTCCATATGACGTGATCTCATGTGTCGACTTCCCATCACATTGCTCGAACGCTATCATATTCCTCAAAAGAACATACGTATCCGCATCGATATAAAAAGATGGTATCTCAAGATTCCCATTGTTGAACTGAATATCTAGTACACCATCAGATACTTGTCTTCTCTTAAAACAGACTCCAGCTTCTTTAAATTAAGATCACTGATACAACGAGGTAACTCGTAACTTGGAGAGTCCACTTCTTCGACTGTTCGTGTCGTTTTGGGCAATAGATTTATGCGTAAAAGATCTAATATATGCCTAGGTTGTTGTTGTGTTCTAGAATCTGTTTCTCCTAGACAAGGTAACATACTTTGGAAGAAAAAAACAACAAGTTTGTTGAGCTCATCACTAGCTTGAGCTTGTGTAATATATCTTACAATGGTTAAACTATAAAGTTTGAGAAGAATTATATAAGGAATCTGATTTTCAAGTAAAATCAGATCATGTTGTAAACTACCAAGAATCCAAGTACTGGAAAATATTGGATCATTTTTGTCTGCTGTAGCAACTTCATCAGCATGTCTCGCAAGTAATTCCAGTATGAAACAACCATCAAGTACCATACTTTTAACAAAATCATCATCAGCACTACAGATATCATGATAAAATTCAGCAGCTTGGAAATTTACCTCTTCCACAGCTGCAACCAAGTCTGATGATCTGAGAGCTGGCCGACGACTGAGGAGAGCTTTAAAATAACGAATCTTATGATCTTCCATGGAATGAAGGTTTTTATCCATCTGATTATACGGCCCAATTGCTACAATCTCAGGTTTGTATGCTGCCTCGTCATGCACTCGAAGTATCTGTGGAACTTTGAAGATGCAAGAATTCGGTGATGGTAATCGTTTCACTTCATATGCATCTAACTGCCCTGCTAAAAAAATTCTACTATCAAAAAAATTAGCCATACTTTTTTTCTGTAGTTCGGCACCTTAAAGTTTTGATTATTGGGTGTCTTCAGAGTTATTATATTTATAGGGGTGTGTGTTCGTTTAAAAGGAAAAACTTCTAGAAATTGCAACCAAACCAAAAAGGGAAAAGCTTCTAAAAATATGTTTATTCTAAAAATTGATTAATTTCTTTTTTTAGGTCAAGCTTCCAAAAATAGGTTCGCACCAAGTTTGACTGGCGATTGGCGATCTAGATTTGAATCAACACCTGACTTACAAGAGAGATATTAGTTGTTCGTACGAATTACTGGCAGGTCCTATCCTGGTGGGCTAGCTTAACGGCCAGCCCTTTCCTCAAGCCCAGTTTAACTTGAAGTCCAAAATAAGTGTTTTGGACCAATTTTTTTTCCATCAGGGTCCATTATACTTGCGAGTTTAATGAAACAAAGTTTTATTATTCTAGAAAATACTCCTCCTCCAAATCTGGTATATAAACTACATATTCAAAATATTCCTAAAATAATCTGGAGAGTAGATTTCGGACTAGAGATTTCAGATCTCGTCTTCCTTTTTTTTCCCCTTTCTTTTCTATTGATTCTCCAGATTCAGGACCTGCTTAACTAGGGTTTGATTCTCAATATCTTTGTGCAGGTTAATTAGTTGATTTTAACTTTTATTTTTCTTTTTGATCTGTAATCTTTTGTTGTTGTTCGATTTTTTTTTTACTTTTTCATCCGCTACTGTTTAACAAGTTGATTCGTCATGTTATGATGAAAATTTTAGGTTTAATTTTCAATATTGTTCCTCTCGCTAGTTGATTATCATTAATCTGTAATCTTGTGTTTTCTTTTGATTGTTTTGATTTTCTTCTATCTTGATACCGTTTAATCAGTTGATTCATCTTAATCTTTCAAGAGTTTTTACTGATTTTACTTTTTGTTGATAATTTGGTTTTAAAATTCATCTTTTCTAATTGTTGTTTATCTGACTTTTTTTTTTTTTTTTTTTTTTTGCATATATAATATTATTCACTGAACATAATATATTTGTTTTGTTTGCAGGTTTTATTCTTTGATTTCACTTGATGAGAGTATCATATTATTAGGTTTGTTATTGTTGTTTTCATTATTTTTGCCTATGATCTGATAGTGCATCTAGCCTATACTGTTCACTATCAGTTTTAACTAGTGTATTTTTTATTTTGTTTTCATTGTTTTGGTTATGAATTGATAGTGCATATTAGGTATACTCTTTAATTGAAGTTCTGTAGTGTTTTTTTCTTTTCTTTCAGTTTCGTATATAATCTACAGTCCATATCAGATGTACTCTTGTTCATTAGAGGTTCTAACCAGTGAATATTTTCATTCGTTTGTTTTGCTCCTTTTTTGTCTATGATTTGATGGTGCACATAAGCCATACTCTTTGATAGAAGTTTAGTTATGTGAATATATTTTCTTTATTTGAGTTGTCTTTTTTTCTATGATGCTACAATGCATATAGGCTATACTCTTGAATATAAAATGATTCCAATGATGCTACAATGCATGTACATTATAATCTTGAATATAAAATGATTCCAATGATGGTACAATGAATATACACGATACCACACTGCACAATGCATGTAGACTCTATAGTGTATGTTCACTGTACTATTTTATTTAGCACTGCGACTAAGTTTACGTCTTTACTATTTTTTGAATTTATGGGGGTTATATTTTTTCACAAGTTTAATATGTCTAGTTCTGGTGATATTCCAAATATTATGTGCTATGCATATGTCTACTACAAGCATCATCACATTCATTATCTTGTCACATTCACTTTTACTATTGATGATTTGAAGTTTTGCATCTGCAATGAGTGGAGGATGTTGACTCCTTCAAATATTGTTATCAGTTATATTGATAATGGTGTGAAAGTCCATGTGCCGGTTGATGTAAATCTTCGTGGGCTTCCTGCATCGCACCATTCCCAGAAATCGTCTTTCTTTGAGTTGCATGTTGATGTTCTTTCCCACAAAACTATAGTATAGGTGATCTGCACTATTAAAGATGATAAAACTCAAAAACCACTAGAACATAACAATGTAAACCAAAACAAAATTTTGATTTCCTATGACATTCCAAAACACTGCAATGTGTATCTAAAGTCTCACATCATTATTCGCTTCCAATTATCCTGAAATCCCCACAGTATAGGCTATCTGCACCTCTTACTGATTGTTGCCCTAATTCCAGAAAAATCTCTAAAAATCTAACATAACAATGTAAACCAAAACAAAATGTTGATTTCCTATTACATTCAAAAAATTACACCAAATTATCATCTGTGCATGTTAATAACTCATTGAATTACAATTACCAACCCTAATTTATAGAAGACAAAATAGCAAAACCACAATATAGTGTATCTGCACCACAATACATCTATCCGCACCTCTAGAATTGTTAAAGAAATTCAATCAGTACAGTAATATAGACATCCTTCACTTTTCAGAAACTTCTTTTGCACTTTTAATATCGAATAAGAGAACATCAAAAATCAATAGATCTGCAATTTCCGAAACTACCTTTGCATGTATGGAAAATCACATAAATCAAGACAATATATGGTATCTGCACTTTTAGAACATAACAACACATAAAAAATTAGAATAAAATGTTTGATCTAGAAAAAAACATACGTTTAACCGATACTGCTTTAGGAGATTTCTGCATTTCTGCTACTGATTTTTGCGAGATGTTAGATGTTGATTCTACTTTTTTTTTTTTTTTGAATTTCTTAAACTTTGTCTTCTTGTTTCAACCATTGTTCTTCAATTGAAACTGATTTTTGGTTCAGTATAGGTTATTGAAGTGATTTTTGGCTTTGTTACAGCTGATTTTTGGTTTTAGTGGAATGATTTTGGGTTTAATTGAACTGATATTTGAGTATAATTGAAGATATGATTACGTTTGTATGATATTTTTTGGTTTAATCTTTTTCAATCAGAGACGATGATAACTTTTTGAATTGATAGAGAACTGCTTTCGTTTCTTCTCTGAGTTTTTTTTCTCTCTGAAAAATGATAAGAAAGGGTTTCTGTTTCTATCATTTTTCGGAAGACACAGTTAATACAACTGTAGCGGGAGGTTTTTGATCGTGTAGAATACACACGTTTGGAACAGGGCTACTACGTCTTTTCCATGTTTTAAAGAATTTTGGACCTCCGGTTAAACTAATAATATGGATGGACCCTAGAACAAATAACTATATGGGCCTAGGATCAATCAAGAAATTACCCGTTTTTTTAATTTTGAAGTCAGACCTGACTCAGACCTAACTTCTGATTCCCGTTTGAGTCAGGTAACAAAATACTCCTGACTCAATGGACCAAGCCACTGACTCACATATTTTTGAGTCAGTTGAGTATGTGACTCAAAAACAAGCATATCAAGTCAAATTTGACTCATCCATGTGATTTCTGTCGGATCCTCAAACGAGTGAGATCTAATCGAGTCAGCTATAAACAAACAGGTGTAAGTTGGTTTTGAGCTCTTGCCAAAGATCAAGCTCTAAAAGCGAGCAATTTTTGGCCTTGGGTTATTACTATCTAGGGTTAATTAATGGGCCAGTTTAAAGCACTGTAGCAGATGTTAGCTAAGTCCTGCAACTGCAAACTACAAAGAACAACCAATCATCTTAAAGAAAAATCATACCGGAATTCAAGCCCCCATATGCCATCTAACTGCAAAAATTGTCTTCTCAAACCAAAATTCTTTGCAATGACCATCTCTATCTATAGTTTTAAAATCTGAAGGAGAGAGTCTGCTCCTACCTTAAAAGAAACCAAACTTGGTATAGAATGGATGCCTTAAATAACTAATATGGACAACAACAATAAAGAACAAACATTCATTCCCGAAAAGAAGAACAAAAAAAAAAAAAAAACTAATCAGCAGAATGCATAATTGCAGCGAGGAGCATATGGTATCACAGAGTCAAGTTCATACTGCCGATATTTCCTGAAATAGGTATATTTCATATGGTATCACATAAGCATAACTGCACAAGTTATTTCCACTACATCTACTAAAATAAACTTATTCAAACTTGACAGGCACAGAACTGATGCATCTCATAAGTTCGAATGTGTAACCCTAAGAAACTATCTTCGTTACCCATAGAATCTCTCGTGGAATCAAATAACTGGTACTACAAAACCAGCAGAAAAACATTAAAATTTTGGAACAAATTGAGAGTTCCATACCTCAGTGGGAAAATATTAGATACCTCACTGTTTTTGCTAAAAGGTTCCAACATGCAAGTGATATACAATTGTATTGATTTCTAATGCAAAGAAAGTTGCATATTTTTTCAACAAAAATCACACAAGTTCAGAGCCAGCCAGTGGTACCGCACCCATCTGCAAAGTTCTACCATTTCCCGCTACAACAAAACCCACAGAAGGAAACGAAGAATCCGCAACAGGCTCAATTTTAATAAACTCAAAATCAAAAGTGCCATATTTCTTAAACAAAGATACATGACAAGACAAGGACTACTCAAGACTAAAACAGTAGAACATAAAATAACATGAGGTGAAGTACAACAGAATGTAACAGAAAATGGTTCTGTCAAACAGCTGTAAAATAACGCACTGCATGACATAAAACCTGTACCGATGACTAGTCTAACATTCCCCCGCAAACTAAGCTTTCAAAGGAGGCATCAGTTTGGCTTTAAGAGTAGTGAATTGAACCTTGGACAAACATTTTGTAAATAATTCAGCTACTTGACTCAAAGTATGAATGTAAGAGACGTTCAAAAAACCAAACTTGACTAAGTCTCAAATCATATGGTAATCCACCTCAATATGTTTCGTACGAGCATGAAAGATTGGATTAGCCGTGAGATTTCCTGCACTCATGTTATCACAATATAACGTACATGGCAGAGATAAGTGAATAGATAACTCTTCAAAGAGATAAGAGAACCAAAAAATTTCGCATCTGCCAGACCTCTATATTTTGCCTCAGTGGAAGAACGAGAGACAGCCTGTTGTTTCTTGGAGGACCAAGAAACCAAATTGCCACCATTGAATACATAATAACCAAAAAGGGATTTGCGTGTATCTAGGAAGCCAGCTCAATCACTATCACAGAAAGAAGTAAGCTCGCTACAATTACCAGCAAGTGTAATACCTTGACCAAAAGAACTCTTGATATAACGCAAAATCCTTTTGGCTAACCGAAGATTGATATTAGTAGGGCATTGCATGAACTGACTGACTTACACTGCACCAAATCCAGGTTTTTGTCACAAGGTATTTTTGTTACTGATTAAATTTGTAACATATATATGCCGTTACAGAAACGCTGTAATTAATAATTGTTGTAATCTATTGCAACGTTTTTTTCTGTGACAATTTCTAATCAAAGTCACATATAAAAATCGTTACAGCAATTAATAGCAACAATTGACCTAATTTTCAGGTTGCGCCACGTGTCATATTTGCAACAACTAATCAAACAATTTTAATTGTAACTCTTTAATTGCAACAATTCAGTAGAGGACACGTGTCAATATTGTTACGGCTAAAGTAACACCTATAAGTGTTACACACGATTTGCTAATGATTTATCAAAAGCCACGTGTCATTTTCTGTCACGACAATTGCAACGTTTCAACTGTTAGTTTCATTAAGATGGTGACACGTGTTATTTTTCGCAACAATTTTTGTAACAGTTACACCTGTGACAATTTTTTAATTACAACTAAAAAAAATGGGTAGCCCAGTTCATTATAATGGGCCAGGGCTTCCAGTTTTACAGGCCTGCAGATTCTTATTTTCCAATCTGCAAACTACCCACAATTTTATCATTCCTACATTCATTACATAATTTTCCCATTCACAGTCATTACCTTATTCTAGCTACATCTCTTTACATCGAGCAATCTTCACAAAAAGAGAATAAAATGAATCAGCCAAGGTTGCAAAAAAAGATAACAAGAAGCAGATAAAACCTAGATGCATAGCTAGACGGACCCAAATAAGACAATAAGACTATACAGCAAGAAGTTGTGAATAAGCAGAATAAAATGCAGACACTGAAGCTGGAAACAAGTGAAGTATGAGAACTTTCATTTCTAGAGTACAACCAGACCGCGAACCATCATCATTTGTAGCTTTCCTGGTTTTCATGAAATTCACTTGGGTTAGTTTTAAATTCAACATTTGGATAAAGGGTCAATTAGCAGCTTAACCTTCACAATCTTAGATATCCAAAGGAAGACAAGTTTTAAAGCCATCTAAATCTAAATGTAAATATTCCAGTGTGCAAGCAGAAAAAAGAAATGAAATAAATCAAGTGTTAGAACAAATTACCTTTGAAACCTAACATTTGTCTGTACCCAGCGCATCCCTCAATGCTCCATAACCATTTGCCAGTGACTCCCTCAGCCTGCAATCAACATATTATGAAACCAAGTTAGGTGTTTTCCTAATTAATTTATAAAGATGCCAAAGATGCATGAAGCAAAGAGCACATGACTGTCAAAAGGATATAGATGGCAATGGTACATCTAATACGAAAAGCTGAATAGGAATTATAAGGAAATCCCAAGAAGACTGCTAGATACAGTGGAAAGATCACTCACTAGCTTCCCTAGGTGCCACATGTACAAATGAGGCGCTATCAATGGTTGTTAGCACTCATTATAGATACAGAAATGAACAGTTACAAAAGTGGCTCAGGGGCACAATATAATAGGGAAGATCAGTAATATTATATCATGGCTGAAGTTACTAAGTTTAGCTACAAAAAAATCCCATTAAATTTAACTTTCTAGTGAACAACAGTTTATGTCTGAGGTACTTTATCACCTTGCTAACACTTCTGCATCCAAGTATCATAACAGTAATGAACCAAATGAACACGACAGCAAGACGGATTTGAAACCAATGCATAACGTAAAAGGGACACACACAACTACGCATACATATTATAAAGAAAATAGATTTATCAAACTAAATATGTACATCACGAAGCGAAAACAACTTTATCTGAACTTTCAATGCATTAAAGTGGCTCAAACTAAAATCTCAGGCCACTCACTTCGTTGCTTTTTCTGAGCTTTTCTGCTTCTTCAGCGTGTTTCTTCTCCCACTCCTCCTTGGCCTTCCGGTTCATCAATCGAATTTGGCGTCTAACATCTGAGGTAATGATAGTTCTATGTCTCGTCTTTTCAACATCAACTCTCTACAAAGTTCCATCCAAAATCTAGATAAATGGATGATCTACAGCCCCACAACTATACCACTGAAAAAAGAAACATGTACTTGCCTGTTCTGACATCCTCACTAAATTAGTTATTAATCCACGCATTCTCTCCTCCACACACTGCAATTTAATTGCATAAGAAAACATCCAAAACAGCTACATGAGACAGGCAAGACAAAACTAGTATCTCACCACTAATTACTTCCAAATATATTATACACAAATTCCATTAGCAAATGACGCACTTAAATTGAAAAGAACGAAAAGAGAATCACCTGAAATGTGGAAGCTTTTGCATTTTTGTAGCAAATGCGGCAGTTAGTTGACCTTCATCACCATGTTATGGTACTAAGTCAAATGGTGGGAGAAAGCAGAGTACTTGCCTGCATCTGCAGGTGCCATAACCATCAACAATTTTGCAATCTGCAGGTGCCATAACCATCAACAATTTTGCAATCTGCATCTGCAAAGACAACATTAGTTGTAACATAAGTTCTGAGAGATTTTAGATCCATGCTTCTGTATCCCTTATGATGAATATTATATCCAAAAAATACACAAGGTGCAGATTTAGGACTAAGTTTGTCTTTCCTATAAGGAACCAAATTTGGATAGCAAAGACATCCAAAAACTTTCAAAAGAGAGTAAGCTGGCTTGCAGTTGTATAACTTTTCATAAGGAGACTTATAATCCATTACTTTACTTGGAAGTCTGTTGATGACAAAAGTAGCTGTTAGAAAAGAATCAAACCAGAATTTCTTTGGCAAAGAAGCATTAAAAGCTAGTTTATTTCCCATTTTAGTAATATGTCTGTGCTCTGCAGATCCATTTTGTTGATACAAGTAAGGACAAGAGATTCTTAATGCAATGCCACAAGAATCAATGAATTCTCTAAAAGGACCTTTTGTCAACTCCAAAGCACCATCACATTGAAAATGTTTGATTTTTACATCAAATAAGTTCTCAACAAGAGACTTGAACATTCTAAAGCAACTGAGACTATCTGTTCAATTATTCATAGGATATATCCAACTAAACTTGGTAAAATCATCAACAAACAAGATATAATATCTGAATCCAATATGAGATTGGATAGGTGCAGGGCTCCAAATATCACAGTGAACTAACAAAAAAGGAGAGCTAGAGACTGAACCAGTAGACTGAAATGGTAAGAATTTAGTTTTGCCTAATTGACAAGAACCAAAAATTGAATTAACTAGACTACCAGATAGTTTGATATCATCAGCAGTAGCAAGCTTCTATAGAATATTCTGAGCAGGATGGCCTAACCTTGAATGCCACAAAGTTGAAGATGCCACAATAGCAGAAAAGGCAGCATTTGAAGAAGAAGTACATGACATTATAGGATATAGACCATTTTGAACTTTTCCTTAAGCCAGAGTAAGATTGTTCTTCAGATACTTTATTTCATATCCCTATGGATAAAAAATGAATGCACAATGATTGTCCATAGTCAATTGGGCCACAGAAAGTAAATTATGTTGAAGATGAGAACATAAAGAACTTTATGTAAATCAAAGTTGTTTGTTGAAGTAGATAAAGTAGAAGAACCTGTAAAAGAGATAGGAAGAAGCTTACCATCCCCAACCATGACTTTCTCTGAGCCAGTGAATGGAGCAGAAGAATTCAGCAATGTAGAATCATTTGTCATGTGACTAGATGCACTAGAAGCAGGAATCTATATGGGACCAGAAGAACTATGTTCCCAGTAGCCACCAGCTTCAAATGCAGGAGAAGCAACCTGATAGTTGTAATCCAATTCATTTGAAAACCAAGAATTGAGATCAATACTGCTGCTTGCATTTAAATCAAGACCTAGAAAGGCTTTCTGCACAGGAGGTCCACTATTCTTTGAAAGCAGTATATCCGAGTCTACATCAATTAGCAAGATGACCAACTTTATGACATATTTGACAAGGAATTTCATCCACAACTTGTTTTTGAGCAGGATTGAAAACAACTTTCTTGAAACCAGATTGTGGTGAGGGAGATGGTGGTGCTGAATTGTAAGTCAATGAGGAACCATAATGAGGGAGATGGTGGTGCTGAGGATTTGATTTTCTAAAATAGGGATTGTAAGTAGAATTTTGTTTCTTAACATAGAGAGCTGAGTTGGTTGGATCAGTAACAAGTGAAGCATAAGACTCGGATTCTTGCTCTTTTAGAAACTGCTCATGACTAATAAATCTAGATCTCAACTCTGAGAAAGGAAGAGAAGGTTCTCTATTTTGCACATTTACCACAAAACGAATATAATCTTTGCCTAATCCTTTAAGAGCATACATTACCAGATCTGCATCTGGAACAGGTTCTCCTATTCAGCAATTGTCTTAAGTTGATGTAAAAACTCACTGATTGTAGAGGAACCTTTCTTAATTGAGTGAAGCTGAGATCTGAGCATGGATTTGAGAGAAAAATATTGTTCACTAAATAGTTTTGCTAGATGTAACCACTTCTCCCTTGCTGAAATCTTGCCAAGTATTTCTGAAGATAAAGATTTATCGACAGTAGCAGTGATGCAGGAACCAACAAATTTATCTATTTGTTAACCATTCAAGATAGTGTGGATTTTGTACATGAGTGTTGTTGATCAAGATCGTAGGTAACTCTGGAGGAATATATCAATCAACAAAACCATAGAGATTTGTACAGATCAAGATAGAAGACATTTGATCTTTCCACACCAGGAAGTTTGAATAATCAAGTTTTGCAGAAACAAAGTTTGAAATATTCTGAAAAGGAATTGTAAATCGACTTTGAAAACTGAGAAGAATACTGTGAGGATGGAGGAAAAAGAAACGGCGTAAGATGTTGAGGATGATGTTGTTGGTGCTGATGTTTGTGTTTGATTTCGTAACATCGGTGCAGATGTATGATGTGGAAACAAAATAAGTGTATGTTGTAGATGATGAAGAGGAGACGATGAAGGTGGTGGTTGCGGTGGTGGTGTTTGATGAGTTAATGGCGTTGGAGGTGGTTGAGATGAAGAAGAAGGTTGTTGTGAAGAGATTAATGGTAGAAAGAGTTGAGAATTGTTGATTTGTAGGTTGTTATAAACAGCGGAAGTAGAAGAAGAAGCAACTTTATTTTGGATGGTTCTCACCATTGTTGAAGAAAAAGTAGCAAGTTTAATGGTGGTTTGAAGTTAGGGTAAGAAAAGTAGGATCGGAGGAAGTCAAAATTCCCCTTTAGTATCTATTTGATACCATGTAAGAAATGGGTTCAATTGATTATCAAGATTAACAAACAAAGATATAGGACAAGTCATTTATATAGACAAGGACTACTCAAGACTAAAACAGTAGAACATAAAATAACAGGAGGTGAAGTACAACAGACTGTAACAGAAAACAGTTCTGTTAAACAGCTGTAAAATGACGCACTGCACGACGATAAAACCTGTACGGATGACTAGTCTAACAAAACTGAACACAAAAATAAACACAATCCATCCTAGCATTGTAATAGCCCTGTAATTGTTCATCCCATGTATCAAACCCCATCCAATAGAGAACCCAACAATAATCCCCGACAAATGACCAAGAAAGCTTTCTTGAGGCACCATTATCGAAGTAAATATCAGTGACTCAAAAGGCGAAAAACTGATCGGAAGCATTATCGTCTTTTCAGTGGTGAACAAATGGTTCACTCAGAGGCAAATTAGGTCATCCTGACCGTTGTACTATAATCACACCACGGTATTCGGCAATTTTACACTATACCAAAAGGTGGATTTATCTTTTCGTGGGAATCGACTTTCACAGGTTACTTATTGTTAAATTTGATCACAAACTTTAGTGGTTCCATTCTAACTCTTGTTCATACACTGAAATACATGTCATAGAGACTGATAATAGATAAACAGTAGGAGGTTCAAAGTTTGTGTAATCAATCTTAAACATTGACCCCTATATTGTTACATTTTAGTTTTTACAATGTCAGCGTATGTTTCATGGATTCAATGGTTTCAAGCAAGGCACCCCTGTGCACCTTGAATAATTTACTTGAATCTGTTGTCCATCATATTGGAGATCTCATAATCCACTGAACCAGTTTCTGTTTCTTCTTATTATGGCTGCTTAATGCGGAGGAATCCAATACATCGTTTGTAATTTTGTAATACTTCTATTAGCAATTTTCCTAGATTGGTAACCTCCTGTGGAATTTCATAACCTCTTACAAGTTACAAGTTACAACAACCTTGAATGCTTACCCCCTTAAAATAAAAATGTCAAATTCAATAACAAAAAAACAAATTACAACTATGACCCATTAAAATAAAAATACCATAAAACTCAAAGTCACTTGTCCATCACTAAACTCAATCACTGATAAGCCAGAATTGCATATAAGGTTTGCAAAATAGTTAATAGTAAAACCAAGCAACAATCCCAGCAACAATGCCTGCCAAAATTGCCTTCTTTCTAGGCCAAAATTTCCTGACATATAGGTTGCACTCTCTGCACAAACCGTCGTAGCAGAAATTACTGATGCTAACTCCCTTACACATGCCGCTAATCTTCTGTGCCAATTCTTTGTTTTTGCCAAGAACATTATTGATAATCCCTTCATTACAGAGAATTTTCACATCTGTTTCCGAGTTTATCAAGTTATCTAATAGTAAAACATAAGACGTGATCTGTGTCGACTTCCCATCACATTGCTCGAACGCTATCATATTCCTTAGAAGAACGTATGTATTCTCATCGATATAAAAAGATGGTATCTCAAGATTACCATTGTTGAACTGAATATCTAGTAGACCGTCAGAAACTTCTCCTCTCTTTAAATAGACTCCACCTTCTTTAAGATCGGTGATACAAGAAGTAAACTCCCAACTTGGAGAGTTCCCTGCTTTCTCTCTTTGTGTCGTTTTAGGCAACAGATTCATGCGTAAAAGATCTAATATATGCCTAGGTTGTGCACTAGAATCTGTTTGACTGCCTTGAGATGCAGTTGACACTGCTTGTCCTGGCCTAGTTTCTCTTACATGTGGTAACATACTTTTAAAGAAACGAATAACAAGCTTATTAAGCTCATCACTGGCTTGAGCTTTTCTAGTTTCTTCAAGAGTTAAACTATAAAGTTTGAGAAGAACAACATAAGGAATCTGATTTTCAAGTAAAATTAGATCATGTTGTAAACTAGAACGAATCCAAGCACTGGAAAATATTGGATCGTTTTTATCTGCTCTAGCAACTTCATCAGCATTTCTCATAAGTAATTCCAGTATGAAACAACCGTCAAGTATCATCATCTCAACAAAATCATCATCAAGTATCATCATCTTAACAAAATCATCATCACAAACTTCATCCCTACGGATATCATGATAACATTCAATAGCTTGGGCTTTTACCTCTTGCACAGCTTTAATCAAGTCTGGTAGAGTATATGATGGCTGACGATGGAGGAAAGCTCTAAAATAAGAAGGATTTTTTGGGCACTACTCAAAAATGGAGGGGGACTACCAAGTGATAAGAATGTCTACCCTATACTTATAAGGGGTGTCCTAAATTGTGGAAATGACTAACCTACCCTTAATCTAATTAAAATTTAAACTAATCTAATAAATATACATATACCTAATCTAAATCATTAACAAAACAAAATCAAAATCAAAATCAAAATTATAACAAATCCATTACTTTTAATTTTTCACAAATCCGTTACTATTAGAGGGTTCATTTTCTTCTCTTCTTTCCGCTTCATCGGCTCGATTCAAAGAAATTTCCACAAACCCATTACTTGTGATTCGTTTTTGGTTGAAAAAATGAGTAGTAATCATCAAAATGAGTTGAAAATTGAAGTTGCAGAGAGAAGTTCGGCTAGGAATTATGTGAAACAGTTTGTCGAACTAGCCGAACTCAGCTTTAATGGAGTTTTTTCTTTCAGGAAAAAGTTCGGTTACCTCGTAAAAAAAAAATTACCAGCCGAACTTTTAGTTCGGTTACGTCGCAACTTTTTTTCATTTTTTTTCCCAGCCGAACTTTTAGTTCGGTTACGTCGCAATTTTTTTCTCCTAACCGAACTTTTCTCTGAAGACATACATATTGAGTTCGGTAACGTCAATTTTTTTTTCTCAACCGAACTTTTAGTTCGGTTACGTCGCAACTTTTTTTCATTTTTTTTCCCAGCCGAAATTTTACTTCGGTTACGTCGCAATTTTTTTCTCCTAACCGAACTTTTCTCTGAAAGAAAAAACTCCATTAAAGATGAGTTCGGCTACCTGTGTTTTCAGAAACATTAGGCGAACTACACTTGCAGATGAGTTCGGCTACCTGTTCTTCAGATGTCGTAACCGAACTTTATTTCCATGGTCGAAATTAGTTTATAAATTTTTCATTTTTCGAAAGTTTTGGCTAATTCAAGCAACATTAACTAAATTTGAAGTATACCAAAGTACCCGAAATCCTCATTTCGAAATCAACCATCTTAAAAAAAAAAAACAAAAAAACCCTCTTGTTCTTCTCAAAATTTCTTCTTCTAAAAACACCCGACTAATTAATCTAACCTCACTAATCACTAATTAATTTAACTTAATTATTTAACTAATCCTTACACTAACTAATCATTACCCTAACTAATTAAACTAAGAAGGGTAAGTTTGGTAAATACTTAGATAAGGGGTGACCCAAAATTACCCCAAATATCCATCAAAAAAATGAAGAGTAGTCCCCTCCATTTTTAAATAGTGTCCAAAAAATCGTTCTAAAATAACGAGTCTTGTGATCTTCCATGGAGTGAGGGTTTTCTTTATCTATGTGATTATAAGGCCCAATTGCTATAATTTCAGGTTTGTATGCTGCCTCGTCCTGCACTCGAAATTTCTGTGGAACTTTGAATATGCAAGAATTTGGTGATGGTAACTTTGGTAATTCACTTGAGTCTAACTCTGCAAAAGAGCGGCCTATTCTCAATAACTGCCTAAAAGATTGGCTTTCCATCATTTTCTTTTTTATGAATCTTTGATTACTGAATGTCTGAGTGGTTACTTCGTTTCTGCAAGTGTTATATTTATAGGAGTGATTGTTTCAAAAAAAAAAAGAATGTCTGTTTGAATAGAAAAGCTTCCAAAGATGGCAAAAAAAGGAAATAACTTCTAAAAAATTGCTCAATCTAAAAGGAGATTAATTTCCTTTCCAGGTGGAGCTTCTAAAAGCAAGCAACATTGGAGGCTGAAATTTTCCGGGCTTGGGTTATTACTACCTAAGGTTGTAATATAAGGGGACAGTTTTTTTTTTTGTTCTTCTGGAAGCGGTATAGCAGGTGTTAGCAAAGTCATGCAAACAACCAACATAGCTTTATCAAAGCTGGGCTGCAACAAAGATCATGTTATTATCCTAAAGAACAAACATTCATTCCCGAAAGAAAAGAAAAAAAAAGAAAAAAATTACTCAGCTCAAACCATAATTGCTGCTATAATCGAACTTCGAAGCCAAGTTCATACTGCAGATTTTTTCTGAAGTAGGTATATTTCATATTGTATAACAGAAGCACAACTGCACAAGTTATTTTCACTACATGAACATGTCAAGTACAAAACTGATGATGCATCTAATAAGTTCAAATGTGTAAGCTAAGAAACTGTCTCCATTACCCGATAGGGTTTTCCAGTGGAATCAAATAACTGGTAGTCTGGAACTAAAGAACACCTGCACAGAACATTAGAAAAGCCTGAAATTTCATACCTCAAGGGAGAATAATAGAAGTCCCACTGTTTTCGCTAAAAGTTTATGCAAGTGATATACAATTGTATTGATTTCTTATGCAAAGAAAGTTGCATATTTTTTCATCACACATCAGACAAGTTCGGAACCAGCCAGTGGTACTGCACCCATCTGCAGAGTTCTACCATTTCCTGCTGCAACAAAACCCACAGAAGGAAACGAAGAATCCGCAACAGGCTCAATTTCAATAAACTCGAAATCGAAAGTGCCAGATTTCTTCAAACTGAACATGAAAATAAATACAATCCATCCCAGCATTGTAATAGCCCAGTAATTGTTCATCCCATGTATCAAACCCCATCCAATAGAGTACCCAACAATAATCCCCGACAAATGACCAAGAAAGCTTGCTTGTGGCACCATTATCGAAGTAAATATCAATGACTCAAAAGGCGCAAAACTGATCGGAAGTGAAAGAACCCCAAACAAATTAAGCTTGGACGATGGTTGTTTAACAGCTAATATCGTCATCCACCCAAACACAACACAAGAATACCCAACAGCCGTAACTCTCCGAAAATATTCCAACTTAAACCTCTGAATCAGAACATGGTAAGTCCCTAAAACCAAACCCCCAGACAACACAACCAGAACAAGCGTATAATGAAGATAAAACTCAACACCCAGCCCCATAATATCCAAACTCTCCACCACCCCAAGACTCCAAAGTGCACTCATATTGAAAACCAAATGAATAACACTTATATGTGAAAACGCTGATGTTATAATCCTCCAATGATGCCCTTCTAATGCCGAATCGTAATTCAAACCAACATGTGAATACCCAATGTTTTTCTTCTGTATGTAAAACCAAATTGCACTACATATCCCTATAATGCAACTTGTTGCTGGTTTTTCCCAAATCTCATAGAACAATGGCTTCCCCATTTTCACCCTAAAAATCTAGGGTTTTAAACTCAATCCAAATTCTACAAATTGCAAATCCAACTGTTTCAATCACAATTAACCCTTTATACTACAGTCTTTTCCCCCTATTTCAAGATATATGAACCAAATCAGATGCCCTAAGAGGTTTCTTGAATCACAGTATACGAAATTTCACACATATGAAGCTCAAATTACACGATTCAAATCATCAACAGCGAGAAATGTGAACAAATTTGCGGAAAAATATTACTAATTTCGATAGTTTGTAGCCGAATCTTACCTGATGGGATCTGAAATTGAAGACGGACTAGGGTTTTACGAAGGGATCCTTTTTCCAGTCGGTTCCAGAACTGTTTTCTTCTTCTCCTATGGACTGTCGGATACGTGTAAGAAAGAATGTTCTCGTTTTCGTCGGTGAAATTTACTAAAACAGCCCTCCTAATATCTTAGAATTACCTAGAATTTGGCCCTTTACTTAAGGCACTCTCTTTTAGGATGAGAGCACACATCTTAGAGGTGCCATAAATTCTTAGGCTGATAGTGGTTGCGGTTCAACTTTCAAACTGCAAGATCTACGTCACCTTGAAAGGTAGCTAAGGTGAATGGTTTGGAGAGATCCAAATGAAAAATGCTTCACGATTTATGACTTAAGAAGATATTGTGGTATAAAATCTGGGCAAAGCAATTGCGTCTCAAAAATCTCTTTCAGGGTTAATGCTCGGGATTTTGAAGGAGTTACGCTAGAGGAAAATATTGTGGGAGTTACATCACCAGTTGTTAGAGACAAAACTAACTCTTCGCGAACTAACATGAAATAACCCAGTTAGCCAGGGGTCGAACTCTTAAGTAATAGGCTAGAAGTTGGATCCCAAAAAAAAAAAAAACACAAAAACACAAAAACATACGAAAAACTCTTCATCAGTTTTATTTTCAGGCTATCCTTGCTAAGTTAGCTTGCAACAGAATGGCAACAAAGGAACTGTATACTTAGGCCACCATATTGTATTAGGCACCAACTTTTTTAAGGAAGTCAAGTTATAACTACCGGTCAAGCTTAAATAAAATTCCCTTCGCATAAAAATAGAAGAAGAAGATATTGCATGTGGCACATCTTGTGGTGCTAAGTTCCATAGTGACATAGGACATACTCAGAGATGATGGCATGTATAGTTTTACTTGTAAGTCTAAGTAGATTGATCAGCCAAGACTATACATGTTAATAATTACTACCTAATGTGGACAAAAGCCGTTTTTGGTTGTAAGTTGCAACAGAAGACACCAACCATTAAACACATTTCGTTTAATTTGTTCAACCACTAATTAATCACTTTGTCAAACAAATTTCAATACCAACTCCCCTTTAATGAGCATATAAATCTATCATTTTGAGAAACATACCAAACCATCATGTTGTGTTAGTTAAGTTTCAGTAAGGGGATGCCAAACAACAGAATCCGTCCGATGATAGTAGTCGATGAGTGGCGTGGTTCACGGTTGAATAACTCGTATGGCGGGCACAATCAAGAGCCACTGTTGATAGACACGATTGAAGTTTACCATCGGAACGGAAGTACCCGGCATGATTTTCATGTCAGACAAACTTTTCTGAATAGTTATCAGTTTTCTTCTGCTGCTGAAGAAGAAGGATTTAAAGAGAAGGTGAAGAAAGCTGTGAAGGAGATCAACAAAGTTGCTATGTCTGTTTTGGTGGAACTTAGACGCAACATGTCTTCAAGGAGACTGAGAACTAAAATTCTCCGATTGAAGTCGTCTCATGTGTCACCTGTACGCCTTCTTCGGAGTCTCACACATCGATCAAAGTAAGAAAATCAGATCTTAGCAGGGTTTCAGGTTCGTGACTGTGATGTTTTACTGATGTACGTAATGGTATTGTGGTTGTATATGCATTACTAGATTAACTTATTACTTATATACGAATAAAATTGATATCTACATATTATAGTGAAAATATATGGTGTAAAGTATGTTATTAGTTTTTTCGGCTCAGCCATTCGAATCCGTAAGTCCAGCAAACATGCCTGCAGTTAACACTAGCGCACATATCCACCCTTTGAGTGTGCCTAACCTTCTTGCCAACAACAGCAGGCACAAATATCTCTTCTGCAGCATATATGATTCAAGTGGTACCCATAGGTTCCAAAACGTTTCTAAGTCTTTTATTCACATTGTCTAGGAATCGTTGAGAACCGAATTCTCTAAATGATTGGAATCTCGCAATAGAAGTACAAAAAAGTATCTTGATTGACAACTTCAATTATGCAATTAAACAACAATCCCAAAACGGAACAAATCAGTCATGGAAAGTGCTATCTCGATCCCTAATTAATTTGATATACTACCAACTTGCATGAATAAGAATGGACATAATAGAATTTGCTATATGGCAGAAGAATATCCTTTCAATAAGTATTTGCTTTGTGGCAGCATCAATTTTGTCTTACAAATGCTGCTGGGATAACTGAACCATACTCTGATCAGATTTTGTATGGCAGCTCTCAAGTCTCAAATAGGGATTTAGTATCTCATGTTTCAGCTATATCCCATTATTTACCACACCTAGATTACCTTCCTGACTTGTTCCCATATGATGATCTGTAGGAGCAACGTCATCTCTGCTTGCTTTCGAGTGGCTAGAGCCTAGTGATGAGTTCCTGGCAAGAGCACATTCGACGAGCGCAACAAGCTCTGGATGAGTTGCACGTAGACGAGGAATTTGCATGATATGACGGCTATAATTAGGCCACTCTACCAACCGATCCACATACTGCTCCAATGCTTTTGTCCGAAATAGATAGATCTTTTGTGAAAGGATAACAGTCCCACATCGCTAGTTTCCGCATAATTAACTTAAATATAATATGGAAGGGCCTTTCCACTCATTTCAAATTAGTTTTGAGTTGGATGCCCGCAGACTTTAACATGGTATCAGAGCTAGGCCCGTACGCGGGGTGTTGGGCCCGATTAACCGTCGTGACCGAATGACTGGTCACTCGTGTGACCTGTACGTGGGGTGTACCGTGACCGAATGTCATCTGCACACCCATGACTAAGGTTGCACAAGAACCGGCCTGGAACCGGAAAAATCGGCCCGGAACTGAACCGGAACCAGTGTAGGCGGTACATGGACCGGGAATGAAATATGACAACCGGTGTATACCGGTACAGGTATTGGTTCTGGGGGAGTACCAGCATGTACCGGGCCAAAAAACCCAATTAACACCATCCGTTGAGATCTTGATCATTTTTCAATCCTATCCGTCCATCCTAGGCATAGAGAATCCTATTATCTATTGAGAGTAACTTTAAATTATCATTTTTCTTCTTCAATTTTTCTCTGAGGAGCAGCCTACTCTCATCTCTCTATCAGACTATCACCATCTCTAAGTCTAACTGAGTTCGATTTGTTCACTTATTTTTCTTCTTCACCATCTCTGACTGAGTCAGGTAATTATTATTCTTTTTCTTGTTTGATTTGTTTCAATCTTTGTAACTCTCATGGATTGATTTAGGGTTTGAATCGTTTGATTTGAGATTGATTTAGACTTTTTTACTTTTTAGTAAACCCTTATTCTGTTTGTATTAATTAAGAGATTCAGTATGTGTTTGAGACTGAATTAGGGTTTTGAGATTTATATGGGGTTTAATTTGAGATTGATTTAGGGTTTTTACTTGGGTACAGATTGAAGCTCTGATACATTCACTCGAATTAAGAATCTATCTAATGGGTTCCGTTTAATTTTATCTAATTTTATCAATTTATACTGTTCTCATGGTTAGGGTTTTAATAAACTTAATAAGAAGTTAAGATTATCTAATGGGTTCTGTTCTATCTACATAACGTAGTCTATAATATTTTCCATGGAAATAGCATATCCCTCTTTTAGTGTTGAACATCACTCTCCTTGTGTATATTTGATAGCATATCCCTCTTTACTAGTATGATGTTGTGTTGTTTTTCGGGTTTCCTTATAACTAACAGTCTAACATTGTGTTTCTGTTTAGTGTTTGTTAGATGACCACATCAAATGCAACTCCAACTACAAGTACAACTCAACAAACAGAAGTTGGATCACCCTCTCAAGCTGCATCTCACACAAAAGAAGCTGAAGCTACGCCAACAAGCACAACTGAAGTTGGTGATAGCAAAAAGAAGCACGGCAAAGTGAGATCTGATGTTTGGTTGAAAATGACAAGGATAAGTGAAACTCAAAATGCATGTCATCATTGCCAAACAAAAAATGCTGCTAACAATGACATACATGTCACTTCTGGATTACGAAAACATTTGAATAGATGTCCAAGAAATCCTAACAAGAAGAAAGATAAGGGACAATAAACTCTATTGATGCCACCCCCAAAACCAGGTCAGGATGGTAAACTAGTTAGTCATACTTACTGTTATGATAGGTTAAGAAGGGCTCTTGTTGAGTGGATAATTAAGGATGAAATAGCTTTTAGAGCAGTAGAAGGGGTCAGGGTTTGTGGCAATGATGCAGGTGGAAGAGCCTAGGTTCAAGGTTCCAGGACGTATGTCAATTTTTATGGATATGTTAAAGATCTATGTAGAAGAGAAGAATAAACTAAAAACTTACTTCATGACATCTAAGAAGAGGGTATATTTGATAACAGACACATGGACATCACCATATAATTTTAATTATATTTGTGTGACCGTTCACTACATTGATCAGAACTGGAAACTATAGAAGAGAATACTCATGTTCTGTCAAGTTGAAGGTCACATGGGTAATGCAATTGGTGAGAAGCTGGTGGATTGTTTGAAGGATTGGGTCTAGAAGACAATGTCAGCGCCAACACAGTAGCTATTGATCATTTGAAGAAAGTTGTTACTAACCGGACATGATCACCAATTAGAACCAAATATTTACACGTAAGATTCTCAAGTTTATTTAATTTTTTTGATTGTAAATGTGAAGTCGATAACTAACTAATTTTTCTTGATTAATTCTTATCAGGTGAGGTGTGCAGCCCATGTTCTTGCTCTTGTCATAAAAGATTCAGTACGGCTCTTTAATGAATCAGTTAAAAGCCGCAGTAGATTCTACATGAATTGGTTACCTGGGTCGCTAAATGAGAGACCGCTGCCTCACCTGATTTTATCAATTTGGTATAACTTCAACCTATCAGTTTGGAAACCTCACAGCCAGCATGTTTTTGTTGATTAAGATTATTGGAAAATTGCCTCAATTGTCACATGATTTTCTTTGTGAGACTGTTGATATCTGTATTTAGCAAGTTTTCTCATTAATCTTCTCTTATTTAGCCTGAATTTAACTGTAGCTCTTATATATTTGCTTGCTGTTTGTGGTTGTAATACACACAGATTGTGCTATCACTTTCCCTATTGGAAAGGAATGTGCATATTTGTGGCCTAGTATTGCAAGTGTAGGCTGTGTAGCCAATGCCATTGTTTGAGAAGTCCCCCATCCTCTATTGTTGCATGTTGCAGATATATTGGGTGCTTTGCAATATGATTGCATTTCATTTCTTGTCGTAGACAGACCTAGGGAAATGTTGTTTTTACTATTTTGTAATGTTGAACACTAATTGAACTTAAGTATGTAACTTGTTTTAAACCTTTGTTTATTTAAGAACAATCATTTTTTATATTTTGATAATTTTGTTGGTTGAACTTGTTGTGACTTGTTAGTATGTTACTGCGTGTCTAAAAATTAAGGTAAAATCCCGATACCGGTCTTATAGGTACATGTCCAGGTCCAGGTATAGGTACCGATCTTCAAAATGAGGTACCGGTCAACTCCATGTATAGGTACCGGGTTTATCATAAACCCGGACCATACCGGCTCATGTGCAGCCTTACCCATGATCCACACGTACATGGGTCCACGTGTTAGGTCGAATGAATGGCCTTACACGTGTAGGGGCGTGTGAAAGGATAATAGTCCCACATTGCTAGTTTCCGCATAATTAACTTAAATATAATATGGAAGGGCCTCTCCATTCATTGCCAATTGGTTTTGGGTTGGATGCCTGCAGTATATGCAGGTTTAGAGAATGCATCCGAAACACCACGGAAAACAACTCCCAGGAGAAGATGGTGGGTTATAAGCCTGAAATTTATTAATGATCCGGCGATTAAGGATGGTTTTGGAGTCCATGAGTGGCATAATTTGAGGTTGTATAATTCATTTGGCAGCACGCACAATCAAGAACAAGAACCACTATAAAAATTTATCATAAGAATGGCTGGCATTTCCTTCACTGACACTTGGGTTGTTAAACTAGATGAGACTTGTAACAAGGTTCACAACATGCTCTACGTATTAATAATATGATTTCAGGTGAATTTTCTTTGTTGTGATTAAAAGCTGAATCAAGCTCTGTTCCTAGAGCTTCTGGCGCCACCATAAAATATTTAGGCCAATAGAGATCTTTTGTTTTTTCACACCACCAGTATTTCGTCCAATAATACCACCGAGCTTATTTTACGACTGTAAAAATTAACCAAGCTTCAGCCCTAAAAACAAAAACCGAGACTTCTCAATTTTCTATCAAAACAATTCCGTGGTGCAGACCAAAAGAACATCAAAATATCAAATCATTGATAGGAAATTGGATGTCCTTTGTCCCTTTCACACGTATAAAATCCTTCCTAAAAACCCTAACCCTAACCTCTACCTCTTCTCATCCGTTTGTCTTCGTTCCCCCTGTTAATTTCTTTTTATATCGCAGGCGAAGGTTCAAGAATAAAGACGTGGATTCTCCTTCTCTTTTTCTTAGTTTCCTTCATAGGGTTTGTTCTTTGTTTGTCTTTTGTTAAACCCGAACTCTATTATCTTTTTAAGCCGTAACCCTATTCTCTTTGAATTGTTTTAGTTATTGATTATGTTCTAATTATTTTCCGTTGGGTTTTATTTTGCAGGTGCTATGTTTACTCAAAGGGACAACTTTTATCTGTTTTGTTTGATGTGCCCATTTGATTTTGAAATTGAGTGTCTACTGGCTCTAACCAGGTAAGTTTTTTTACACAATACCAAGTATTATCATGGTTTTAATGATAATTCATCCAGAAGTTAAATATAGTTTGCCTTTTATTAATAATACTAATTTTCCAGGCAATGATATATGATATTATAGGTAAATGGTGGTAGTTCATGTTTGTTAAACATGTAGATAGTGATCGATCATATTTGTATGTATGGGTTGATGTCGGAAGAAGCAAAGATACGCATGTCAAAGGGTAAAATCCATTAATTAAGATTCAAATGTTGATGAAAAAGTAGTAACAGGAAATACAAAAGAACGACGATGTCTACAATCACCATAGGTCAAAACTTTTCATGAATCACAATCAATCTTTAAAGTTTGGATATGATATCACGAAATTCACTCGATGCTCAAATGTTTGTTGCACACTTTGCTTACAGAGGCACAAACTTCAGGAGCCGACAATATGCATGTGAGGCCCAAGGCTAGGAATATTAAATTTTTAGGTCATATTATGGCTTATTTATTTATTATTGAAAATAGTGTGGTTTATTTTTCATTAAGAAATTTTAGTTAGGAAGACACTGTTTCCATTCGATTATTAAAGGCTTAAAAAATCAATTTAGTTCTTATTTGGAATGATAAATTTAAGTCGTGCAAAGCACGGGCGCACAACTAGTTCTTATTAAAGCACCACGCTCTTATATATAGCTGTGAATTAGTGAGGGCAAAAGCGCCAAACTACTAAGTGGGAAGAAAATCAGGAAAAAGAAAAAGGAAAAGCGGGTCTCAAAGCGCCTAAAAATTATCAGCTTGTCTACACTAATCGAACGAATGCACCGTGGAACGCACCATGAGGGGATGGACGGTCCTAGTTAAGCGTTCTGTGCATCGAGATAGGGGTGGGCAGAAATTGGACCCACCACCCTCTCTCACACGGTTCATTATGCAGTGTAACTCTTCGGTGGGTTAATCATTTCTGAAAAATTATACATAAAGAATCATAAAAAGTAAGAAAAATGCATAATGGCCGATGGTGTGGACCTCCGTAAAGACTCGGTCTAACATCCCATCATACAACGGTCGCTCCACATTTCTTATCGAAGTCAAACCGCAACTAAGAGTATTCATCAGTCGAGAAACTGGAATTAAAGAGCGACCAAGACCTCAACGAAAGGAACTTCTCAACTCATCAGTGCAACTGCAAAAGAAGAACTTCTCTGATCGATCAATTCACACGAACCCGCTTGTGAGTTGTGAACCTGTTGTGAAAGTACATAACCTAGTGTATAGTCTAATGTGGATACGGGAGGCACCCATGTATAAGCTAACGTTACTTTTTTTGCATAAGCAAGCATATTTTTTTGATGAAATATCAAAAACAAAGACAAAAAAAAAAAAGCATAAACTTTACTTCTAATAAATTAATTAGTTTATACTAGTGTACATGGGAAATGATTAGATGCCAGTATTTCTGTCACTAACCAGTCAATATCTTTTAAATTAATCGTGATTAAATGAAAATTAAGAAGCACAAGTTCCGGGAAAGAAAATGTATGGACGAGCTAGCAAAGCAATAATGACTTCACCACCTTCACTGAATAGTATCTTTCTCATTGAAAACCCATCTATTTATGATGAGAGAAGCGATACAATTTCTTGCCGTCTCATCGAATAATAAACCTTCAAACCTTTAAAGCTAAAGATCACCCATGGCTGCTACTAACAAGAACAATCATGATGACGATGATGAAATTTCAAAAGAGGGTGCAGGTCGCCACGATTTAGGGAGGGGTATTCTTTATCAGTATCAAGGTTTTTGGCGTTCCGCTGTCGGAATAGAAAGCCTCCAGTACTTTCAACAAAATTTCAAAGATTTCGATACTGATTTGATCCTAGCAACACAACCCAAATCAGGCAGCATTTGGTTGAAAGCACTGGCCTTGAATCAATTACCCTTGTTCAAACAATTACCACCAACACCCACTGCTTACTGTTTCACCCCATGACCTTGTTCCGTTCCTTGAATTTAAACATATTCTTCCAGATCATAGCCTCCTTGATTTCACTAAAACTAGTACTACTCCTGATGACCATGATTCTCGACTTGTAGCTACTCATGTCCCGTACGCTTCTTTAGCTGAATCCATTAAGAACCCAGCTACAAATTGCAAGATTGTGTATTTATGTAGAAACCCTCAAGAAACTTTTATCTCTTTGTGGATGTTTATGAATAAAGTGAGGCATGCAGTGAACAATAATAATAATTTTCTATCGATAGATGAAGCTTTTGAGTTTTTCTGCGAGGGAGTCTCAGAATTCGGTCCCTTTTGGGATCATGTACTTGGCTACTGGAAAGAAAGTTCAGAGAACCCTCAGAAAGTGTTGTTTCTAAGGTACGAAGATTTGAAAAAAGAACCGAATATCCAAGTAAAGAAACTCGCGGAGTTCATGGGTTATAGTTTCTCTGCAGAAGAAGAGACACATGGAGTGATAGAAGATATATTAAGTCTGTGTAGTTTTGAAAACTTGAAAAATTTGGACGTGAATAAGAATGGATATTGGCAAAATCTTATCGAAAACAAAGCCTTCTTCAAGAAAGGTGAAGTTGGTGATTCGAAGAATTACTTGACACCTATGATGGTTGAACGAATTCACCGTCTCACGGAAGAAAAGATGCGTGGATCGGGGTTAGTGTTCGAATACTAGCTATCTTTCTCGATGCATTGATATCTCATCCATGATTATCAGTACTGCATGCATATTCATGTAATTTGGAAGTGTTTCAAATAAAATCTTAAGATTGATTCATGGTTCAATCATATGTTAAATTCACGTTTTTTTTTTCTTATAATATAATACTATGTCAATAGCTAGCGGATTTCGGTTGGTCAGCTGAACAAAAATTCATACGGTTAATTTGGACTAAGGAAAGAAAACATTGCTGTCCACATTTCGAATTAAGTCAATAATCCAATACCGCTCCTCCTTAGATACTTAAAAATACTTCTTGGCACCAGTGTGACCCTGTCTTGTATTGTCAACGTTAATTATATCGACAAATTCACAAGTACACCTTTTTTTTTTTTTTTTTTTTTTTGGTGAAAGAGGATTAAAATTGATTTGAAGACGCCGAATCTTGACAAGTACACTTGTGGAGTGATTTGTTTTTGACAAGTTGTTTCAAGTAGCCATAAATAAATCCGTATGTCCAGCCAACATGCCAACAACAGCGAACGTAGCTGTCAGAAGTGATCCTGCCACTCCTATAGTTGGCACCTTAGGCACTGTATCAATGTGAACCAAGATTTAGATGGCCTTTAACATCGCACCAGTTGTGAGGCCACATTCACAACAAAGGTAATGTAACTCGACATTCACTCAACTCTAGTATGCTCTGTTTAGTGTGCAACTATGTCTCCGATCTTGTATCTTTCGGGCCGCTTCAACTTCTAGCTAGTGGCCTAACTTCTGTAAAAGTAGACGCCCGACGCCTTAGGCATTGAGGAAAACTTCAACAAATGAGTATATTACCAAATGGTCTCTATAGAAAGATGAGAAAACCAAATTAAAGATGAATAAACCTTAAGGACGTCGAACACCAAACTTGGCTTTTAATTGGGTGTGCCAAATAACATATACATTGTAAGATAATTTGTATCCATCTAAGTGTCTAAATTGATTTTCCAATAAAGAAAACAAACAATGCGGAGTGGAATCTAATGGATTTATCAATTACATTTATTTTTTCTCATCTTACGATTTTAACTCAGATATTTGGTATCATCATTTAAAGACTTTGCCACTCAGCGATCAAAGTAAAAGAAAATCAGATTTTAAGCATACGGTGAGGGATGTTTTTCTAGTGAAATTACCGAAAACTAGTGTTCCAAGTCAACTCCACATTGCACTCAATTTTCTAATTTATTATATTATGATTGTAGTGCAACTGCAACTATGTCCTGTTGTATCTTTCATGTCACTTCAATTTCTGGTGGTTGGGCTTCTGCCACTTCTTCCTATAGATAAGCTAAGCAAGGAATCGCCACCTTATCACCAAGCATCTTTTTCAACTTATAAACCCTTGTTTCTGATTTGAAAAGACAGGCAATTTCTACCCATCTCCCAATCACCCATGGCTGCTACTAACAACTATGATAATTGTACTGAAATTTTTCTTGATATTTCTAAAGAGGGTGCAGGTCGCCATGGTTTAGGGAGTGATATTCTTTATCAGTATCAAGGTTTTTGGTGTTCCGCTGACGGAATAGAAAGCGTCAAGGACTTTCAACAGAATTTCAAAGCTTTGGATACTGATTTGATGCTAGCAACCCTACCCAAATCAGGAAGCATTTGGTTGAAAGCACTAGCCTTTGCCATCGTCAATCGAATCAATTACCCTAGTTCAAATAATTACCATCAACACCCGTTGCTTACTGTTTCTCCCCATGACCTTGTTCCGTTCATTGACTTTAAACATCTTCATCCAGATCATAGCCTTCTTGATTTCACCAAGACTAGTCCTACTCCTCATGACCATGATTCTCCATGTAGACTTATAGCTACTCATGTCCCTTACCCTTCTTTAGCTGAATCCATTAAGAACCCATCCATAAATTGCAAGATTGTTTACTTATGTAGGAACCCTCAAGACACCTTTATCTCTATGTGGGTTCTCTATCGATCGATGAAGCTTTTGAGTTTTTCTACGAGGGGGTCTCACAATTCGGTCCGTTTTGGGATCATGTACTTGGCTACTGGAAAGAAAGTGTAGAGAACCCTCATAAAGTGTCGTTTCTAAAGTATGAAGATTTGAAGAAAGAACCAAAAATCCATGTAAAGAAACTTGCGGAATTCATGGGTTATAGTTTCTCTATAGAAGAAGAGAGAAATGGAGTGATCGAAGATATAATAAGTCTATGTAGTTTTGAACACTTGAAGAATTTGGACGTGAATAAGAATGGATATTGGCAAAATCTTATCGAAAGCAAAGTTTATTTCAGGAAAGGTGAAGTTGGTGATTGGAAGAATTACTTGACACCTCTTATGCTTGAACGACTTGGACTGTCTCATGGAAGAAAAGTTACATGGATCAGGGTTAGTGTTTGAAAACTAACAATCTTTCTCGATACAGTGATATCAAATCAATCGTGATGATCAATTTTAACCTTTTAAGTAAAAATAAATAAATCAATCAATCGTGATGATCACATGCGTGTTCCTGTAATTTAGAAATGTTTCAAATACATCTTCGTTTTTTGTAATAATATGTTTATGAGACATTCCCACTCAACTCTAGTTTGCTCTGATTATGTCATGTTGTATCTTTCATGCCACTTCAATTTCTGGTGGCCTAACTTCTCGCACTCCTATAGTTGACGCCTTCGGCGTTGAGAAAAACTCTAACAAAAGCGGTCTATTACCCAAATGGTCCCTAAAGATTACCACGGCTGCTACTAAGTACTAACAGTAACAATGATACTGAAGTTTCTCTTGATCTGTTAATTAGGAAAGAACTACTCTAGCTGCTGTACGGAAAAAGTGAGTTTCCTGTTTTGGTCTGTTTCCGTATTCAGATGGAAAGTGCTTCATGTTTGCCTTCTCCATAGATAGGGCTAGTCCTAGAATCGTAGGTACGTAGAAATCCTCTCTTTATATCCTGCGTGTCGATTGTAAATTCCCCTCTCTCATCTTCTAGGGTTTTAGGGTTTCAAAAGCTGAAGAAAAATATTATCATCATTTGGGGGGTTCATCATCCAATGATTTCAAATTCGGAAGAGTTTCAGTTGTACAATATCAAGACTAAGCAAAAGGAGATCTTCATACCTAAAGAGCCAGGGATAGTTAAGATATATGTCGGTGGTGTTACAGCTTATGATGATCTTAGCCACATCGGTCATGCTCGTGCATATGTTGCTGTTGATGTCCTTGATAGATACCTAACACATTTGGGTTATCAAGTTACCTATGTATGGGAATTCACTTCCTCCTTTGATATTCATGGTGGAGGAATGGATCTCATAATCTCAAATCACGAAAACGAACTTACTCCGAGCCACTCCAACACTAGTGAAATTAAGTATTGGATGCATAATGGTTTTGTCGACAACACCAACGACAAAGTGTCCAAGACCCTTGCAAACAAGAACAGCTTGAAATTGCGTCTGAAAATGTTTTCTACCTGTACCAGACTTTGCAGGACTGTGAAGAGGCCTTATTGTTAGAATACGGGCATCCAACTCAAAATCAATTGGCAATGAGTGGAGAGGCCCTAAGGATTATAAACCGCAGGATCTTAGAATGCCCAAACAATGTGGGACTAATAATCTCAACACGCCCCCTCACGTGTAGGGTCGTTAGGTCTAACACGTGGACAATTAAATCGGGTGACGCGGAGTAAAGGTGCGGTCAATTGACTCGACACAAATAGCCTGCTCTGATACCATGTTAGAATACGGGCATCCAACTCAAAACCAATTGGCAATGAGTGGAGAGGTCCTAAGGATTATAAACCGCTGGATCTTAGAATGCCCAAACAATGTGGGACTAATAATCTCAACACTTATTTTCATTTCGAGAGAGAAATCCCAAGGTACCAAAGTGCAAAATTATTCGAGTAACTCCCAACGCTCAGGAGTGCATCAATAAATTAAAGATTGATTTCTACACTAAATTGTCAGATGATCTTCACACTCAAGACTTCTTGAGTGCTGATGCTCTTCGGGAATTTTTGTCATTTTGTGGCTCATGAACCAGCTCAAGAAGGCAGGGCCGCAAGAGCATTCGTCGTTCCTGTCCCTTGCTGAAATGGAGAACGAAGTGAAGATGGTTCTAGATACTCTTGGACTATTGTCATCTTCATCCTATTCAGAGGTTCTGGGGCAATTTAAAGCTAAGGCTTTGACGAGAGCAAATTTGACTGAGGAAAATGTTTTGCAACAAATAGATCTTATGACCCAAGCAACGGAAGCCAAGGAATTTAGGGAGAGTGACCAAATCATGCGCGACTTGGCTGCTAATGGCATTGCTCTTATGCATTTGGGCAATGAAATTATATGGAGACCTTGTCGCCTACATGAAGAATTCTTTGACAGCATCTGAACCGAACTAATTCATACAGAATTTCTAATTTGTTTCAGTTGTTTACTTCTCTCGAGTAGTACACCAATTTTTCGTGAGGTCAGGTTCTTGCCCCCCTCTAGTTCTTGTTTCTTTTTGCCTTTTCGTTTATTACATTTTATATCAAAGTTAACTCGACGTTCCACACAACTCTAGTATGCTCTGATTATTCTGCAACTACATCTGTTGTATCTTTCATGCCACTTCGATTTCTGGTGGCCCAACTTCTGCCACTGCTATAGTTGACGGATTTGGAGTTGATAATAAAACTCTAATAAAGGCGAGGTCTATTACCCCAATGGTCCCTATAGAAAGATAGGAAAACCAGATTAATTAAAGATGAATGAACCTCAAGATTGAACACCAAAAATGGCTTTGGATGTGCCCAGATTACATTTTGTACGAAAACCTGTATCTATCTAAGTGTCAATTTTCTCACCTATCCGTAAACAAAGTTTTATATGCTAGCTTATAAATGGAAGCCTCCACCGACTGTAACCATAAGTCTGCGCATGCCCTTACAGACACCTCTCTGCATCAGCTGGGTATCCAAACATGTTGAAGATTTAAATTACTTCCACTACACTGTATGTTTAGCATCATCTCTACTTTAAATAGTCCAATTAGACGTCCATATCATTCTCACCATTGGGATATAACTAAGACATGTCACTAACGTAATCATGATTAACTAGACCAAATTGATCTTTGCGTAATGATGCAGCTAGTGAGGTAATAAAGAGAAAACAACTAGCCCAAGTGGAACTTAACCAATTGTTTTTATTCTCGCCACAATAAATTTCTTTAAATAAATTAGAATGCAGATGAGGGAGTTTGCAAAATAAAAGAATATAGACGACCTATGTGCAATGACTTCACCACCTTCACTAAGCATCTTCTTCAATTTATAAACCCCTTATTTCTCATTTGAAAAGATAGACTATTTCTAGCCATCTCATTTGATCATAAACCTTTAAATCTTTATAATTAAAGATCAGCCATGGCTACTACTAATAACAACCATGATAAAGGTGATGAAATTTCTCTTGACCTTCCTAAGGAGGTAGTATGTCGCCACGGTTTAGGAAGTGATATACTATATCATTATCAAGGTTTTTGGCGTTCCGCTATCGGAATAAAAAACATTAAGGATTTTCAACAGAATTTCAAAGATTTGGATACTGATTTGATAATAGCCACACTACCCAAATCAGGCAGCATTTGGTTGAAAGCACTGGCCTTTGCCATCGTCAACCGAATCAATTACCCTTGTTCAAACAATTACCACCAACACCCATTGCTTACTGTTTCACCCCATGACCTTGTTCCGTTCATCGATTTAAAACATTTTCTTCTAGATCATAGCCTACTGGATTTCACTAAGACTAGTATCACTCATGATTATAATTCTCCATGTAGACTTATAGCTACTCATGTCCCTTACCCTTCTTTAACTGAATCCATTAAGAACCCAGCTACAAATTCCAAGATTGTTTATCTATGTGGATGTTTATGAACAAAGTGAGGCCAGCAGTGAACAATAACAATAGTTCTCTGTCGATTGATGAAGCTTTTGAGTTTTTCTACGAGGGAGTCTCAGAATTCGGTCCGTTTTGGGATCATGTACTTGGGTACTGGAAAGAAAGTTTAGAGAACCCTCAGAAAGTTTTGTTTCTAAAATATGAAGATTTGAAGAAAGAACCGAAAATCCAAGTAAAGACACTCGCGAAGTTCATGGGTTATGGTTTTTCTGTAGACGAAGAGACACATGGAGTGATTGAAGATATAATCAGTCTGTGTAGTTTTGAACACTTGAAAGATTTGGACGTGAATAAAAATGGATATTGGAGAAATCATGTCGAGAACAAAGTCTTCTTCAGGAAAGGCGAAGTTGGTGATTCGAAGAATTATTTAATACCTCGTATGGTGGAACGACTTGACCGTCTCATGGAAGAAAAGTTGCTCGGATCAGGGTTAGTGTTTCAAGACTAACTTCGTTTATGTACTGCTATCAGTTCATCCATGGTCAGTACTTCATGCAAATTCATGAATACGTTTATGCATGGTCTAAATAAAATGTAACTTGAAAGTGTTTCGAATAAAATGTTAAGATTCAAGTCATACTATTGGAATCTTCCTAAACTTTAGCAATGCCACATGCCACAACAATTGAAGTCACTACATTAGATTCATATATAATGTTCTATCCGGGAACAAATACCTACCTGCAGCATTAATAGCGTTCGATGTCGGGTATGAAGAATTGAGTGGACTTGGTAGTATTTTGTTAATTTTTTTATAAGATCCCCATAAGTAACCTAGTTTAATTTGGCATATGGTGGAGTATATGCTTCGCATGCCACTAGCTAGTCAAGGTAGTAATTTCACATTGATTATAAATTGATGCCGCCGTGCTGATTTTAAAAGTCATAAATGCTTCACCTACCGACATCTTCTCCGGCAAAACTTACTGACAGGGAAGTTGACGGTTATAACAGCGTTCTCAACGATGGGAATATCATGCGTAAAAGTGGGGCCCATTTTTTTTGTTAGAGGCAGAATTTTGAGTTGGGACTAAGGCTGCACATGGTCCGGTAAGGTCCGGTTCTCCTATGGAACCGGTCCCTGTACTAGGTGTTGACCGGTACCTCATTTTGAGGACCGGTACCTGTACTTGTACCTGGTGTTGTACCTGTACTTCCGGTACCGGTACCGATCTGGTACCGGGTTTTTACCTGAAAAACAGTTCAAAATACTAAAAGTCTAAAACAACATTTCCAGCAACAATGCAACATTACAAAATAAGTTCAGTTTGTAACATACATACTTAAGTAGTTAAGTTCAACATTTCCATAACTTCAACATTACAAAATACTAAAAAGTAAAAACAACATTTCCACGCCATAAGTCTGTCTACAACAAGAAATGAAATGCGATCATCTCATCAAACAAAAAAGGATGGTTGCACTTGCAAAGCCTGCACTTGCAATCCTAGGCCACAAATCTGCACATTCCTCTCCAATAAGGCCAGTGATAGCACAACCTCAACCTGTGTGTATTACAAGATACAACCAGTTCAGAACAAATAGCAAGCAAATCTGCACCTTCATTTCCATACATTACATGACTACATTGACTAGTAGCAATGAGAATTTTATATAGAAATGAATCCAAACTATGTTTCAGCAAGGAGTCAAGGACAATAGGTTTTCTTAATATGCAAGACAGCAAGAGAGAACAAGATAAAGAAAGTTACCAACCTTCCATTTCTTAGCAAGGAATGAACTTCAACCCTGCAGAAGTTAAATGAATCTGTAAAAGCTTTCATTCAGATTCAGGAAGCAATGAAACAAGACTAAAAGGGTTTAGAAACAGCCATGTATTTTCATTCAAAAGCTCAAGCACCAAATTACACAGTTCATCTGACAAAGTTACATTCAGAAGAGGCGATTCCAGGGCATCACTGCTAGTATGAAGAAAGCATAGAAAAGTGCAAAATGAGATGCACATTTGTTACAGGAAGAAATAGGCCAAAGCCACATTCAAATTGAGCTGCACTCATTTAACCAATTCCCTGACCAATTGCAGCAGCAAAAAGCAGAAGCTAAAAGATAGAATCAACATTATTTATATAAGAATATGAATTCATAGAAGGAGTTCTTGACATATATAAACAAGAGAAGTTCAAGCCAGACGCACTCAACCCTAAAAACCCCAAATCAATCTCAAACATATACTGAATCTCTTAATACAAACAGAACAAGATTCAAACAAACGATTACTAGAAAGTAAAAAGTATAAATCAATTTCAAATCGATTCAAACCCTAAATCAATCCATGAAGATTCCAACAAATCGAACAACAAGATGAAGAATAGTTACCTGACCCAGTCAGAGATAGTGAAGAAGAAGAACAAATCGAACAGATCGAACAGAGATTGATTCTCGATAGAGAGAAGAGAGAAGAGAGTAGGCTTCTGCTGCTGCTCCTTGAGAAAAAACAAAAAGATAAAAGATTAATGAACTGATTCTCGATAGTCTATAGACTATACCTAGTATGGACGGCTGAGATTAAAACTATATCTAGATCTTAATGGCTCATATTAGCCGGTACTAATTGTCCGGTTCCAGTCCGGTACCACCCCAGAACCGGTCCCTGTACTGAGTTTTATCCCGGTTCTCAAACTGAGTACCGATCCCTGTACCGGCTACACCGGTTCCGGTCCGGTTTTTCTGGTACCAGTCCGGTACAGGTCTTCGTAAACGTTTCTTGTGCAGCCTTTGTTGGGACTGTGAATTGGTAAACCTAGCATTTTCCTCATAAACAATCCTTAGGAGTTAGGTCAAATACATAGGTTATGTATTTAGACATACCGCCTTGAAAACAGGGGAAAAATCGTCTCTCTCACATGCAGGTGGGATCCACGCCCCTGGGATTTAAGCAGGGAGGCCCTTTTGGGCCATACTATGTTAACATATGTGAGAGAGACCGTTTTTGTCTTGTTTTTTTTTTTGACAATATGTAAGGAATTTATGGGTCCAAAATGACTTGTTAAATAAAATGAAAAAAAGATATACCTATAATATGATACTAGATTAGTGCCCGTGCTACGCACCGGACATTTTTTGCTTTTAACCAATTTTTTGATTTGGTGTGCACAGGGCTTCGCCCCGCTTTGTGACGATATATTTTTGATTTGGTGTCACCCTGTCCCGTCTCGCCTCGAGCATTAAATAGGTGGAGAAAAAATAGAAAATATGTGGGAATTTTATTTTATTTTTTCCTTTTATTTTCACAGATTTTTTTTTTCCTTTATGTATTAATTTGGAAAAAATAAAATAATATATTAGGTACTCGATTTCCAAATTAAGTTTGAACTTCCATAAAATTCAAAACACGTTAATTTAAGTTTTCTTTTTCCATTAAATTAAGTTAATTTTTGTAAGTAATATTTTGTATTGGAATTTATTTTTGTGGTTTGACGGAAGTATTGTCCACCTTAGACGGTGTTACTAACGTACAATTAAGTATTTGGTGTAAACAAGGTGTAATGAAATTAATTAGATTAAAACTCTCACGAAAGTGTTATCGATATCCAATTTTTGATGTAAACAAAAATATTTGATGTAAACAAAGTGTAACCCAATTTTTAATATCCCGATCAATAGAGTTATGCCAAGTGTCCTCACCATAGCTTCTACATTAGAAAAGACCTATTTCGGCCAATAGAAAGCGAGGGTTTCATCACCAATCGACGTGAGGGTTTATTTTATCAAGGCCTTTAAGGAGGAAGATGATTAAATATTAAATAAACAAACAACGTACTGCACTGTGATTTAAACTGCATAATTGAATGCATACCTCATTGTAGCTAAGCTAATAGATGACCAAAAATTATCATAACTCGAGGTAATTGAAAATCTCAGAATTCAGTACAGGTATATAAATATTAAAAATCAACTACTGTATGCTTTAAATATAAAGAAACAATAACAACGTTAGGAAATATAGTTTTATTAGGTAATGACTATGATTTTATTTTAGGAAACTCGGCCGTGAATCCCCGGAAAGGCACTTGGTTATACTTCTAATTTTTGATTAACTCATAATCAGAGAAGTACATATTCTTTCCAAAAAATATTTAGCTTTATAAATTTAACGCATATAACATTTCATTAACTCTCTATTCTCATTCTAATCTCTCTTTTAAATCTGATTAGAAATATGTTGGTTTCCAAACATGATCTAAAATAATGTTACAATCTCATTCATTATTCATATATATAAAAATTGACCAAGAGGAATAACTCTCATCAAATAAAAGTAACAACAAAAGTTTCTCAATTACAAACTAAGTAACAACCAAGGTCCTCCCAACTAACAGTTGAGATAATATTCAGGAAATTTGTTTCGAATCTATGAAAAGATTTCCAAGTATCAGGCTAGTTTCTTTAGTTTTTTCTCTCCAAAAATCAGAGTCTTTCAATTAGAAGTGATTTTGGAAAGAATATATACACTTCCTAATATATATCTTATTCCGAATTAACTATAATTTTAGTTCAAAATTAATTACATATTAACACGTGTCCCTCTGTCATTTGTCGGGACAGAGGGACAAGAGCATCTCGGTCACAGATGATATGGAGCCATCTTATTGTAATCCTAGCGTTTTATTAGGTAATGTATGATTCGTATAAATTTCTGGAATCGTCGAACACCCTCTTTCCTCTCTCTGGCGATTTTTCCTCCGCCCCAATTGACGCAACAAATGAGGTTGTTGATAGTGTTGACAAAGATGAATTTTATTGAAGTTATTTTCGGTGGATCATGATCCTGAAGATGACAATTCATAGGTTCACATCCTGTAGACTCATTCCTTGACATATTTTTTTGGGGTTCATTTCTTTAGGTTTTACTACTTAAGGAGAGTAACATCGTCTAAAATGACTGCAGGCAATGAAAAAGAAGATGGACGCAACACGAGACCAGTTGGTAGAAGCATTATACCAAAAAGGATTATCACTTTACGAGATTGACTCTCTCAAGGTGGAAATATCTTGCTTTTCTTAATGTCTTTTTCACCTCCTTATATTCACATAATTTTATTCATAAACTGATTTTTCTTTATCCATAAACTATTCAAAATAGTTTAAATTGCGAATGATATGCTTATATTACCATTTGTTGCATGTGTTACAGATTTATGGCTCATTTCTGTCTTGAATTCGTATTTTTGAAACTGTTATAATGTGTCTTGAATAGTAAAGTTCATAGTCCTAACTTAGTCTCAAGGGTGTGATTCGATGTTTTGGTCTCTGAAAGTATGGCATATTCGAGTTTTAAGTATTAAGTGGATTGGTGTGGATTTTTCTGTCTGTATGCTTATGCTAACTTAGTCTCAAGGGTGTAATTGTTATTTATGTGGGTAAACTCCCTGAACTGATCAGCCCGTACTTATTGTTCCTCGTGTGCATCCATAAATTGTACGTACACAAATTCTTAAGTCGCGCCTTTACCATTTTACAAAATTCATGAACTGAAATACCTTGTTTTGTTATCTGCTATACTATTTAGATTGACTTGCTCTTTACATGCCATGGCTTTTTACAAGTTAACCAGAAAGATGTGTAATTTTAGCTGACCCTGAGGAGTACCCTACCTTGTTCGAGAAACATGAAGAGTAGGGAACCCAGGAAGAAGAGGTTGTTGAGGTCGAAGATGATTCCACAGATATGAGCAATAAGTGCCACTACTTACAAGGCTGGTTATGAAGCAACATGAAACTATACTTGTTTGAGCATGTAGGTAATAAATTATGTGGAGCTTGTCTCTAGGTCTTGTGCCTTTAAGATTGTATCTACTACTGCTATTACACTTAACATTACAACTGCAGAATTTATATGTTCTGAAAACTTATAAAATGTTTATATACTTGTCATTCTTTTGATACTAGGCACAGAATGCAGGGAACTTGATTTTGATTTCCAAATGAACTGGAGAAACTTGATTTTTTTACAGGGGAACTGGTGGTTTTTACCGGTCAAAACTACTTTTTTTTTTAAGTTGCAAAAAATTCGCAACTGCAATAAACTGTTGCGAAGTTCCAATTTCGCAACTGTTGCGGCCATCTAATTACGCAACTGTTTGAAACAGTTGTGACTTTTTGACCTTGCAACAGTTACGAAACTGTTGCGACTGAAAATTTGCAACGGCAATGTGGCCGTTACGAAAAATTGCAACAACGACTTTTGTAACAGAGCTGAACTGTTGCGACCCCACTTTGCAACTGCCAATTACCGTTGCTAATCACTAAATTTGGTGTAGTGTATATTCTAAGATTATGGAACAAATACACCTTTGGCTACATAAGAACTAATATTGAAAAAATAAAGAAAGACCTGGAAATAACTAATAGTAGAAATTCTTATCCTACGAAAGCTACTGACCTTGCTGCTTTTAATGTTGATCTCTCTAAGTGGTATGTAATTAAAGAAAAGTTTTAGAAGGATAAAAGAAGGGATCAGAATCTTAAACTAGGAGATCGAAACACAAAATATTTCCATAGTAAAGCAAAAAAAAATATTTCGCAGAAATAGAATATGAACTATTATGAATAAAGATGGTATTTGGTTTAATAGTAGAAAAGAAATTTCTAAATGTATAACTGAACACTTCCATAATATTGCCACAACTGTGAATCCTAATATTGATAGGAAAATGATTGATCATATTCCCACTTGTGTAACAGAAAATGAAAACATTGATCTCAGCTCTTTACCTTCTGAAGAAGAGATTAAGAAAGTTCTATTCTCTATGGATCCAGACAAAAGTCCGGGCCCAGACGGGTTTCCGCCAAACTTTTTCCAACAAAATTGGGATATAGTTAGGAAAGATCTAGTGGATATAATACAAAATTTCTTTAAAAGTGGTTATTTGGCTAAAGAGTTGAACACTTCCTTCATCTCTCTGATACCTAAGACAATAAATCCAAATACTGCGACAGAGTTCAGACCAATAGCTCTAAGCAATACTAGTTATAAAGTTATCTTAAAACTTATGGCTAACAGAATGAAAGGACATATCCACAAAATTGTAAGTCATTTTCAGTCGGCGTTTTTTCCAGGCCGTCAAATTTCAGATAACATAACAATAGCCCACGAGATAATTCACAAAATGAGAAAACTAAAGCAAAAAGAGGCCTTATGGGACTCAAAATCGATATGTCAAAAGCATTCGATAGAATCGAATGGGACTTTTTAATGGAAATTATGAGAAAACTTGGGTTTTCAGAAAAGTGGTGTCAGCTTGTGTATCAATGTATCTCAAGCACTTCACTGTCCATTCTATTAAATGGTTCGCCTACGGAGTTCTAAAAAACAAAAAGAGGGTTAAGACAAGGTGATCCCATGTCCCCCTATTTATTTATTTTTTTGTATGGAAGCCCTGTCTCGTACAATTTTAGATGCTGAGAATAAAGGTCTAATTAAATGCATCAAAATATCGAAACTTGCTCCATCTATTAGTCATCTTCTCTTTGCAGATGAGTGTATCATTTTTGGAAAAGCCGATAAGAAAACTTGCCATAATCTTGTCCCTCTGTTTAAATATTTTGGAATCTCTTCAGGTCAGCTGATAAATCTCAATAAATCAGGAGTGTTCTTTAGTCCAAAGACTGATCCAAACATAATGAATGAAGTCAAAAAAATCCTGGGAGTAAACTCTATACCTTTAGATGACAGATACCTAGGTGCTCCTCTCTTTACTAATAGATCTAAAATAAAAAGTTTCGAACCACTTGTCCTAAAGATGAAAGGAAGATTACGGAACTGGAAAGGAATCAGAATAAACACTGCGGGAAGAACTGTTATGATAAAAAATGTGACTTCCTCCCTGGTAGTCTATCACATGAACTTTTTTAAAATACCGAAAAAGATTTGTAAAACTCTAACTAATCTCCAACGTGACTATTGGTGGGGAAAAGATGAAAACGTAAAAAATGATAAAGGTAAGAAAGGCGTATACCTAAAAGCATGGAAAGCGGTTTCTATACCATTAGAGGAAGGAGGCTTAGGAATCCAAAATGTTGAGAACTTTAACATGCAATGATAGCAAAGATGGGGTGGAAACTTAAAGAGAATCCTGATTCTCTTTCGGCAAAAATTCTAAAAGCCAAATATTTCCCAACTTGTGACATATTACACATAAAAGATAAACCAGGTGATGGAGATAGTTGGGTTTGGAAAGGTATCCATAGTGGGGTACAACTAATAAAGAAAAAATGTGTTTGAACTCTAGGAAATGGCAACTTAATTGATATATGGGAAGACCAATGGAACCCTGATACCATTGCACCCATATATAAACCATCTTTTGGTACTGACAACATGAAAAAGGTAAGTCATCTTTTCAAAATAAACAAAGAATGGGATGACCAAAAACTAACAGCATGTTTTGATACCGAAGCAATAGAAAAGACAAGGAAAATTCAAATACCGATACAGGATAGAGAAGACATTGCTCACTGGAAACTAAATAGTAAAGGTATCTTCACAGTCAAATCTCTTTATCATTCCATAAATAGTAGTGATAATAATCTAATTGATTGGAGTAGAATATGGCATCTTGAAGTAACCCCTTCTATTAGAATGTTTGTTTGGAAAGCGGCATAATCAATCCTCCCTACAGGTATGAGAATTAATGCTATCCTTCCATATATTGATTCTAAATGTAGTCTATGTAAAAGAGAAGATGAATCTCTCACCCATCTCTTTCTTGATAGCAATTTCGCCAAACAGGTATGGATGCACTTAAATTTTGATATGAATTATGTTAAAGGAACCGGTAGTGATTTTCATGATTGGTTGAATAGTTGGTTTTGTTATAAAAATAGAGGATATTGTATAATACAGTGGCCGTAATTTTGTAGTATAATCACTTGGCACATTTGGAAGGCTAGATGTGAAAATGCTTTTCAACATAAACAACAAAATAGTGAAACTACTGCAAACATTATCGTACGATTCATAAAAAGTATTATGTATGTGAATAATCCTGATTATAGTGAAATGCAGACTTTGTATTATAATCCTTCGAAAGATGAAGCTCTAGAGATACTAGAAAGGGAACCAAATAAGGAAATAACATGTATGAGCAAAAGAATATCCATAGCCTTATCGATGAACTTTCCTTCAAACACTTCTGGAATTGGTCTGACTTTGATTGATTATGTAGGTTCAACTATTGAAGCAAGGGGTTCATATGCAAACTGTACCACAAGAGAAGAACTTGAAGAGAAAGGAGCTGATGCGGCCTTTCAATGGGCAACTGAATGGAGTGGTCACAATGTTATTTTCCAAAGTGATTCGAGTCCAACTCTCCAGCTGTTAATGGGAAGATATGCAAAAGCAAGGAAAAATAGATATAATATTAGCGTAGACTTTGATATCGGTCCAAACACTTGTATAAATTTCAAGGTCTCGGCTTTTCTGTTAACTTCAAGAATTAATATTAGGAACGCAGCAAACATAGCCATCTTTTGTAATAGAAATGCAATCAAGCATATATGGAAAGAAGAGGAATTAGTGGCGATTCTTCATCATCTCTATATCATGAACTGTATAAACCTTGTAACCGCAAATGACCGTCAAAGTTCTGAGGTTCATTTCTATCAATATATGCAATGAGGTAGTTTACCTCTTTTTCGAAAAGAAAAAAAAAGTATGAATCTCTAAAATCGGCAATCTGTAATATAGTTATATTAGGAAACCAGTGAATCCGGGCCCATTGTAATCCTGTCAGTCGATTGTCTTGATGATAAAAGGAAGATTACTAAGCGTTCATTGTATTTTTCAGATTATCTCGTCCACCGCTTGTCTTGTAGACAGGCAGAAGCAACTTCTTTTTAACATAAAGATGACTAATGTTTATGTTTACAAGAAAGTTGTATTGTGTCGGGGAAAAGTTGATTTGGGTCAAGAAAATTTGACTTAGAAAAAACATGGGTGGAATTAGAATAGTCGTCGTCATCCTAACTTTGGTTTTAACTATAACTACATTCCTTCTAATTATAAATTTTTTTCTATGTTATGATATATTTTCTGGTTACTAGAAACTAACAACAATTAGGATACCTAAAATCAAATAATAAAGAAAGAGAATACTAATTTCAATTTTGGGAAAGATGACATTAGTCAAAGTTAAAATGAATTGGGGATAAATGAAACAACTCGTTACTACCAATCTCCATTGTTTTCCTTTCCAGATTTTTAAGGATTTGTTATCATCAGTCTCACCATCGATACTCCCCTACGGAACATGAATACGTTTTTGTTATCAACAAAAAAATTTCTTCCAATCTGTTAGATTTATTATAAGGAGGGGATCATGTTAAAACAAAAATGAAATTGTAGCATGATATCAAAGAAAACTTGGCATGATCATGCCCAAATTCAGGGGTTGAGCCAGCTTGAAGCATGGATCCGCAGCTGTCTAGGCAGCTCAACTGGCTCACAAGCCTATTTGTTAGAAAAATAAACTAAAATAATTGGGATTCCAAGCTCATTAATGCTTAATTATACCCTTAGTAAGACTTTGATAATAATAGAAAGATTTCTTGCTCCGCACCTGCCCAAAAATCACCAATAATATTCAGAAAATCGTGTCAAAATATGGGTGTTTACCAAGTGACAATAATCATTACTAACTCTAGTTTCCAACGACCATTGATGACAACAATGAATTTGATTAAAAGTATAATTAAGTAATATACTTGGCGAAGATCTTGACGAGTTGCTTTAATTATTAGAATTCACACCCTCAATTACCTACTGATGATTAGATATCAAGATCAAACGAATCAAACAAATAAGATGATAAGTGTTATAAAAGAAGAAATAATATCCTTATTGTTAACCTTATAATTTTATTATTCATCAAGATTAAGAATGCTGATGTAATCTGTAGTTGTTGCTTCAAGGGGACGAGCTTTTAGCTCAAACCACTGTATAGTTGTAAATATTTTTCTTCTTTTGCTTCAATATATCCTTTCTTATTAAAAAAAAAGAAGTGGGGGCAAATTCATGACGGGTGAAATTGGTAAAGACGATATGGATGATTGCATTTAATTTTATACATTCTCTTCTAGAATTAATTTTAGCTCTTCTTAACCGGATCGAATTCAGTTTTCTTCAAATTATGCTTTTTGTTTGACAAAAATCTACAAATAACGAAGGACATAATAATTTTTTAATTGTTCTTTTTGATAGAAATGCATATTCTTGTTGGCTCCGAAGGAAAATATATATTTTGTTTATCTCTTTTCCTTCAAATTAATATAATTAATTGTTATATATTCTCTCCGTCCCTAAATACTAGCTGACTTATAGTTCAAGTTTGCACAAATCTTAAGGCAAGGTGGAGATAAGAGTATTTTCAAAAGAAAATTACAATTATACTCTTATGGATAATAACTAGTAAAACTTAAAAATGATTTATCTATCAATTTTTTTTTCGTTTTGTGATTGCCAAAAAAGAAAAGAAAATAAAAAATTCTTGGCGCCAAAATATAAGGAGGGAGGACACAATAACTATTACAAGGAAAAAATATCTCGAAAAATCCGTATGGAATCTGGAAAAATTCGGAACTGACTGTGGTTTGGTTAAAACTTTGATGACATCACATCTTAGCAATCCGATGGCTACCAAGACGCGCGTTCAAGTGTTGCTCGCGCACTGCGCGATCAACTTTTTTTCCTGTTGTGAGGCTAAGCTAGTTTTGTCCTTTAATGGAATCACAATTATAGTTACCTGGTTATATGTAAGTATATATTGATAAGGAAAGGATAACCTCAATCGATTGGGGACTATACTTTACTATGCGCACAACATGCCCTTCTGCTCTTCAACAGGCCAAGACATATTTTGATGATCAGTTGGCTCAATATCTAAGGGAATTAGTCACAAGAGATGGTGTTGGTTTTGGCCATCTACAACTACGCTTGGCAACACTCCCCATTAAAAATGAGGGTCTGGGTATCTATACAATGGCAGACACTATTAATTATTGGTTCTTGGATTCTCACATTCAAACACATTTTCTACAGAATATCATCTTAAGCAATACTTCTATTGCAGACATCATCTATGCTTACCAACAAGCATTACAGACATACGTTCAGGTATGTGGCCTCTCTTCTTTTACCTACAACGTCAACTATTTACTTCCACCCCCCCATGCACTCTCTAGCGGTACACTACTTCGATGCAGTGATAAAGCAGATTCCCATCTAATACCCCATGTACAAGACTCAGCATTGTGGAAGTGCAACAGAATAAACACATGCACAAGATTTCCTTCTGGATGTACCTGTTAGTGGGCTTAACCAAAACCTTGGACCTAGACAATTAAGGGTCGTGGTCAGTTATCGACTTGGCATTCCTCTTTTCCCCGAGAATAGCCAATGTTCCAGCTGCAACAGGAATATGGACGTTTTTTGTGATCATGCATTACACTGTGCTAAAGATGTGGGGCTCAAGTTTAGACATGATTTAGTCAGCGATGTTTTCGCAGACATGTGTTTCAAGGCGTGTGTTTCGGCATGTAAAGAAGTCGCTTTAGGATTCTTAACCAACGACAACCGTGATTTCAAACCGGCTGATATTCTTGTTTATAATTGGTAGAACGGTCAGGATGTATGTCTAGACGTTACAGGTGTTTCACCTTTCACTGCTGGCGGTGTCCGCACTTTCAAGCCGGGTCGTGCCATTGCCGCTGCAGTTACTCGCAAAAAACATTTATATCTGGACAAGTGTGTTGCTCATGATTATGGATTTGGTGTTTTGGTTTTTTCGACTCTTGGCGAGATAGGTGAAGATACAATAAACTTCTTGAAAAGATTGAAAAATTTCCTTAACAACAATGATGCAAATAGTAAGGCAGGTAGCTTTTTGTTTCACAGAGTAGGGATTGCCATTCAAAAGAGTGTAGGAGCTCAACTTGTCGCGAGACTCCCATCCAGCTTCGTGTAAAAACTCTTGTTAGAGCATTGCTCGGTCGAACTCGCAAGCGTTGTTATCTCAAGCTTGTTTGTCAAGTTTAGTTGCCAAAACTATAAGTCTTGATTTCTAGTCTACTTATAGTTATGTCTCGGATTAGGATAGAATGTGTAGTTGAGCTTTAGACTTCACGGCGTTCATCGATTAAAGACGAAGAACTACTAAGGGGAGCTTGTGGAACATCATCAACAAAAGGTATGTGGAGACTTGAACTCATCTATTACTCAGAAAGTCTATTTCTATTCTATCTCCTTTTTGAGACAAAAGTCGTATAACTATATAGATTTCAGTTTATACACTTTTGAGATTTCGAGCTGAGTTTAACTCGCTTACATATTTATCGAAATATGTGTTGGTAAGCTTTTCCTTTAACCAAGTTCATCTTATGTTCTTGACGAAAGTCAAAAGATGATCATGTGAAAATCGCCTTGTAACATCTTACATGATTTGTGTGAGACAGTCATTTGATGTAGACTCGGAATGTTTCGCATTGATTATTCGATCACTTTAAAATTGCTTTGACGCTAATAGTTTGTATGAGACAGCTATTCCCGTCTTCCGAGAATGTTTCAATGATTGAAATGGGAGTTTAGAACGATTAACCATGATTGAATATAGCACAGTATGCATAATTGTATATGTGTTGTCCAAGTTTGGGAACCATGGTATGCATACCCGTATGCGTACTGGTTGATTTAATGAAAGTCCGGGAACTAAGTATGCATACCCGTATGCGTACTGACGTAAGTTCAGTTCCGGGAAATTCAACTGAGTTTGGAAGGTATGCATACCAGTTCGCATACTGGCGAACCCAAACTTAGTCCGGCCACTTAGGTATGTGTACTCGTTTGCATACCTGAGTAGGTTAAGTTCTAAAATCGGTTTGTTCATGAACTAATACATTTATATATTAAGGAATGCAATCTTTTGCAAATCGTGGCTATAATGTTCATGAATTGATTCGAGTGAATCAAAATCGATTTTGCTTCAAATGTGTCGTGTATACTTCTACGAGAATACAAACAATTGAACAACTCCATAACTAGTATCATTTGAGTCATTTGAACTAGTTATGATAGAGATGAACAAGGTTAATAAGAAAGTATTCATATGGCTAACTACGGTTAACTATTGTTGAACCAACCATGTGTACATGTTTAGGTACGGTTACCCATATCTAAATGAAGGCACATCTCATTTGTGTATAACAAGCTAAGTTCGATCTAACTGTTGAAAGATACTAGCTTGAGTCTAATCAGGTTTCAATCTAACGGTGAATATTGAATGCTTTGTTACCAAGGTAACTTAGATTGCAAACCCTGATTTGAAACTATATAAGGGAGAACTCTAGAAACTGGGAAACCTAATCCCCACACCTCCTGTGTGATACTAGCTACGACTAGAATCGATTCTCCTTTAACCTTAGGTTTTTCTCAAAACCCTGTAGGTTAACGACTTGAAGACTTCATTGGGATTGTGAAGCCAGACCCAACTATTTTCTCTGTAGTTGCGTGTTCTGATCTTGCTGTTTTCTATCGTGATTGAGCACTGTCTTCTCTAAGATTTGCTCGAGATTTAATCTCCGATAGGCAAGATAAAAAGTAGTCACAAACATCTTCATCTCATCGTTTGTGATTCCACAATATCTTGTTTCGCTACCATACGATTAAGATTATTGAAAGGTGATTGATATTACTAGGATGTTCTTCGGGAATATAAGTCTGGTGTATCAATTGGTTCATATTCACCTTGATTTATCAAAAGACGGAAAAAAAATCGTAGGTATTTCTGTGGGAGACAGATCTATCTATTCCTATAGACTTTTCTGTGTGAGACAGATTTGTTTATCAAGTCTTCGACTTTGGGTCGTAGCAACTCTTAGTTGTGGGTGAGATCAGCTAAGGGAATCAAGTGCGCAGACTCCTGCTGGGATTCAGAGGCGTAAGGAACGCGACTGTAACTTGATCAGTGTGAGATTGATTAGGGATTAACTACATTCCAGTCCGAAGTTAATTTGTAGTAGGTTAGAGTCTTTAGTGGCCTAATACAGTGTGGTGTTCAAATCTGGACTAGGTCACGGGGTTTTTCTGCATTTGCGGTTTCTTAGTTAACAAAACTTCTGGTGTATTTGTTATTTCTTTTCCGCATTATATTTGTTTATATTATTGAAATATCACAGGTTGTGTGTAGTTCAATCAATTAGATAATCCAACCTTTGGTTGTTGATATAAATTGATTGACACTTGAACATTAGTCTTTGGTACCGTTCAAGTTGTTTCTCATATTAATCCGTCTCACAGATTTCTATATGTTCGATTGCAGATTGATTTGAGAAACTGAGATATAACTCTTGGATATATTTCCATTGATTGAGTCTGACTGTCTAGTTGATTCTCTTGGAATTATATTGGAGTTAGTCCATACAGGTTGCCTAAACGAATTATTGGGTTTGGTTGTTGTAACCCCATTTTTTCAACTCTTCTAAGTTTTCATGAATTGGTATTAAAAAAAGAAAAGTTTAACCCAATATTAAAAAGCAAAGAGCTGTATTGCTTAACCCAATATAAAACAAAGTAGAATAAAGGTGGACCGATGGCACAAGCTTCATTTGTTAAAATTTATGATTATCAATAATTATAAATCGATATATGATCTTGATATAATCATTTTAATAATAAATTTTAACAAACACTTTTTCAAGATAATTGACTATATTGGAAAAGATGAACTCAAAGGGGAGAGGAAACAACGATGATTTAGGATTAACTTTAGCCCGTCATTTTTCTTTTATTTATTTTTTTTCCTTTTTTTCTCTCTCCATTGTTTACAGAAAAATGGGGCATAATTTTTTTTTCAATTTCTGAGATTCGTGATTATTTTCAATTCTCTTCAAAATAATCAGTTTTCAAAATGGATATAAAACACATATAGAATACATTGTAATGGATTGTGAACTGATAATCCATTATATATAATATTTGTTACCAATAAAGATATAGTAAAAATAACTTTACACGGATCACTAGGACTGTGGAAATAACATTACGTTCTAATAAAGGTTATTTGTTATTTAATTTTAAAATGAAAACCTCAAAAGCCAAACAGATGATATGATTATCACTTGAATGTTTTTTGAATATTTTTTGATGCAATAGTCGGGATCTTTATTATTAAAAAAAATTGTTTCGTTAAAGTTTGAAATACTTATCGACGTAACTTAGCAGTCGGTGTCGTTAACCCTAACCTTAAATCTTTTTATGAAGAAACACGATATTCGGTAAATTAACAATCTTTGGGGAAGCTCCTTTTTTTTTTTTTTTTTAATTTCATTTAAAGAAGTATAAATTGGCGTTGAGAGCTAACTGCTAAGTAGTGGGGGGTCAAAGTTTGTTCTCGTACTTCTTTTTCTTACGCTGATTACGCCAAGAATTGAAAAATGAGATTAGGCCTTTTTTTTTATTTTACAAAGTAACTATTGATGTATTTATGTCTTCGTTGATTTCTTCCTCTCTTTTTTCTTACCTGATGCATATAATACTTGTTTTATGATTTTTTTTTATCATTTTATATTACCAAACCTTACTAATTTTAACGATATATATATAATACCTAGTGAACCTAGCTTACAAAAGAAGACTTCTTCTCTTATAAGTTTATTGAATTCACTTCATTAGATCAAACTTTCTCAGATTGGGTCAAGGATCCATAATATAGTCAGTTAAAAGCCCTGCAAGCCGCGGTCGTTTCTTCCATATATAACATCTATTATTTATTTGAACTAAAAAAGATAAACAAATTAATTTTGTATTTTTGGTCACGACTAACATGATATCTACGTCTATCAAAAAGAAACAAGAAAAAGATTATATCATTCGTTAATTTAGGTATAATGATTGTTATTAGCTTTTGGTAGCGAGAAAATACTGTTATTAGTTTTTGGAATGAGAAAACAAGTATAGTTTTCATAAAGAAATAAAAAAAAAATGTTAAAAGGGGAATATATAACCAAAGTTTAAATGTGAGGACTCTTCTAAGTCCACCATGTTTAGTCTAAGATACATTTCTTGACCCAAATCAATTTTCTCTCGATATAATACGGCTTTCCATTTAGTAATTTAAATTTAATCGTAAAACAAATATTAAGGATTTTTTTTTGGTGAGATTTCTCATACAAACTTAATCTAACATATTTCTCCTGATCTCGCTAACCGTCTGTACCAGAAAAATCTCAAGTTCGACAATTTTACCATTCAAACATTATCTCCACGTACAATAATCTAAGAATATGAAACCTAGTTCAGCCTAATTGTATGAGAAGTCTCATTAAAAATATATTCGCAACATTTTTTTATGAGTTTATTTATCATTTTATATCACCCAAACCTCACTATTTTTAATGATATACTCCCTCCGTCCCTAGATAGATTAATCTTTAAATTTTGTCTCACTAATACATGGCATATATCATTAAACAAGGGGATATTTATAGATATACCATTTTAATTGATTATTATTAGTATAAAAATATATATATAATTTGATATCCATGTTTATATTCGTTACGTAAGTGTATGCCTTCTTTTTACTCTTATGATATACAATTGTTTCAAAACTAGTTTCGTCATTAACATCCATCTCTCTTGGATATCTCATCTCCTCGCCGCTGATAGGAACTCTCTCGGTGGTTTTTGAATGGATAAGTGAATAAATGATTTTATTTATTAATCTCTTTGCCTTTTTCATTATCCAAAACCAGGTGTAAGTACTCATATTCCTATAGAACTGCTAGCTGAATCCCATACTTTGCTGATAGACGCATTTATGTGTCTATTTTCATCTTTTTTATGTATAGTGTTAGTACCCATTTTTGTACTAATTTTGGTATTTTATCCTTTGTAGGTGTTTTTGGAAAAATGGGCTTTTGCGGCGAAATTGGCTCGAAAAGTGGTTTTTGCACTCATGGGAGAAAATTACTAAGGGGCACCTAAATTACTAAGGGGTATCCACTTGCTATTCGCACCCCTGGTCCGGATAAGGGGAGGTCATCCCCTTCGTTTGAAAATTCATTTTTGGCGGGAAGACAAGACTTCACGCTGCGTAACTTTTTGCAGCGATTTGGGTGCAATTTTGTTTGACTTTTTTCACGGATATGGATCATTATGGCTTTGTTATGATTAAACAGGGATTGTGACGTGTGTTGGAGCTAAGAAAAAGGAAAGATATCCTGTTGTTATGATTAAACAGGGAAAGGAGTATTTTTGGCAGTTCTGAGTTTATATTCGGCAGATAAGTGAAGATTATGAGAAGATATATTCTCCTACAAGTTCGTTCCTATCAAGCTTAGGAAGTTTCAATAAACAGAAGATTGCGTATAAGAGAAATAAAAGGGATTATTCAAAACTTGGCAGCGAAGAAAACAATTTATTTATGGGGAAGATTTAATCGAGAAAGTTGCGCCTGTTGAGTATATATAGGGTGGTGAGAGTCCAAAGAAGGGTTATGAACACTTTGAGAGAAGTTGGGGGAAGTTTAGAGCACTAGAGAAGCGAAGAAAATCGAGTACAGAAACTCTGCTACTGCTGCTGAAGAAGAAGAAGACGACGAAGAACATAAGACCCGTAGAGTCAGTCGCAGAGGTAGACTTATTTTTAGTGACAACGAGCTTCTATCGCTCCTGTCTGCAGTCACCGAAGCCTTTCAGCAACGATTCAGTCTTCTGTATTAGACTTTCAGCGACTACAGTATACTCTTTTCTCCCTTTTAATCAATTTTTGAGCCATAAACATGTATTTTGAGATCATGATTAATATGAGGAGCTAAACCCCTTAGCCGAGGCGACGGAGGAAGCCATTGTTCCATGAAAAGTGGTATAACTCTATTTTAATTATTTTTGCAATTTCTTATATGATTATTTGCTTTGATTGAGAATTGATTGAATGATTTTTCTTAAACAATTGTGATTTCTCTTGATAGATTATGCTTAGACCTATGCTTTTGATATTCTATTCTTTCGAAATACACTTGTTATTCCAAAAATCTACTTTTGCAAAATATTAGAATCACTTTAAACGTAAAGAGTTGCATGAATATTGATTAGATTATATCACTTAATTGGTTAATGGTGGAATCCAGAGTCTCGGTATTTTCTTTATATTTTTGATACAACTTTATTTAATTGTTGAGTTTAATTTGAGTCTAAAAAATCCTTCACAAGTCTTAGAGTTCGAATCTTTTTACCACTACAACTACAAAACATATCAATTTTTGGCGCCGCCGACGCGGACTTGTTTTTAGGGTTTTAGATTTATTTTTATTTATTTTGTTCTATTTTACGTTTTTGGGTATTTGTCTTTTGTCTACAGGTTTTGGAACGTAAAGAAAAAATTGAGCCAAGGAGTTTGGTGATTTCGTAAAGACGTAGAGCTAAAGATTAAAGCGAAAAGAACGGAAAAGAAGACAATTTTAGTTTAGTTATTTTTTTTATTTTTTTTAGGGTTTTGTTTATATTTTAGGAAAAAAAAAATTGTATTAGGGTTTCTTTATTATTTTGTAATTTTTCTTTTATTTTTTTGGACTTTTTGGACTCTGGACATTAATTTATTTTTATTTTTATATACCCTACGGAAGGGTATCCTTAAATATAAAACTGTTTGCAGAGAAGGAGGACAATTATGATATTGTCTATGCACCTTGGGTTCGTACAGTAACACAGGAGTCAGTGGCCCGAGTCGACTACAACCGATTCATCCCCCATCTGGAACGGGAGGTACGATTCTGAACACCCGCGAATCCCCTGTCAGCGAGTTTACTGTATTCCTTAAGGTGCATATCTGTTGAGGTTCTGAATACGGACATTTATTTTCTTAGTAAAGGGCAAGAGCTGGCCATACAAGATAAGGGTTCGGATTTCATCACCGTTCTCTTCTTTCCCGCCTTAGGAAAACGATACCGAACGCGAACCCAAGCTTAAAATATTGTCTAGAATGAGACCGATAGGGTAACGAGCTTATAGGAAAGTCGTTCAAAAGGATCGTATTGGGTATTTTGTTAGCCTAGCTCAAAGTTCAGGAAGATTACTGGAAGTCGATTAGAGCCGCCTTGTAACCCAGGGAAGCGTTGCCAAAGAGGTGGGGGTATCAAAGCTCCTATGAGCTTCTCCTACTTTCTTCGACTTACTTTATTCAGATCGTCTTACGAGGTTTGCTAAAATTGTACCCAGTTGCCTCTTGGAAGAGTAGAAGCTGGTCTAGAAACAATCTAAGTGGAGCCATCATGCTTTTTGTTTGCTAGAAATCAATAGGTTTGATTTGGTTGAGTCGTCTTTGATTTGTGATTGCTCACCCTTATAATTTGGGAAACTCTTGTATGCCTGAACGTAAAAGAGATTCCATAGGTAGATTTGTTAAAGAAAAACCTAGCAGTTCTAAGCGTCTCGATTACCTTAATCTAGAAAGTCCGATTTTCGGAGAGTCCTGTTTTGAACATTCTCTTGAAGAGAGAATCCCTAATACTCCGATAGTACCAGAAATGGCTACTTTGAAAGCTTTGTTGAATCCGACTAGGACCACTCGTCCCTCGTGTATTAAGTTAGCTTACACAGAAGCCAATTATGAGCTTAAACTTGGGACCATACAGATGCTCTGAATCTTTTTAGGGAAAGAAAATGAAAACCCCTATTTCCATGTTAGGGATTTTGAAAAAATTTGCAGTACCCTAAGAATTAGAGGCTTAGATGATGATGCTTTGAAACTTATGTTATTTCCTTTTCCCCTGAAAGATAAAGACAAATCGTGGCTTTATAGTTTGACTTCTGAGTCAATCGAAACATATGAACAACTTACATCTTCCTTTTTCAATAAGTTTTTCCCTAGGAACAAAACATCGTCTATTAGGACGCAAATCTGCACATTCTCACAACAAGAGGGAGAATCTTTGTATAGGTATTTGGAAAGGTTTAATGATTTGTTAACACAATGTCCTCACCATGGTTTAGAAAATGTTAGGCTAGTTCAGATCCTTTATGAGGGTTTATATTATTCCACAATAACCACGGTTGAAGCTCTGTGTACAGGTGGGTTTGAGAACCAAACTATTGATACGGCAATGACATTTTTGAATGAAGCCGCCGAAAAGACCCAACAATGGGAAAATAGTAGGGAACCCCGGAAAACAATTCTTCTAAGCAGAGGAAACGTTAATAGGGTAGAAGGAGGCTCTGAATCATATGCCAAGATTGCAGCGATAGCTAAAAGGTTAGAAGTTCTATAAATGGGTCACACTAGTGGTAGATTGGAGCTTTTTAGGGAAGGACATAATAATGAAGATCAAGCCAATGCTCTTTATAATAACACTAGATTCGATAATCGTCAGAAATTTTACCCATATTCAGAAACCTATAATCCTGGGTGGAGAAACCATCCGAACCTTGCATGGTCTAAGGACCAGAATCAAGGTCAGTTAAGTAACTCTAATGCTCCCCCAGGTTTTAGTTATGCTAAGAATCCTTCGGGACAAGCTCAATTTCAGAATCAGTCGGATAAGAAAATCCTAAGCCTAGAGGAGTCTCTCGTGTTGTTAACTCAGCAAACTGCAAAATTTCAGTAATCAGTAGAACTAAGTCTACAAGCTAGTAACAAGATAGAACAAGAAAATAGTCAGGCTATTTCCGAGTTAAAAACCCAGGTAGGTCTTATAAATGAGTCTTTAAGAGAAAAAGGTAGGTTTCCTAGTCAAACACAACCCAACCCTAGAGGAGTTCGTGAAGTAGGTACAAAACCATCGAATCAATTGAATGCTCTTAGAACCCTTAGGAGTGGTAGAGTTGTAGACAATAAGGTAAACATGCCTGAAAGTGAGCAAACTGTAGTTCACCCCTCAGGACCATCCATAGCTGAGGAGACTGATAAAATCCCTGATGATGTCAATTCGGTTCCTAAGAGGCCCTATTTTATTCCTAGAGCCCCATTTCCAAAGCTACTAGTACCAACAAAGAATGAATCCAACTTTAATGACATTATGGAGGTTTTTAAGAAAGTTACCATAAACCTTCCGTTACTAGAAGCGATTAGGCAACTTCCGGTTTATGCCAAGTTCCTCAAGGATATGTGTACGCGAAAGCGAAAGCTTAGTGTCCCTAAAAAAGCCTTTTTAGCCTGTCATGTAAGTTCGATCATTCAGAACACCACAAATCCTAAGTATAAAGACCCAGGTGCCCCTAACATTGCTTGCACGATAGGAAAACACAGGGTAGAAAAAGCTTTACTAGACTTAGGAGCTAGTGTGAACTTACTTTCGTACCATGTGCACTTACAACTGGGACTTGGTGAATTGAAACCCACCAAGATAACACTGCAGTTAGATGATAGGTCTGTTAAAATTCCTCGTGGTGTGATAGAAGACGTTCTTATTGAGGTCGACAAGTTTATTTATCCTGTGGATTTTGTAGTCCTAGATACACAACCTGTCCCTGACCCAGAGAATCAAATACCGGTGATTTTAGGTCGCCCATCTTTAGCCACGTCTAATGCTGTTATCAACTGTAGGACAGGACTTATGAACATATCCTTTGGTAATATGACCACTGAACTAAATGTCTTTAATGTTACTAGACAACCTTCTGATGATTTAGAGGAAGTGAATATGATTAGTACTTTGGTTCAGGATCTAGTTCAGGATAATTGGGACGACACTTTGTTTGGTGATTCTTTAGATGAATTTGATGAGACAATTTTCTTAGGTAAGATAGATGACCAAAATTTAGAACTAGAAGAAGCTCTCGAATATTTTAAGGACTCTACAGACCCAGAAATTCAGTCACTAGTGTTAGGTCTTTCTGTGAGTAATGATGACCCTAAGTTTGGGGGTAGAGAACTGGAAAAATCTCTTGAGTATTTTAAAGACTCTGAGGATCCGGAAATTCAAGCAATAATTAGAGGTTTCTCTGAGAATACTGACTACTCTAATTTTGGGGGTAGTGATGGTCAAGTATCCTTATTAGAAGTCCCTAACTTGGGACTCGAGTCCAGTGTGCCTGAGGTATTACTAGAGTCTGTCCCGACTCCACAACCCGATCCTCCTTATACTGTCCAGGAATTGGGAACTCAAAGTTCGGAAAAATATGTTTGTCAAGACACTCACATGAAGCCTAAGAGGGCGTCACAGATAAACCCAGTTGTCTTGCAAGAAAGTTTAGATCAGGTTGTGCTCCGTCTGTTAATTTTTCTAATCCTGTGCAGTTGTCTCATATTAGTGGCAGTGCTATTTGGTTCTGATGACCCACAGTTATTTCGACTACTGATATATGATTTGAAAGGTAATTAGCCATTTTAAGGTACTTGATGTCTGGCTGAGGACTTTAAACTTAGCACTTCTTGGGAGGTAACCCATGCTCATGCAACATGGTAATATCTTTCCTTAACTCCTTTGCTTCAAATGGTAACAGTTTCTCCTTGTTCATGCTTTTAATTTTATCTTTAGAACATTGAGGATAATGTTAGATTTAAGTTTGGGGGTATGGGAGAAACTTTTTAGTTGAATTATAAACTCCAGAGCCTAGAAATTTATGCCTATTAAGGATGGCACTAACCAATCTAAGTGGATGGAAGCATTTTGGTTTTAGGAGTTGAGGAACCAATCTGAGTAGATGGAAACATCTAAAGAGTCTATTCATAAAAGCACGGAGCTCAGTTGTTAGAAATAACATGATAGTTTCACCGTATCTCGGAATCATCTTATTACTTCTGTTTTTGTTTTTGCAAATTTTTATGTTGATGTCTACTGGGTTGAAATAGAGTGATTGAGTTACTAAAAAAAAAAAAAAAAAAAAAGGAGAGAGACAAGACCAATTAGACAAATCAGAATAAATAACACTTGGATAGCAATATGTGTGTGTTCTCCCTGTCTCCGTCGCCTAAACAAGCGTGGAATGCAGGATCCACGGGAATTACCATGTAATCTGCTGACAAGAAGCATGCGCTTGGATCCAAAAGATCTAATCATGTCGTTAAAATAAAATAAAATAAATAAAATAAAGGTTTATTATAAAGTCGACCACTGGTTCCCTTGTATATGCCAGCTGTGTTGAAGTACAGGATTGTCGACCACTGGTTCCCTTGTATTTGCCAGTTGTGTTGATATTAGTCCAGACCAGTATCTCAATCCACTAGGTCATAGGTTCATTTTGGCATTGAAGTCCATTCGCAACCATCTATTTCTATATTCATCTTCTTAATCTATTCATGTGATTTGTTTGATTATGGATATTGATGTCCATAGTGCTACTATCTGAGTAGAGCTCTGTCACTTATATATGAATTTTAGTATACTTGAGTGCAAACTCATATACAACAATTGGAATTTCGCATCAGGGTACTTCCTCCCGTAATCAATAAGTATGCCAACCAAGGAGATTCTTTAGTGCATTCCAAGGTTCTGTGTAGATAGCTAGGGTCTGGAGTAAAGGTTTTGTGGGTACACCTCTGGTAAACCTTCCCGAGACTATAACTCGGCCACTAGGGCCACCTAGGGGTTTAAAGGCTTGTTGCACATGCTAAGTGCAATCGACGATGCCTGCGACAGTGAGTTAGGATTTTATTTTTTGTAATTTTTATTTGCTCGGGACTAGCAAATAATAAGTTTGGGGGTATTTGATAGACGCATTTATGTGTCTATTTTCATCTCTTTTATGTATAGTGTTAGTACCCATTTTTGTACTAATTTTGGTATTTTATCCCTTGTAGGTGTTTTTGGAAAAATGGGCTTTTGCGGCGAAATTGGCTCGAAACGTGATTTTTGCGCTCATGGGAGAAAATTACTAAGGGGCACCGAAATTACTAAGGGGTATCCACTTGCTATTCGCACCCCTGGTCCGGATAAGGGGAGGTCATCCCCTTCGTTTGAAAATTCATTTTTGGCGGGAAGACAAGACTTCACGCTGCGTAATTTTTTGCAGCGATTTGGGTGCAATTTTGTTGGACTTTTTTCACGGATATGGATCATTATGGGTTTGTTATGATTAAACAGGGATTGTGACGTGTGTTGGAGCTAAGAAAAAGGAAAGATATCCTGTTGTTCTGATTAAACAGGGAAAGGAGTATTTTTGGCAGTTCTGAGTTTATATTCGGCAGATAAGTGAAGATTATGGGAAGATATATTCTCCTACAAGTTTGTTCCTATCAAGCTTAGGAAGTTTCAATAAACAGAAGATTGCGTATAAGAGAAATAAAAGGGATTATTCAAAACTTGGCAGCGAAGAAAACAGTTTATTTTTGGGGAAGATTTAATCGAGAAAGTTGCGCATGTTGAGTATATATAGGGTGGTGAGAGTCCTAAGAAGGGTTATGAACACTTTAAGAGAAGTTAGGGGAAGTTTAGAGCACTAGAGAAGCGAAGAAAATCGAGTACAGAAACTCTGCTGCTGCTGCTGAAGAAGAAGAAGACGACGAAGAACATAAGACCCGCAGAGTCAGTCGCAGAGGCAGACTTATTTTCAGTGACAACGAGCTTCTATCGCTCCTGTCTGCAGTCACCGAAGCCTTTCAGCAACGATTCAGTCTTCTGTATTTGACTTTCAGCGACTACAGTATACTATTTTCTCCCTTTTAATCAATTTTTGAGCCATAAACATGTATTTTGAGATCATGATTAATATGAGGAGCTAAACCCCTTAGCCGAGACGACGGAGGAAGCCATTGTTCCATGAAAAGTGGTATAACTCTATTTTAATTATTTTTGCAATTTCTTATATGATTATTTGCTTTGATTGAGAATTGATTGAATGATTTTTCTTAAACAATTGTGATTTCTCTTGATAGATTATGCTTAGACCTATGTTTTTGATATTCTATTGTTTCGAAATACACTTGTTATTCCAAAAATCTACTTTTGCAAAATATTAGAATCACTTTAAACATAAAGAGTTGCATGAATATTGATTAGATTATATCACTTAATTGGTTAATGGTGGAATCCAGAGTCTCGGTGTTTTCTTTATATTTTTGATACAACTTTATTTAATTGTTGAGTTTAATTTGAGTCTAAAAAATCCTTCACAAGTCTTATTGTTCGAATCTTTTTACCACTACAACTACAAAACATATCATTTTCTCCTATTAGCTCATGAACTAAGCAATAAGGGGTTATGTCTTTAGTCCTTTCGAATATAACACCATCACACCAACATTTCTCATCCATTGATAAAATAGAGAATGTAGCTATAATATCCCACGTGTACCTTCCATCACACGTAACTTGTTTATAATTAACCAGTGGGGATATAAATGGAAGATGAATTTTGCATCTATAAGACGCTTTTTGTTCTTAAAAAGGCCTAGACTAGGTTCAAGTATAGGATCATGTATAAAATTCCCAGGAATTTTATGTGTGAATGATGGAAGACCAATAACTGCTTCATTTAATGGGTTATTAATCTGTATTGCTCTATTAATTGTGCATTAGTATGCATGTCTTGGAAGTAATACCTTCCTTATAGGTCTCATATGTGTCCGAAAGATAGGGATTTTATTAGTCCTTGTGATTTCATTCTTCTTCGCATAACTTAGAGTAATGATTAGAGTCTATCAAAGAGCTAACCTAGCCTCACTAGAGTTTCCCGTCTCCACTCTCCCAATCATCCATCTCTGTAAGGACTCGCGTTGTAGATCAATACCTTATATTAAGTTATATAAAGAAAATCTAAGATTCTAAGATAAGTTTTTATCAACTTCTTTCATTATTATTTTTTAGATTAAACTACCAACCATACATGAAGGATCATAATACACGAATTTATATATTATCTCGTCTAAAACTATCCTATCTACAAACTTAATCTAATTTTTAACCTAATCTCACTAACCATCAGATATAAAAAATCCTAAATTCATCATTTCATTATCGAATTTTATCTCCATAGTAATCGAAGAGTATAAAATCTAGGTCTAACTATTGTATTATGTAAAAAAAATCACCAAATAGGATTCGTAACACCTATTTTATGATATTATTTATCATTCTATATTTACCAAAACCTTTCTAATTTTGATGATAGATAACATCTAATATTGATTTTAACTAAGAGAGAAGCAAACACCGTGTTTTCAACAAGAAAACAACTTGGTGAACTTGGTGATGAACTCCTCTATCCAAGATTTAGTTCTTGTTAATAATAGCTTTTGGTGATGAACTCCTTTATCCAAGTTTAACAATAAGTTGGTAAACTTGGTGATGAACTCCTCTACAGGTAAGCATCTATCCAAGATTTTAATAGTCTGTGTAGCTTTTTCATGTTTGGTGAAGTTTTCAAGTCTGTGCAGCCTCTCGGTTTAATTTCGTTTGTTGTTTCAGGTTCTGTACATCCCGGTTTGCTCGTAAACTTCCCAGAGGTCTTCGTGAATATTACCTACTATGTCCTCCCCAACGGGCAATCCCATTGTTACCAGTTTGCCACATATAGAGTGGTTAATCAGACAGACGGCGAGATATTTCCTCACAGCGCTTCACAGATGGTGGCTACCCCAAGTGGGATTCTAGTTTTTGGACTGGTTGCTTTGTTGACTATACTATTCTAGGAGTGTTGTAATTATAATTGCAATTATAATAGTGTTGACTCTATTCTACCCAATTCTATGGGATGATTGTAAAACCCTATTTTACTGTGGTCTGTTGATTGTAAAAACTTAATTTTTACTGTGGTGTGTGGTGCATAATAGTTCTTGATTAACAAGAAGTTTACCAACTTCTTGTTAATCTTGGATATGAGGTTTGTTAACTCAGATTGTGCTCATTTTGGTAGGAATGTAGAACTTTATCACTTTATATCACCAAAAGCTTACAAATTTGAATGATTTATAAATTGGTTTAAATTAAAGAGAGAAACAAAATATTGTGTTTTCCTTCACAAAAAACAAGCATATCTATATATCGCCAAAAAATAATAAACTTGAAAAACATTATACAAATGTCGCTAAAACTTCAGCATGTGTTAACTTGGACAAGGGAGATCTTATACCCCGTGTATTCTCAAGTATGCCAAAGTCTGGAAACCCAACAAGCAACATAAGATCAAGTGTTACGAATCTATTTTTGTTGAGATTTTTCATATAAACTTAATGTAATACTTCACAAAAACAGATTCATAATATTTGTTTTATGATTTTATATATTTAGATAATTCTTAAAGGAGAAAGTCGTATTTTATCGAGCAAAATCTGATTTAGGTCAAGAAAATTTGACTTAGATTAAACATAGTGGAGTTAGAAGAGTCCTCGTCATCCTAACTTTGGTTTTATATTCCCTTGGTAACTTTTTTTTTCAAACTAAATATGCTGGGGACTTTGCGATCATGCTGAAGATTTGACAAACATTCGGATACAAAGAAATTTCATTTCTTTGTGCGTAACAGGAAGTTCAACTTCAGGCCAAGTATTTTTAATCTGGAGATCAAGTTAATCAAGGTACTCCAACACAGAGTTATAGACCCATTTCATTTTGCGTTCCTAGCTCCCTCTTTTCACATATTGTTGTGATACGAAAAAAAACCTTTGGACAGAGTGGAGTAGGTCTTAACTCATTCAAAATTTCTTTTGACTTCTTTCGTTCAATGTTATCCAAAGGAAAACCTAATTTGGTGCGAATGAGACACTTGGTATCCATGCTGTCAACCACCATTTCAAGTTTATCAATTGCCCCTAAACTAGCTACCTCCACCACCTTACTTTTCACTAATAACTCATGTACCAAGTTAGAGCGGAAAAAGTGGCCACCGAAATTGTAGGCGAAGCATTGACCGGTACCTGGTCGGAGAAATGCTCCATAGCCAGCTTTCTTCTATATTATGTTATGTTATACATAGAAAATTTACAATCATTTTTCCTCAATTTTTTTATTATAATATATAGTTTTAATTATCTCATATAAATTACCCTATCTACAAACTTTATCTAATATTTAACCTTATCTCGCTAACCATCAGAACAAGATAACTCTAAATTCTTCAATCACCTAACTACTTGTATTATACAAGAAATTTCACCAAATTAGGATGTGTAACATTTATTTTATGATTTTATTTATTTCATGCGCAACTGAAATGGGGAGCTTCAGAGCAGCATCAACAGAAGAAGCATAAGCTGTATATATATAGCTCTGTTACAGGTAGTCAAATGGGACACAACAATAAAAATCATAAATTTGGTCAATGAAGAGGATACCTTATCAACAATTCTGTATGTTCAAGGAAAAATTAACTTCATCCAGTGGTAATGTGTAGCAATCTTAGATGATGCAAGGAAACCAACAGATCAATTAGTCTCTTTTACGGGGTTTCAAATTGCAGACAAATAAGGCAAATGGGGCAGCTGATTTATTGACAAAAAAAGGAAGAAGTTCAACTGTATACTTATCTTGGGAAGAATCAGCACCATCTTTTTTAATTTCTAGAATTACTATTGACTCTGTCAAAGCATATAATGCTTGTAGTTTAAATAACAACGCTATTGTAATATCTGAAGAAGCTAATCCGTCAAATTCAGTCATTGTAAGGACAACTCATTTGGAGCCTTTCTCAAACGAGATTGAATCAAAAGATTAGTGGACTCAATTTATGTTTCTAATATATCTACCTTACTTTCAAAAAAAAATTTTAACCAAAACCTTACTAATTTTAATGATATGTAACACATAACACTGATTTGAGCTAAATGAAATGAACAAAAAATGGTGTTTTCCTTCATGGACAACAAGAATAAATACGGTTATCAAATGATTTTTTTTTTATATCGATTGTTAGTTTTCGGTATCAAGATTGTTGTTAATCTTAGGTAAAGAGAAATAAAACATGTGAATTCTAAGGTAACTATTTGTATAATGAGGGCGCATCCATGTACAATCTTATTCAAACACTATCGCACTCCTTTATTTTTTCAATAAAGCTCGAACCGCAATGAACTTGAAGCTAATATTTTGGTGATACATTATTTTGAAGCTAATATTTTGGTGATATATTATTTTTAGAATCTCTACATTTCTACAAAAAATGAGCACAATATCCGAGATGTAGTATAACACCATCAATCCATCATTTACCACTTTGAAAATCAACCTTTAAAAATTAATGATTAAGATTCTGAATGGCAGAAGGTGAGGTTTGATATTTCAGATTGTGCTCATTTTTAGTAGGAATATAGAGCTTTATCACTTTATAGCACCAAAACCTTACTAATTTCATGATTTATAAATTGGTTGGAAATAAAAGAGATAAACAAAATATCTATTTTTACTGCTCGAAAAACAAGAATATATGTTTTTATCAAAGAAAAAAGAAAAATATTATATGTTTATTAGTTTTACACACCATGATTATTCTTAGTATGTGGTAATGAGGAAGAAAATGTCGTGAGAACAAAAAAAGAAGAAGAGGGAATATATAATCAAAGCTGGGATGACGAGGACTTCTCTAACTCAATTTTTTTTATTGACTCGAATCAGCTTTCATTCAATAAGTGCTTCTACAAAAGTCAAACCCAGAATTAGGAAACAAAAAGATTTTACTTCACAAAGTGTTTAACGTTTTACTTATATGAATTATTTTGAATTGTGTAGACAAAACTAACTTCTTTCCCTTTGAATTTTAGAAGTAGAAAAATAACTTCTCGATAATGTATCCAGACACCCTATAATCCTTTTTTTTCCTAAACCCAAATAGCCAAGAACAACCATTAAAATTGAGATAAACATTTTTAGATGAAGAGATAAAACCACCATAGAGGTGTAGAAAACTCACCAAATGGTATAATCAAAATACATAATAAAACTAAACTTAATCAACTACTAGACTAAGAAAGTAGGAAGAGTGAAAGTACCCGCTCAGATCCCTCCTCAACAGACCATATATGAGCGGGAAGAGATTGACATTGAAAGTTTCGATCTTGCTATAGAAGTAGCGAGAGAGATAGAATTATTTTTTGCAAACATAAAATTATTTTCCTGCGAGGACTCTTTAATTTCCATCTATGTTTAGTCTATGCCAAATTTTCTAGACCCTAATCAGCTTTCGGTCAAAACAATAAGAGGGTATTATGATGGAAACAGAATGCAGTCCCACAAGTTAGAAGAAAATATTTTGTCTTCACAAACAGACAAGTCATTCTCCGTGTAAAAAAAGATAAAACAATTTTTTTCTTAAACGTTACTTCCAAACTTATCTTCTGACTTTTTCGCTTTTAAAATAAGAAAAGTTATTCTTTTAAGATATACAGAAACACCCTATAAGTCTTTCCTTTAAAAAAATTGTTCTTAAAGCGTGTTTGGACACAGAAACAGAGATGCTTCTACTTCTCCAGAAGTAGAAGTTAGAGGAGTTGGAAGCAAAAACATGTTGCTTCACTAAAAGTTAGTTTTTTTTTGCTTCTAGAAGTCATTTTGAAATTCTATAACCAAACTAACTTTTAAATTTTTTTGCTTCCAGAAGTTAAAAAAAAAAACTTCTGAGTGTATACCCAAACGTCCTCTTTTAAGATGAAAAGTTATTTCCAACTCATGACTTTTTTTTCTTTTCTGAAGACACAAGGGGATATACAGAGCCCAACGGCTCTCCTTTTTTTGAGATTTATCCTCTTTCCTCTCCCCTCTTTTTTTGAGATCTGCACTTCCTTCCCCCAACGGCTCTATTCCTTCAAACTTTTCTTCATCTCTATTATCCAAATCTCTTAGTTATATGTTTGTAGAGTAATACCCCCATCTGGATTTTGATCCCAAGTCAGATGGGGATCCATGAGAAGGGAGAACTTGATCTGAAACCTGTTATGTTCCTTGTATTGACCAAACTTTGAGGAGATTTCAGGATTTGAAATCGTGCATCTTCTGCATCTAACGTATCTTAGGCATTCTACAGCATCCAACGTATTCTTACATTCATATCTTTACTCTTTCATATTTGTCTATTCATGCTATTTTCTACATCTATTGCATCTTAGGCATTCAAAAGCATCCAACGCATAACTCATTTTTCTTTCAATTCCCTGAGTGTTGTTTTCATTTTTGTTTTGCAAATTGTCAATCTAGACACCCTGATTACTCTTATCGCAAATATGATTTCTTTTCTTATTCTAAGAAAATTAGGGACGATGTAGGCCCTTACTAACACACAATTTCTAGTCGATATTGGCTTCAAAGTCTATTTTTTGGTTCTAATTTCTGATTTCTCTTCTATTTTTGAGATCCCTATTACTTCCTTCTAAGTTTGATCTCTTTTAGTCGTTTCCTGCATTGGGTCTTATGCAGCCTATACTCAAATAGATTCTCTCACTAATTTCTTGATTTCCTCTTAATCCCTGTTCTAGTCAATGGTACCTTTTCTTAAGATTAGCACTAAATGGTCTTAGCTACATTAACTCTGAAAATAATTAAAGGAAAACCATTTGATTTACTAATACAAGGATGGACAAAGATAATACGATAATACATATTGATGAATAGAAAATATTCAATACTTCAACAATGAATGAAAATAGTAGATGGATAGTTTTTTTCTAAATCTTCCCCCTTGTTTGTCAGACTACCTCCAATCCTCTTTATTCTTCTTCTTCTGATTCGTCTACCTCCACTAACCCTTCGTTACGAATCTGTTGATAAATAGCAGATTTCTCATGAACATATGCATAATCCATTCCAGGGGGATATTCTAAATGAAAATATGCAGCGGTCACTGGTACTCCGGTGATCAATCTAGCATGAATATCCTTGATCCTTTCTTTTCCAAGTCTAGCTTTCTCTTCATCGCTTAAATTGCATAAATCCATCCTTTGAGCCTGTGCGGGATACAAAAAAGTCTCTCTATGACAAAGGGTGCATCTAAAGTATTAAACACGATGTAGGTTTCCTTCACGACATCGTATTGACCTGGTAGAAGAAATTTGAGAACCAAGAGGAATTCTAAAATGATTGCAAGCCATATCTTTTTCTTTCTTTGTTTCGCTTCCTATAATGTATTCTTCTTAATTCTACCTCTATAGTCTACCCTTAACCTTTGAGATGCCATAGCATTTAACCTTATTGATTCCTTTACGTTTGGATTAAGTGTTTTTAGACGTTTCATCCCCTCGTTTACACCGTTTACGCAGAAACTTTTCGATTAGTGGCATTAAGGATTAGTAGATTCATTATAGCATAGACTTTTCAGAGTCTTTAACTCTTCATCTAGCTTGAGAAGTATAGCTCTTTTGTGTTATCTCTTATCATCTAAACATATTTCGAAATTAGTCAAACGAGGCGAAAACCATAATTTTTCTTTTTATCTGTTTCATAGCTCTCTTGGGTTATTTCTCTGCCTGAGACTAGGGCTGTCTCGTGTCCATCATGATAGACCCTTGCTAAGATAATTATCTTAGCCGTACTGAGATTAATATTTAAAACGATAAATAACTCTTTTTAACTTATCCCAAAATTTGTGTTGTCGAGTTTGGATTGGTCGAGGTTTAGTTATAAACAACAAAATAAAACAAAGTTTAAGGTTTAGTTTTTCGAGAATTCAAAATCATGGATTCATAAAGAAGCTCTATAAATCATCTGAGATTTCCTTTGCTCTTTGCAATGACTGTATGATGTTTTCTCCATCTCCTTCTTTTTAAATTTTCATTCCCTTCACAATTTTCTCTTCTCTCTTGATATTCTTTCTAAGACCATTTACTTCTCATCAATGGGGGATAGTTATAGTTTATATAAACATCTGAGTGGTCTCTCTGTAGCTCAGCGTTATGCTAACTACACTAATATAGGTCTTCTACCAACTCCTCCTACACTAATGAGGGATTATGGTATAAAAGAAAATAGTATCCTTTCTCGGATTTCTCTACTGAGCTTTATACTCCAGGGAATATAAGAGGAGTATTAAGTCATTCATGGGGTATAAGAATTGGCTTTCAAATTCGTGAGGTTGATCCAAACTTATTTATAATCACTTTTCGCTCAGCTGAAGACCTGAAAAGGATAACTTTGAATGGGCCTTGGTATCCATATGGTAATGTTCTCTCAGCTACTACAGCCTTCCCTGGAATGCGTATCTCTACTGATGTTGTAAAAGAGATTCCACTCTGGGCTAGCATCTCTAATGCTAAGCACGAACACAGAATTGAAGAAAGATTAGGATTAATAGCAAGTAGGATAGGAATAGTAAGTAGAGTTTGCAAAGGAAGTGAAACTTCATACTGTCTTCCAAGAGTTCTGGTGTAGGTAAATATAGAGAAACCTTTAGTAATGAAGTTGTTAGTCAAAGTGGATAGATACCCAGTAAGGGAAATAGTTTTCAACTACCTCAACCTTCCATCAAGATTTTGCTCCCATTGCCTTAGGTTAGGTCATAAGATAGGCCAATGCGCCATTTTGCAAAGGCGTCCTCTTGAAGATATTTATGACATTACAATGGCCTCTCCTTCTCCTGGTGACGACATATTTTGGATAAATGATACACCCATACAAATTTTGAACCTAAAGACAATATGGATGCTCATGGTAACTTTGAATCTATAGAGAAATTCTTGGCTGTTCCAGGGATTAGTGAAACTTTATATGACTTGTTCAGGGAAGAACATCGTCTGGTAGAGAAGTCCGGTCCCAAGCATACCGATGAACCTGCTAGGATAGTGGAGCAATCCTATGAGGTCTTAGACCCTGTTACTTATGATGAAGAAATGCCTCTAGCTTCCAACTCTATCTTGGGTGAAAGAACCTTTCCTTATAACCTCCATGAAAACTATATTCCGTTGGATATATCGAGTTCCGATTCTTTTCGTTCAGTTAATTCGGAAACTCATCGAGTGATAGATTCCGTATAACCGATTTAAGATAGCTTCGAACCGGTTAATGAGCTGCTACAGGATATAGTTAATCCATTCCGTCCTAGAACTGATCCTGTAGATCCAATGGTCAATGAAAGACTATTTTTTTCTTCTTCATCCCCTTTTAAAGATGCTAGAGATAGTTTGGGTTCTCCTCAATCTTCAGACTCAATTTCATCATCTTTCTCTTCAATTATTGCTAATTCTAATCGCTCTAACTTGCATTGCATCTCTGCATCATTAACATCTCCTAGAACTCAACCAAAATCATCATTCAATATTTCAATCCCTGATTATCCTCCTCCTCATCGGAAGATCTTTGTATTCTTGCATCTGATAATGGCAATTTACTTCAAATTGACCAATATGGATCAAATCTAAAGGAATAGACACAGGTGAAAGATCGTTATATATCAACCAGTACCCTTCTTAATGGACTATCCATCTGCACAAAAGGACGAAATTCATGTATCCCTAACTGCGGCTTTTATTTCATTCCACATTTGTTTCAATTGATAGTTTTATTAGGATTTCACAAATTCTTGATCTGCTTAGGAGATTACATTAACAGAACATTGGCCCTTTAGGGGAACTATTAGAGTTCCTTTTCAATTAATTTTATCTTTTTCTAGATTATCAACTTGAATTGCTCCCCTAGTGTTTTTTTTTAGTTTTTAAAATCTTGTTTTTGCCTAGTTTGTTTGCTGCCTCTAGCTGAATTTAGTTCTTGGTGTGCTACATTTAATTAGTGTTTTACAATGAAAATCATTGTCTTGAATGTGCAAGATTGTGGTAATCCCTTTACTCAAAACCACCTAAATCAACTGATTACTGTGGATAAGCCGGAGATTTTATTTATGTCTGAAACAAAATCCCAAAAACTTTTAGTTAAATCACTTCTTAAAGACTACCCAAACATCTACATAGTAGATCCAATAGGATTAGCAGGAGTCCTAGCTTTTGCATGGGTGGATGGTTTCTCTTTCGAAATTGTTCATTGGAATACTAACATGATTAACATATTAGTTCAAACTAACTCTGAATCTAAGAAATGGCTGCTAACATGTTTCTATGGTAGTCCCTACCCATCTAATAGAAACATTGCTTGGGATTTTATTACTGAAATCTCAGAACAAGTGGACAAGCAGTCCATGGCTTGGATTCTCTTAGGAGATATGAATATGATCTTCAGTCTGGAGGAAAAATTAGGGGATCTGTCATTCAATAAATCAAATTGTGTTTACTATCATAATATCTTAAGTAATGCAGGTCTAATAGATCTAGGTTTTAAAGGTTATGAATATACATGGAATAATCATAGGGATGATGTGGCTAATATCCAAGAAAGATTAGATAGAGCAGTTGCAAATGCTGAGTGGAATATTCAATTCACAAAAGCAGAGCTTTCCCATTTAGTGGCAGTAGGTTCTGATCATAGTCCCATAGCCTTAAGTTTAGATACTAGTTTTATCAAACTTGAATATACCTTTAAATTTTATGATACATGGAAAAAGGAAAGCTCTTGTGTCCAAACTATAAAAGATACATGGACCCATGTTATTAGGGAAAATCCAACAAATTCACTGATACTAAATCTTCAAGCTCTAAAAATCAACTTAGATTTCTGGGAAAAAAAAACATATTTGGTTTACCTTCTAAACAAATTAAAAGAATCCTATCCCAAATTGAATAATTCTAGCCATGTTTATAAGAAAGAGGAAAAGATAAAGGAAAAGCTAGCTCAACTAGAAAAACTTTATGACACCCAAGAAGCAATATCAAAACAGCAGTCTAGAGATAATATGGTCCAACTATATATGGGAAAAACATACAAAGTTTTTCCATACAAAAACCTTAAAAAGAAGAAAATGGAACAATATAGAATGTCTAAAAATGAACAACAGTGAAATTACTTTCAACATATCAGAAATGCAAGAAACCCTCTCAGGGTTTTTTTTCTTCAAATCTCTTCTCAGCCCCTCCTG